>JAOPTO010002141.1:1123606-1580013 GCA_033822845.1 Tetrapedia diversipes
TACAGTGCGCGACACTTGATTAAACGCAGTGACATTTTCATTGTATCTTTGTTTAATGATGTTGAAATTAATGTGATTTATTTTTTTAATATAATAGGTCATATTTGAAGAAAGTTTATTCCTTTACTTTCTGGAATTATTTATTCAGTGTAAATATATTCGTTTTTTTAAGAAAAAATGAGATTACTCCTGCGACATTTGAATAAACGCGGTACCTTTCTGCATTATATTTGTATTGTTCTGTGAGTTTCTTTTGTTTTAATCTGTTTACTTAGTAATCGACATATTAGATACAACGTTATATTGTAGTAAGAAGTTAAAAATTTGTGAAAAAAACGCAATAATGGGTCGTGCAAAACAGTTAAGCTGTACAGAAATTGGAAAAATCCAAGTGTTAAAAGAAGAAGGGTATTCCAATAGAGAAATTGCAAGAAAATTAAGCAAAAGTGAATTCGTGGTATGTTCATACTTGAAAAGTAATGAAAACTACGGGAAATTATACAAAGGCAGAACTAAAGAAGCCTTATCGCCAAGAGAAAAAAGGTCGATTTTGGGTATCGCATCAAATTCAACTTATAGTGCGAAGTAAATTGCCGAAAAAGCTAATGTTTCAGCTAGTGTACGAACTGTACAGAGATATTTAAAAAAGGTACCTACCATAAAAAGAAAGTGTTTGAAAAAAAAACCGTTTTTGAAAGACCACCATAAGAAGGATGGACTCGAGTTTGCTAGGAAGCACATGAATTGGATAACACAGTGGCAAAAAGTAATCTTTTCTGACGAAAAGAAGTTTAACTTAGACGGCCCAGATGGGTACTCATATTATTATCATGATATAAGAAAAGAAGAAAGAATTTTTTCACATAGACAACATGGAGGATGCTCCGTCATGATTTGGGGAGCCATGAGCTTTAAAGGCGTCGTCGATTTGAAAGTTATGAAAGGGCGACAAGATTCAAAAAAATACCTGGAAATATTGAAAACAGCAAAAATTAGGATTTTTGATGTTATGAAGGACAATGAATGGACTTTCCAGCAGGATAACGTTGCAATACATACCGCGAAGTTAATTAAAAATTGGTTTGAAGAGCAGGAAATAAATTGTTTACAATGGCCAGCATTATCACCCGACATAAATATAATTGAAAATGTCTGGGGATACTTATCAAGAAAGATATATGTGAATAATAGACAATTCTCTTCTCAAGAAGAACTTATAAGCGCTATTGAAAAGGAATGGAAGAGTATACCAATTAACTATATAGGAACATTGTATAAATCATTACCTAATCGCATATTCCAAATCATAAATAACAATGGCGGACATACAAAATATTAATAAAGTTTAGTTATTGCGATAACATCGTATTTTTACGTTTTAATTATAGTGCGTTTATTCAAATGTCGCAGGAGTAATCTCATTTTTTCTTAAAAAAGCGAATATTTTTGTACTGAATAAATAATTCCAGAAAGTAAAGGCGTAAATTTTCATCAAATATGATCTATCATATTAAAAAAATAAACCACATTAATTTCAACATCATTAAACAAAGATACAATGAAAATGTCACTGCGTTTAATCAAGTGTCGCGCACTGTAAATAAATAAATAAATAATACTAAAATTTGTGGATACTATTGATATAAAATGAAGGGATCCAGGAGGGGTAACAACCACGTTATTTCCCATGAAGCCAACGAAGCGCGGACGGGGAACTGATCACGCGTGCAAAGTTTAAATTTCGTGAATCCGATAGCTCGGATCTCGGGTATCGAGAACGCGTGCATCCACGGTCACGTGGACCATATGGTTCACGTGCCCCCAGCATGGAAATAATGGGTCACGATTACACAAGGAAGACCTTCTCCGGAGGAAGGACGCGTCTTCGGCTCGCGACGGAGCTATCGTGCACCGTAGCACATTTTTCGTGCCAGGTATTTTTGATTTATCTCGCCGAATGGGCTAATCTTGATCTCGAAATGCTCGAACAATATTGTTGAGATGTATGTAAAAAGTCGAAGCGTTTATCAGCGCGAATAACTTCGATAACGGTTGTTCCGATAACGCGATTCGCTTTCAAGTTGAAAATATAAATTGTATTTATTTACTTTATAACCGGAAAGTGATTTGATACCTAATACATACCACTATCAAAATGACAGTAATCACCGAAATCCTAATTATGATCGTCGTGGTCAAAAATATATATTCGTAAGAAAATTTCGTAAAATGTTGAAGATTGTAGAGAAAAACCTGGAAACATTTGTGAATAAATGTCGAAGGTTTTCGTTCGTCACAGAAGAAACATTTCATTTCATTCTTCACATTTCTTTCCACCGACAGGGAAGACACGTGCCCATCCGTCGTCCCTTAATCCGGAAGCGGATACCAACGGAAAACTCTTCAAGGGATTCCCTCGCCAATTTCCTGTCGGACATTTTAACTGACAGGGGGCGAGGATCAGCGTACCAACTACTTGTACCAACGCGTTAAATTAAAAGAAAAGAGCAGTCAGATTACGCGCTGTACGCATTTTAATTAAGAGGAAAAGGAAAAGAGAAGCGCGCTCAAGGTAGTCTGAGTTTTAGGTTCATAATTACTCCTGTCGCGTTCGTTGCCGTGAACAAAACCGAGGCAGTAAACGAGAAAAAGAACGAGAACCAACTCGCGAACGTTAGTCACTTGTACTTACACGTGAGCGTGAAAGGGGGGGAGGGGAAAGTCCTGCAAGGGCGGTTCGTGTTCACGGAACATAAAACTAACGCGTGAAACCGCGACGCCGACGACGTTGTTCGTTTCGCGCGCTCGCAGCTGTCTCGTGTGAACCAGCGAAAGGGTTTCGCTCGATTTCGTCTGGCCCGACGCTCTTTTTTACGCTCCTATGCTAATCTAGCGGCGACGCGGCCGGAGGGTTGGGAAAAATTTTGTTAACCCAGCAGTTAATGCCCGCGTAATTGCAAGGGGGCGAGCAAAGGAAAATGAACGCTGCGTTTTAAATGAATTATACACATGAGTTCACGAGTATTACATCGTGCTGTTGTTTGTACTGTGTTAAGTTGTCAGAAAAACTTTTGGCGAAATTTCAGAATAGATCGAGAGCAATATATAGATTTGCACAGAAAATGATAAAAGAACGTTAAGTACACTACTGGACAAAAAATTTTGGAATCTCATCCAGAGGTTTTAAGAAACATTTGAATTCAGCAGAAAAGAAGTTAAAAAGGTGACGTCTCAAAAACCTCTTCCATGAAAAGTTGACCAAAATAGAGAAAACTGTTGTTAAAATTAGCAATATTGACACTAGAACTACCGACAATTAAAGTTTACTTATTTGCATGGAAGAGATCAAATTAAAAGTTGCATGGAAAGACACTGGATACATAGAAAACAAATCTTTATTGATACCTTCTGCAGAAAATTATAGTAAATTTTGGAAGTTCTTTATAAGGTTGCTATGAGTAATCATCGATTGGTCATTTTGATGGTAGTTCTAGCGTTAATGTCGAACGAACAATAAATTGTTACGGGAGATTCGATGCAGCTGCTATTCAGAAAGTGATTCCAAACTTTTGGATGGTAGTGTACGTATTGGATAAGTGAAACTACCATGCAAAGTAAGCACTGTTTACCAGCGATTCAAGCGAGAATTACAATTTCGTTCCACGAACCTGCCGAGATCAGGTAATCCCCTGCTGGAGAAGGAGCACGAACCGATGCGAGTTCGTTTATTGCAACGCGAAAGAAAAATAGAAGGTATGTTTAATGTAATAGCGTTATCTGATGCGGCTTTCGTTCCGGTAAATTTCACGGAACAACCCGCGTCGCGGTAATACGCGGGCGTAAAGCGTTATTACGAATTTGCATATCCGAGGTGTACCCAGGCTGTTTCCAACCTGCAACAGACTACTCTCCATACGGACCTCGACTCGTTAATCTAACTCCTTTCTGTGCCACTGGGCGAGCACGAGCGCACGCGCGTGCACGGAACGCTAACGTGTATGTACATGGGCCAAATTGAGGTACGTTTGCGCTGGTGATTATGAAGGGTGGTTTGAGTCAAAAGTTAGAAAACAATTATTTGGTCAATTCAGTCGCATTTAAAAATTGTGTCCGTAACACGTTCCATTCTTTAGTTCTTTAGTTCTATAATTCTTAAGTTCTTTAATTCCTTAGTTCTTAATACCTTAGCTTAAATTAGCTCGTTTGCTTAAATTGTCGCAAAACCTTATTATAAGTCCTAACTATAATAACATTCTTTTCGTATACTAATGGGCTCTGCCCGTTTATCCATTGAATAAATTAAATTAAAATTAAACTAAATCGAATGGAACTCGGTCAAATCACAAACGATGAAAATACAAATTTTTTCTGCAAAAGTTAACGCATTAGCAGTCTCGAATCTCGCGAAGAACGTTAAAGATTGTTATTCGTGATCCTTCGCGAAAACGCACGATGGGTGCAGACGCGCGTCGATACCGGAAGTTCGTGCCACGCGTTGTACAATCGGTGTATCCGTTCATCCCCTTTGTTCGTTCACCTTTTGACGTTGCATTGTGGGCAACCGCT
This sequence comes from Tetrapedia diversipes, assembly GCA_033822845.1. Classification (NCBI taxonomy): domain Eukaryota; kingdom Metazoa; phylum Arthropoda; class Insecta; order Hymenoptera; family Apidae; genus Tetrapedia; species Tetrapedia diversipes. The sequence goes on from JAOPTO010002141.1 coordinate 1,128,173, forward strand.
CGTCCGTGAAAGTCCAGCGGAGGTCCAGGAAAGGGTTAGCAACCCTTGAAAAGTGTCGCCGGCAGCTGGTCGATCGAGCAATATCGATCGACACGATCGATCCATTCGGATCTCGCGGATGCTTGTGCCAGAAGGGCAGCGATTGCGATCGTTGAAAAAGCCGGCAGATGACGATCGGCGTAGATAAACGGCTAGGCTATTATGCTATCCCGCAGATGCATCGAAATCGTTCGCGGTATATAGGTTGCACGTACGCCCTTTCAAACGTAATTCTTCGTCTCTTAGACAAAATGAATCGCGAGCAGGCGAAAGTATTCATTGAATGTATTTATCGGTTGGTTCACCATCGTCGAACATCGACGCGAGTTTCAACTTCCGTTTCAACGCGTTTCCCGTGGACAGGGTGGTTCGTAAGCGATTCTCTATCCAAGTCACGCGCACTGTAAAGTCGGCGTAGGAAATAATTTATTTATTTATACTGGATTAACTCATTAGAAAATTACAAGGAAATTATTGCAGTGAGGTATTAAATATAATATAATAAAAAGATAAGAAAATTTGATAGAGATTTTGTTATCATAGCAGTTTGCACAAGAACAAACGTAGGGTTCTCCAGTAGATGACGTTTACGTTGAATAACTTACTAATTGCTCATTTATAATTTTTAAGTTGTAACTCTTAATTTGTAACCTGTGTATATTAATGAGTTCAACACGTATACTAAATAAATAAATAAATAAATACGAGTCGAGTTCGACTATCCAATCCCCCCGTAAAGCCAGTGGTTTCTCGGCGAATTTGGTAGATCGTCGGAACGAAAATTACGGTCGACTCACAATGGACGACGGTCGCGGCAAGGTACCAGCAACGAGGAATCGTTTCTGTTCGCATCGCTATTATTTCCCTACGACCTGGGAATGGCGTCGTTTATCGGAGGACAAACATAGCCGTGGAAAGGACCCGTTGGCTGCTTTTCATCGAATACGCGGAAGATCGTTTGGGATTCTGAAAAGGGGCACAGACGCAGTGAAACCAAATCGACGTCTGCATCGTGGTCTCCGGTGAAAATTACCCTTGACCATTGTAACAGGACATCGTTGTCGAAATTTCGCAGTTTAGACGACATTCAAAGGTGACATCATTTCACGCGAAAAAAGTTAGTTATCTATGTGTTAGCGAACGCCGATAAGAGGACGCGGATCGAAAATGCACGTACATGTATACTAAATGTTAGTCACACGCTTAATCTCCGTTGATATTTTTTAATGTATAAGATCGATTATGTTTTGTTTATTCATGACGAGGCCAATATGAGATCACTTCTTTTTATTACTGCAATATTCCACTGCTACACGATAATTGTACGTAACGCGTTGATAATTATGACATTTGATCATATACATATTATACACTACCTTTTCATTCGTTACTTTTTAAATCCTAACAACTATCGTCTTGTTCTTTCTGTCTTTCATATTTTTCAAATTTCTATCCTTTGTTTTTCATGGAACTCTACAGGACACTTGTTTCACTTTTGAACAGCGACAACGTGTTCATATTTCGTTCCGGATAGTTCGCACATTTTTCCATATTCCATCCAATTTCACCCATTTCAATTCTCCATAAACGCATAAATATTTGCAATCCGCTGATAATGCTCGACGATCCTCGTGTCCCGCGATAAACGTGTTAACCGACACGCAATCGTTATTTTGCGTAAGTTCACACTTGCCGCGGCCAACTGTGCCGCGACGAAAGATCTGCTTCCGCTTTGGAAAATAGAAAAGAACGTCGGCAGCGTTCGAGCGAATCTGCAAGGCACACATCGGATTTTTCACAGCTTTGCGATTATCGACGTTCACGGAAGCTTACGGCTGACCGGTGACCGATGGCAGAGAAAGCAGAAAATCGGGCGAAACCGTGAATTAGGCAGCTGCCGGGGACAATGAGAGAGAAGGGTTGAGAGGCTCGTTTAATAAACGGTTAACGCAGATTGTCGTGGGCGCGTGCAACCACATCCTGTGCAATTTTTGTCACGCTCTTTCTCGATTTCCTTTGCTACCTACGCCCACCGGGGGGCGCGGGGGTGGCATTCGCCCGTTGCAACCACCCACCGGCCACAAAACTCGAAGGGGAGGGTATTATTATGCGTTCGACGCTGCTCACGGTTAACAATCTCGTTCTGTGCAACCGCGGATCGATAACAAAGGGCCGCGTCGTGACGTGGCAGAAACGAAAAATCACGTTGCAAGGGCGACCGTTCGGTTGCAGCGCCTATATTCCGGAAACTTTCGTTTTCTCTTTTTCTTTCGGTTTACCAGCATGTAAACCATGGTCGCTTTTACGACGGAGAAACTTTATGGCAGTTGCAACTGATGGTTTGCAATAAATTATTTATTTATTTATTTAGTTTATTTTTTACGGGATTAACGTATAAGCATAAAGAATCTCAAAAAGACAAAAAGAATATCAAACATTTTTCTCCTCTCTTCTAATGTTGTTAAATTAAGTGATAATAGTATGGATTTATAGTTATGACAAGCAACTGACACAGGCTGTCCAACATGCCATGAAGCTAAACCTTTATATTGTATATTAATACCGAGGACGTCTTAACGATGTACGATTTGTACGGTAGTACCGATCTCATCTTTGGTTCGCGTGAATTTAATAGGAGGTTTCAACGTCAGTACCGTTATCGCTCCTATTGTCAACGGTATCTTCGAGTTAACGTAAATTTATTGTTTTACATTTTAGCGAGATCGGTACTTTTTTGTTTGCACGTGTAAGTACATATTTCAGAATATAAAGGCGTACATAGGTGTTCAGAGTTCGTTCTTCGCTCTGGACAGCTTTTCCAGACATCTCCTCGATCGTGACTAGTTCGCGTTACCATCTGCCACCTGCTTATTGATTTCGTTGTCGTAACAAGAAACGGGAGATAATTTCTGCGATGATATTGATCGGCCATGCAGCGGCTCGTCGAAACGCACACGGAGCTGCAGATCGAACGGATTGATCGAGCCTGTAATGATTGAAACGAGAACCTCGCGAAAAATATGGATGAAATGGTGTAATAATTACAAAGGCATACGCGCAATGTTTGTGGCGCTTTTATAAATCGCGAGAAATACGTCACCGATTGGTAGGTATTAAGTAAAACATATATTATCTCGTTCTATCGAAAGGCGAGCGATAACGTCCGTGTCTAGGAGTAGGGATAATCTCGTCGCTTTATATTCACTATCATATACGCTCTTCCTCATTTTCGATCCCTTTCTATACGGTGAAACGGTGTTGCTTCAGGGATAAGTGAATAAAGAGAGATCGTGAACAATTAAATTTACCCTAGCTTAAGAGAGGGTGCACGCGACAACAGTCGAAGAACGACCATGAATCGGTGGCAAGTGCCGTTTCTGTTTCTATCCATCCTTATCGCCGCCGGTGAGTTTTTCCACTTGTTAACAGCAAGCCAATTTAACACTGAATCAACCGAATCGGGAGATCTCCCATTTTTTTCTGAACAAAGCGCTGCCATTGATTCTACTTACCTATGTTATTAATTAACCTCGAATAATACAATCTTTAATAAACTCAACACTAGTTCAAGATTAACTAATAACAAAAGTTAATCGAATCAATGACAGCGCTTTGTCGAGGAAAAAATAGGAGATCTCCCCATTAGGTTAGCTAAGCGTTAAGTCGCAGATTTATATTTATATTCTCGTCGAATTCCAAATTTTGAGCTCGCGAGTAACGTCACGGAAAATTCACCTCTCGAAATCGACGCGGTTTTATCGCAGGTGAAATTGATGATTCACCCTTGTGCTTATCGATTATAAATATACAGAGCTGCAACGAATAAACATTTGAAATGGTTGGATCGCAGAAAATGTTCGAACTGAAACATCGGTATAGAAACTTAACCTTTGATCGATTCGTCGTCTTGCAATCCGTACGGTTTTACCCGTGTTGCGGATTAGGATCCAAATACGATAAAGACGTTATGCGCTATTGAACCCTTTGTGCTCGAGAGGCGACTGTTAGTTGCCAAATGATAGTTTCGTAAATTTTCAGACTTTAGTCGGCTTGTTTATTTTAGACTCGGAGGTTGAATGACCATGTATGTAAATTTTAATACTTATACGACTTAACTAAACTAAATGAAGTTTAATGTAAGCGAATGTTGGTAAACATTTCGCAATTGAAAATCATCGAGCGCAAAGGGTTAATGAAATTTAATTTCAATCGTATTTCATTCTTTCTGAAACTTACCTTTATCACCGACATTTTAATATGCTGATTAACATTATAATAGCTGCAAGCTATTTTAACCCGCGTAGATACTGCGTCATTTCCTGTAGTTAGCGTATAACGATACATTTTTAGCGTAATCTTTAACGTTCGCTGTATGTCTGCTTGAGTCACAGCGCTCGAAAGTTAAAACCACACCAGTGTTCGGATATTTTTACGATTCGCTGATATCTATTTCAAATATCTACTCTATTCAGCTCTGCAAACATAATGCCAAGTCAACGCGTATACGGCTCTTAACCTGTGCTGCGTGGTAACCATTTCAGCGACATGCCTTCGTATCGGCGGACCAGTGTCAGCGAGGAAATCGATGGAGGAAGGAGTCTCGAACTCTCTGATGGATAGCAAACAGAATATTTCTAAATTCACTGTTTACGATAAGAAGAAACAACACCCCTGCACCGAGGCGGTCATGTCGGTTAACATCATGATACCGTATAAAGTGAAGGACAAGGCAAGACGAAGATACACGCTTAACGTTTTACAGTTGCCGTTATGAAGTATTAACCCTTTGACTACTATGGACGCGTATATGCGTTAAGTATATATACTTATTAAAAATAAGTATATCAGGCAGTCAATATCTCGCGCGGTCCGTGCCGCAAATTTGCTTTCCACATTAATTGGATTTCAGCCCTTCGACAGCGAGAGAGAAAGACTTTCATTTGTTTTCTCTCTCGATTTCGCGAAATCATCCGAAACGGTGAACTCACTTACACGCGGCTCGTGCGGTAGTATGCGTAGCGGAAGGGGTTGTTTTCGAGAACTCCCGTCCTGAGTCTGACATCACAGCTTCAACTGGGATTAGTTAGCAGTCAAAGGGTTAAAGCATGGCGACTCACGAAAGCGATCGAATTATCTGTAAAATCTGTTTGCATAAGAAAGCTGAAATCGAAACGTTTGAAATTTAACCGAATCGTTTGAAAATTTGAGCCGACTCGAATCGACGAATTATCGTTAACGCGAAGCGCTAAAATTTTTACCTACAGAATGTGACTGGAAATTTAACGATCCCAAGTACCGCTAATGTAGAGGGTACCTGTTCGTCTACGATATCTGTGATGAAGCTGATTTGGAACGAGGGTGCAAAAAATTCTATCAACAACACGGTTACATTTACGTTCATTAATGACCATACGAACTTCTCCGTTTTCTCGATCGACGTTCAGATTTATCTCGACAAAAAGAATTTTGTCGATCATCCAGGTACGTTTACTACGTGCACGCTTCCTTTTACGCCTTTTTCCGCTATACAGAGTGTCCCATCTGAAACAGACCATGTTTCTTCGAATCCTATTCGATTCTAACGATACGAACAAGTATTGCATCTGTATCATTTTCCTCGTTGGCCGCGTAAGTTTCGTTATGCTCGAAACGATTAGCGGACACATGAAATTCTTAATCCGCCTACTCGTAATCGGTAATAATTTTTGTAAGGTCATCAACTTTTTCTATAACTCTCTTACTTCTTTTAAAAACTGTGCAATTACATCGGTGCGCAACTCGTAACTCATGAAATATATTCTTTTTGTTTCTTTTTTGTTTTCGCATGCTCATCTTACTCGTGTGCTTTACTTTTTTTTCTTCCTTCTATTGTAACAAAGGGTTTACCCTGTTGAAATAAATAAATATTCAATAATTCGTTCAATAATTTGTAACTGTAATTCTTAGCCTTTTTGTGGCATTGTCGTACTATGATAGAATCCATTATTTATAACTTTATGTACTCCAAGGGCCTAGACTTGTTCACTGATAAATAAATAAATAAATTCAATCGAGCAGGTTTCACCTAAATTCGAACTGGTACAGTTAAGTGGTCCGTTTCAAGAGGGGCATAATGTACGATTATTTTCTACAAATATCTCGCGCTTGGCTCGTAGATGTAGGCAAATCCTTCATCGCAACGTCGGACAAGGATCTCCACCTATTCGCCGCATCCGCCACGGACGAGGTTCATAAATGCGACAAAGTCACAACAGAGAACATCGGTACAGCGGTGATGACCATAAGCAACGTTTCCTTGATCGCGTTTAACAGGCAAAAGGATGTCTCCTCGCGCAAAGGTGAACGGCAATCGCAAGTGTTACGGTGGAATCGCTTCGATTGGACGCAGAATCGAATCTTCAATGCGTATCTTTGAATTTCCAGAGCGGAAATGCGGCGATCAGAAGGACGATACAAAAGTGTTCTCTTACGTTTTAAAGGACGAGCAGAAAACCGTTTGCACTATGGCAAGGATGACTATTTCTTTGGACGTGACGTACGAAAAGAAGGACGGAACGGTAAAAATCGAGATACACAATTCGACACAGTTCTAACGAATCGAACATTAATTCTCGCAAAAGTACAAAACAAGCCATGTTATTGTTTTCAGAATTTCTCATAAAAGACGGTCGAGTTATCGGTTTGGATCGCGGGAGGCTCGATCGATTATATCTGTTTTCGAAAAGATCGCTACTATTTTATTTTTATTTTTTTTTTATTCCATTTTATTTTAACGGGTCAAGCCCTTTAATTAACGAGAAAAGAAAAAAAAAACAATAATATATCTATGTAAGTTCTTAAAGCTAAGGTACAAACATTGTTTGAAGGTTTGTGTAGATGTAAAAATGTCTATGAATTTTCAATTTAAATGTACGATTAGCGTCGAACAGATCTCGATCTCGTCGCTAACCTTAACCTTAACAGTCCACACAATGGGAGTTAACGTCGAGCAATATACGCTTCTTTTCTTCAGACCGATGATAAGAACATAAATGTTCCCATTAACGCGGGGATTAATGGATCCTGCAACCGTGTGATTACTGAAATGAAGCTGAGTTGGAACATGGCGCCCAAAAAAGCATTCGAAAAAGAGGATCCAAAAGAGAGCACGATCTCGTTTCTTCTGGTCAATAATACCAAGAATACCTACGTCAGTATTGTGACTCTTAACCTTTTGATGGACGAGAACATTTTTCCGGATGCTAGGAGTAAGTATACGCGTTATCGAGTCGCCAACCCTTCTGCCAGAGCAGCAAAGCTGACAGTTGGTATGCCTATGAACGCACTTCTGGTAGACGGAAGAGTTAGAAAGCGATGATTTTATCTTAGAATCATAAAAATATTAGACCCAGGTGATAGGGTAGAGGTGTCTACGGGGCCGATGGATAATTTGTTCTCCGCATCCGCGGACAACGGGATGTACAGCTGCGCGAACAAAACCACTCTATCGATGAACAAGGTCAACGTAACCATAAGCGACATTCTCTTGGTCGCGTTCGATGCTCAGAAAGATTTCGCATCGAAGAAAGGTAGCGTACGAAAACAAGTTAATGTCAAATATGAAAAAATATTATATCACCGTTTAACCCATTTGCATCATGACTCTACTTAACCCTTTGCATTCGAGAGGTAACGTCGTCGAGTCATCTAATAATATTAACTTCAATGATGTTCAAGTGCGAAATATTTACTAACGTTTGCTTACATTAAACTTCATTTATTTAGTTAAGTGATATACTAAAATTTACATGTATGATTACTTAACCTCCGGCTCTGACCAATAAACAAACTAACTAAAGTCTGAAAATTTGAGAAACTATCGTTTGGTGACAAACAGTCGCCTCTCAAATGCGATATTTACAGTAACGTATAGGCGCCTTGCGTGTAAGAAAGCTAAACTTCGTCGAGCGCCTTTAGGCGCCCTCAGTCTCAGGCGACCGCAACAGGATAAGCGCTTATAGGCGCTCTCAATCTCACAAACGCCAAATTTATCAGCGCCTATAGGTGCCCATGGTAGCCTAGGGGTTAAGAACGCAATGAAAGCACCTCAAATACTCGCAGATTAACAGCAAAACGCAAACTGTGTCGTATGCGTGGCCGGTGATAAAAGAAAGTCGCGGCTCGCGGAATAGTCCGAGCTCGGTGATAGGAAACAATCTCTATGCGTGGAATATTCTGCTTACGGATGCAAATGGATTAAACATAAATATTAGAATTATCATCGACTATGACTGCGTGATTACTCGAGAATCGTTGGTGAACACGAAGAACGTTTAATTTTTCAGTGGCTAGCTGCGAAGTTACTCTTACGGAGGATAGCTTCCAATACGTTGTAAGAGATACGAACACGGAAGTAGCCTGTGTTTTAGCGAACATGTCGATCGCCTTGCGTGTACCCTATGAAATAAAAAATTCTACAGTAAGATCTTCGATTACCTATACGTATGAAACCGCATCTACGCTCGACAAAACAGGATGTCATGTTTTAACTCTTTGGAGTATAGTCGGATTAAAAATATCCCACCTTTTTGATATATTTTGGTAATGAATGGTGGGACATATTTAGACCCATCTCGAAATATTGCAATAGCTGTGTGCGCATAGGTTTATATTTAGTCTTACTTAAGTCAAACAGTTAGTAATACCATAAAAAAAACGTTATAAATATGTTTGTTGGCAATTTTCAACATGTCAGCACTTTGCTAAGAAAGATATACCAATTTTGTTTAATTTAAAACGCAACTATATTTCTGCGCAACATGGGTCTATTTGTTCTTTGAAATCCTGTGCCTCAAGGAATGAAATAGCGAAAACATGTCCGGTGTTCGAGTTTCAAATAGTACAAGATGCGGCTTCACTTTTGTCTTACGCCATTTTTATCTCACACACTCCTTGTTACAGGATAATGCAACACTGACCGTTCCGTCTAAGGTCGACGTGGAAGGTTTTTGCTACCAAAAAATATCTGTAATGACGTTACGCTGGCTGGAACCATCGAACAAGAAAAACAACTCGATTACGTTTTGCATATCTAGCAACAGTAGCCATTTCTTTGTTTTTCAAATAGGAACTGAAGTTTATTTGGACAAGGAACACTTTCCAAACGCTATTGGTATGTTTGACGTTCTTTCTCTTTAACCACCTTGACGCCATAAGCGAGTAAACGCTTGTAATTTTATTGCCACAATTTCAGATACGAGCAAAGCAGTAAGTGGAATGACAGATTATGGTTTCGAGTTGTTTCCCGCTTCCGTGAAGGACGGACTTTACGAGTGCACGAGTAATACACAGACAGTGAAGGTCGGAAACATCGATTTGATGATATCCAACATTATTTTCATCGCGTTCAACACCGATGACGATCTTAACTCGAAAAACAGTACGATTGATATTCTTATTTAACATCAAAAAGGATGCGTTTGTATCCAGCATTCTATTATCTCAATAACTCCCACTAATTTTCAATATTTATTAGAACTGTCTATTTGCAATACGTTCTCTTAACTTAGTGAGTGATTATATATTCGGTGGACGCTAGACACTTTTACTCCATCGAAAGATATCTATGAAAACTTGTCGTAAAAGTTAACAACCCCAAAACATCACCGGTTCCGTTAACATTTCTTTTTCAGAGTCAAACTGTCAGTCAGGTGGAGAAATGACAACGACCGAACCGACTTCACAGCCAACGAACGTTACGAATTCTACTGAGTCGTCCCCAACAGACTCGCCACCGTCTCCAGCCCCCGAACCTGAACCTGAACCTGACCCATCTGTGAAGAAGTACAAGTACTTCGTGATAAATCATGACACGCATGTAGCTTGCATAGTGGCGAACATGACGATCTCCCTGAAGATATCTTACACGAAGAAAGATTCCGAGGTGGGCACGCTTCTCGAATCTATTTCATTTGCAGTACATAGATATCTCTTAACCCGTTTGCATCGAAGCGCGAAATCTCCATGAACAATTCGGAAGTCATGTACTGCATATACTGAGCAAAGCACCTTAAGTAAAGTCATGATGCAAATGGGTTAACGGTCGATAAAGGAATCGAGTCTAAGACGGTCAAAGATTTTTACACGGTTGCTGTACTTAATCCGCGACACATTTCGATATTTTTCGAACCTGTAGATCAAAGAAACGATCCTGAAAGTGCCATCGACTGCGAAAACGGAGGGAACATGCGGGAATGAGACCGCGACGATGGTGTTAAGCTGGTCGGTCAAGAGCAGCGATCCTAAATATGACGACAAACAGAACACGATGACGTTCACCTTCAAAACGGATGCGTCTAGGTACTTGCTTCGTTCGATTAACCTGAAGATCGACATGGACGAGACTAATTTCCCTGACGCTAACAGTAAGTTTTCCAATGGCGATCGCAAGGTAACTTTCCCAGGTTGTTCGCATTAAATTAACGTACCGATAATGAATCGATTCAGAGCCTACGCAAGAGGAGACGTCGGACGAGCTCGACGTGTTCTCCGCTTCCTTGAAGAATTTCTACTCGTGTGCCTCCGAGACCGTGGTAAAGACGAAAAATGTTGATGTGACCATCAGCGAGGTTACTCTGACTGCGTTCAACGTCGAGAATAGCGTCGAGAAGAAGTCCGGTAAAATAAATTGCTTCAACCGTGCAGAACGTTTCATTTACATTGATGACAGCTATTAAAGACGTTTACACTCGGGTACTAAAAATACTGTTGGGTCCACGTGTGCCTAGGGCAATTTAGTTTGTGTAAGATGGCACTAGATCTTTTGTTTTTCTATTCGTCTCTCTTTTGTATTTCTTACTTTTTCGTATCCTGTGTATCCGATCGGTCATGTAATGTGTAATGTGTTTTTGTGTGTCTCCATTGTATTAATTAAATTTTCTTATTACTTCATAATAACTGTTCAAGTGATTTTATACTAAATTACCAATCCGAACTTGTGCTCTGAACCTAACAGATATATTCGACCATTTTTCAGTGGAAACCTGCGCCACCAACTCCGGCAGCGACGTAGGAGCGATAGTGGGTGGTGTAATCGGAGGTGTCATTCTCATTGCTATAATTGTATACGTAATCGTGTTGTACAAGAGGAGAAGACTTGGTTAGACGTTAGTTAACTTCCACAAAACTTTCATCGCGATGCACCGATAAATTAATCTTAGGTTTATTTAAACAAATTTAAATTATTTAAACTTAAAAATGTTACACTTTACGTTATTAGCTATTTATTCAAATCTAGGCTTCAAATGAACCTCAATCAATTTGTCTTGAAATCAAATAAACTTAGATGAAATTTTAGTTACATCGATAAATTTAAATTTACGCTTTTCTATTCGCTTTAAGTTTATTTAATGAAAACCGTGAAACTCTTTGTATCTATCAGTAATTTCCATCGTCCCTCGTTCCGTTTCATTTTCAAAAGAAACCAGGCTCGAACGAATAAACGCGTCTGCATATGGCGTTGGGAAAGCGTATTCGTTAATTATCTTGCTTTAGGAAACAATTCGATGCCTCGACCACCCTTCGTGTTCCGTCACGGTTACGCCCACCCCAATTATCTCGTTTACTTGCCAAACTCTGATACGCGTTACGTCATGCGAGCGGCCGTGTGAACCGGAAATCGATTTGAATGCAAAATCGAAAGCTCCCTAGGGGTAGACACGCTATAGGAGTGTACCATACAGTGCGTCACATCTAAAATGGCTATCCTCTTTTGGTATACTTTAATACTAATACGAAGGAATGGAGCAAGACCAAAGAATTCCTTCTAAAACTGAAAATTATTGAGAACAACGAAAGCAATTAGTTACGCAGATAATACAATATAACGGTATCTTTGTTTTGCCTTATGTCCCGTCAACGTGATCTTTGGGTAACACAATGCACTTGTGTAGCTAGAACTTTTACCACCCTCTTCAATACACACAAAAACACTACATTATGTCAAAACGAGGTATACGGAAATAAATTAAAACATTATGTTTATGGTTGAAGTAGAACTTCGATTTCAACATTCTCCAAGGTTATTTTTCTTGTTTTTCTGTTATCTAATTATTAATAAAAATTACTAAGTTAACATAAATAAACGAATTTTTGTAAAATAAAATTGTATCTCATGTGAAAAGTATCCCTACACCCACCCCTAGTTATGTCACTGACACAATGTCGCTGCCTTTTTAAACCTGTTTGCATAACGTTAATCGATATTACTCGATACCGATCTAACCAGAATTTCGATACATTCAACTCCAGCAGCTGTACGCATATCTTTTCATGCAAGTAGACATGTACTTGCAAATAACATATAGAAAATGTTCGGAGCAAATCCATTTCTCATTACGTATCTGTAAGACCGGAAGAAGATCGTATTTCATAGCGATTCCGGTTGAAATAACATCGAACACTGGACACACCCCCCGTTTAGCACCTGGATATCATATCGTGCATAACAGATGCCCGTAATAAAATCCATGATAATCAGCGTTAATTGCTCCGGGTAGGGATGTTTACGATCGTCGAGCATAACTAACAGTCATTATGAAATTCCTGCTATCCGTGGGAATTGTTAGGTAACCGTTAGAAAGTAAAACAAAACGCAGTTCTACCGTGGCGTGAAAAATACCCTGACGTTGTTCAGGCAATGCACCCTCGCGAAAATATCGATAACCGCTTCCGCTTTCTCACCGTCATCAATTATTCTGGAATCATCGATTTTCTGTTTTTCTAGAAACAACTATCGCTTCATTCTTTTTATTTCGACAATTTTCCAATACTCTCTGTTGGAAATAAAATACGTCCTAACGTATAAACAAAAATTAGTCCCTTAGGAAAAATATATATGCGAGATCGAGCTATGCGCTGAAGAGGTTCTACGAACGGGTGAAGTGTTTACACCACGCTGTGTATAAAAATTAGAGGACCCGAACGAACTGTATTTTTTAGTCTCTTCTATTCATTCGAGTTTAGGCTTTCAAAAAGATATACCTTCCTTTAGAAGTAAAGTTTAGTTAAATCTTAAAAAGAAAATTATCGTTACTCCTTCTATTTTTACCCATAATTTCCAATACTCTTGTCTTGTTTAACGTTCGCAAACGTATTCTAATAAACACCGCCGAGAGGTAGAAAATCGTTACTGGCCTTGGTAATCGATCTTTCCCTTGACAGATAAAAAAATAGTACCTACACTTAAAGAGAGTTCATTACAAATCCCCGATTGGAAACCAGTAAATCCTCGGCTACCACTTCAGTTCGGTACTTTAATCCCCGAACGGGGCTTACTGTTTTAAATAAGTTTAAATAACCGAGTTGCTCACGAGTAACCCGTACAATGAATTTGAAATGCTCGACGCTTGGATTACCGGAAACTTTCTTCGGGTATGACCGTGAAACTAAAGGAAGCAGAACGGTTCTCTTTGAAGAATAACGGGATTCAAGGATGTGCGAGCAGAAGTAATTTTTTCAATTGAAAATCAGAACACCGTAGAGCAGTGATGAACAGCAACCTTTGTTCGGTAGTGTGCCAAAATGAAAAACCTAACATTTCGTACGGGCCACAATAAATGCATATATATATGTAAATATAACAGAAATACAAAAATATATTAAAAATAAATGTATATATATATATATATATGTGTGTGTAGAGGTATAAGGAAGTACGTGTATTTTTTCAATCACAAAAAATTAAATATACAGTTGTAGTTTATTCGATGAAATATTTAACACTGAGTCCCAGCAACGAGCTCTTCAATACCGGAGGATACATTTGAAACCATAACATTAGTACACCGTTTTAGTAGTTGGCGATATTAAGTATCTATTTCATGCTTCGTATCGACAACGCGTGCATTTTTTAAATTGTTTTGTATATTATGTACGGGCCACGGAGAAGCAGTGTCCGCGATGGAACAATCTGGCGCGCGTTTTCCCGCCATTTCCTCTGAAAAACTTCTCCCCGCCGCGCGCTCTTAATCGCCGTCGCGTAAAAATCTTTTGAAGGTGTTCAGAATTGATCGGACAGGATATACCTGGCCGCCATAGAACGCGTCAGCTGTTCGGGGGTCGTCCCTTTAAAGTTTAAAGGTCCTGGAAACCCTATTATGCACCTCGTTCCCCGGGCCTGGTTCCCTTTTACGATGTCCTGGCGGATCGTAAGCTGCGGAAACTTGTGTATACCTAAGCGTGCACCTTTTGCTAAGACGGCACAAGTTCATGGGAAAATAGGGAGGGACGATTTTTCCAAGGTCCTCGGTAGTACGGCAAGTGTTCCTTTCATTGTATTGTGTATCGACGCGCGGTGCACGAGGCGTGTACGGTGCACGGTTCAATTATTATCAACAAAAATTCAGCCTGGGACCCCCAGTAAATATCAGTTGTACTCTGACCGCTGTCCAAACGAAAGGTAAAAGCTGAACATTTAAACTTTTGGTAATCGATGTTGGACGTTATTCAGACGCAAACGTTTTAACGGAATAATTAAAATATTAACCAGTTTCTCTCACCGGTACCTTAGTGAAAGGATTGAACTAGCACGGCAATTTTATTTATAAATGTCGGACAGTAGACAGTAGACAGCGGACAAAGAGAGCAGTAGACTTCTTGTATCAATTAACGGATATGGTTCTTCGTTATACACTGAGAGAGTACCTGAAAACCGTAGCGGAATGTAAATATATACAAGGATGACAGAGTGACGTTATACATAATCATCATTAGTCATAACGCCTGGAGATGTCACGATTAGGACAATTTCTCTGTCAATAAAATATGTAAAATACAAGCAATTTTCGTGAGAAGCTGATTACTTCAGAATTCGTAGCTTCCATTTCCGAAAATCATGCGACGCGTGTAAACGCGTCAGAATAGTGTAAACACACTCAGGCTAACGATGATATGTTGACGAACTTTTTTATTCAGTCGTTGAGGGTGTATATCCAAGAGTGGCGCGCGCATATCATTCGAGAGAAGCCCTAACCCCCGTCCGTGTCGATAATGGCCTAATTTGGATTCGTACCCTGTTCCGTTCCTCTGCCGGTAGACAACGTCCCAATATCGATAAATCTTGGAGGCCCGAAGGAGCAGGCACGCGTGCCAGAAGGATCAGCCACGTGGCCGTATCCTCCTTCCGAGAAACGATTTGTGTTTTAACCGAAACTGCTCTTCGTCTACGATCTCCTCGGCCAAGAAAAGGGTCCACGGTCGAACGTCTGCTTCCATCCGCATCCGAAAACGTATCGAGCACTCGTCGAAGGACCTCGCAACCTTGTTCCTTCGTAATCATTCCTCTAACATTGTCCTTCGATGCTCTTTGGCGTTGAAAATCGCGCAAGACGTAGTCGCGTTCAATTGGGCGGGAAAAAAGGAAACGCGAAACCGCGTTAACCGACGGTGTCGGTTTGAAAGCTTCCACAGGCTTCCTGTTCTTCCTCTCCTCTGTTCGTCCCGGGGAACAGCCACAAGACGTTTCGGAGGAAGTATGAGGGCGCAGATGGGATTGTGTTTAATGAAGTTTGGCCCGAGCTGCACCTGCCACTTTCGAGGCATCACGGACCAACGGCCGTTACACTGCCTCGGGCACACTCGAAGAATTTGGCGGGAACCTTGTTCCCAAGCCCGTTCGAGATTGGAAGAGCACGCTCGCGCTGTTTACGAATTCTACGGTCCCTCGCCCTCGAATTTATCTGCCTTCGATTGATAATTGACAACTGGTTCGGAAGTGAAAGGCGGAGGAAAATTGTAAGTTGAACGCTGATTGTACATGATAGCGCCAAAAAGTGTTAGAACAACAGTGCTTTTCGGAATACCACTTAGCCAACCGAATAGGAAGATCTCCTATTCTTTCCTCTGCCATTGGTTCTATTTACTTTTGTTGTTTGTTAGTCTTGAACCAGTGTTGTTCACAGTTCATCAAATGCATTTTCTGCTTCTTCCAAAGTACAATTTTTGGTCGAATAAATACGACAAAATAATTTACGCGAAACGAAGTTAGACAATTTGGTTCGATTAACTGCTAGAAGGTCAAAGTATCGCAGTATCCCCGGGGCTAACTTTAAAAGAATGCGGTTATTTAGCGGTTGAAGCTGGTGGGAGGACGAGGGCGAAAGGAAAAAAATACTATGGTGGGCCAGGAAACGCAGGATCGCCAGATGCCGAGGGTAATTAAATCGCCGCAAACAGGAGCAGAACCTTTCACGTTGCCTGACGGATGGCAGCCCTCGAGGCAGCTACCATCTTCGAGAACCAGATCCTGCGCGTCATGGCAACACGCGAATAAAGGACGAACGGAAATTCGTGTCCGTTAATTTGTGACACCGAATGGGAATTTTATGCCTTTCAATTCAGCTTGCAATTAAATTAGCGATTTCGAATTAACGACCGACCGTTTCACATTTTATATTTTAGTCTTACGTTACCATCAGCCGCCATAATATATCATTATACCCAAGTTGTTTATGTTAATTTCTTAGTCCCTAGATACAAAATTAAAGCAAAACATCATTTTCTCCCTTTTTCTCGGGAACAGATATATTACAACAGAGAAAGGTTGTTAAATGGGTTCTCGTGTTCCCTCGGTCCAACAGGAAGCAGGAAGGACACATCCGTTCCGCAAAAGAAAAACCGATAAATTGGGGAGGACTCCTCGGTATCTACAAAGGAATCGAACTCTAGGGATTTCAATTGATATATCTCTTTTATCGAAACGATGGATTTCCTTTAACGAACTAGCACGAATGTAGAATTTACGTACATTCTTAACTCTATTTTCTCAAGTACACGCGGTATAACTTCCGTTTATGTCATCGTGTTAGAAGCATATCAACCGTGAAGTTGTGCAGTCGTCCGCGTGTAACTAAATTAACCAAGCAATTCGTTATAATTGACGAGTAAACGTCAGACGTCGCGTTTAACGACGTGCAACACGATGCGTCCACGATGGCGAGGGCTCTGTTTCTATGCGGAACAGCTGTTCCACCCCCTCCTGGGCGTCTCCTCGGGAGATCTGCCGGTATTCGGTCTATCTAAGGGAACTATCGTGCGGAGGTGGTTTCGAGAGGGCAACAACGGCGAAGGTAGGTAGACGAGCAGCTGGATCGGTAAAGGACTCGAAAAACTCTCGGTCACGCCTTCCTCCCACATTGTTCGTATCTAATGCTGCTCTCTTTTGCTCGGCAAGAGAAAAAACCAGATCTCTTCTTCGCCAGAGAATGTTTCACCGGGAACCATAATATTGTTGCCCTCTCTTGATCCTTTAATTGCGCGCAACCGATAGGACAAGACAATCGGATGCAGACCGAGGATCCGAAATATCGATTCTATTCGAAACAGTTTGATTAACACTTAGTCAACCGATCGGGGAGATTTCCCATTCTTTCCTCTCCCATTGATTCTATTTACCACTGTTATTAGTTAGTCTTGAACTGGTGTTGTTCACAGTTCATCGAATGCATCTTTTGCGCTTCGAAAGTACAATTTTTAACAAATTCAACATCAGTTCAAAGGTAAATAGAATCAGTGGCGGAGGTTTGTTGGGGAAAAATGGGAGATCTCCCCATTCGGTTGGTTAAACGTTAAGTTCGGAGGAGGGTAAGCCTCACGCCGTGACCTTCGAATTGTATCAACAATTCGCAAGAGATATTAAAGGACAGGGTGTCCAAGTATGCGCAGCATCTTCGCTTGGCGCTATGACATCGAGAATTTGCAACAATCGATGTTACTTGACATTTTTTTAAAACCGATAAAGCAGATCTCGTTCCGATACGCGACGCCATGCTGTTTTTCCCTGCGAGGTAAATTCAACGGGACAAAAAACCGTACTCGTTCACCTTGGGCGTTAAACTGTAAGCGAGTAAGTGAAATTACGCGATTTTCGCGGCGTTCGTAGCTCGTGAAGCGGGTAAAGTATGCACCGGCGGGACGGTACGTTGAGCAAAGTGACACGAAACCTTCCCATTGGACGGCGCACTTTTTCTTGATCGCACGCGAAAGGTTAATGCCGGGAAATGAACGAAACACGAACGATGTTGCATGCACGGCTCGCAAAGAGGATAGGAACATCCTGTGTTAAATGGTCTGCCTCTGCGCCATCGCGGCTCGGTTGCAACCACGATTTTTCTGCCGTGTCCGATAAACTAACTCGATCACCCGCGATCGTTCTCATCGAACCCACCTAAGTGTACCCATCGCTCAAAATAACGATTGCTTGGATAACTCGTTCGCCCTGAATGCCACGTGTTACAATGTTGTACAGGAGCTCTGGAAATAAAGCAATTAATTTCTTAAAAATCTGTCGATCTACTGATCATTGTTCTAGGACATTTTTTCAGTACTAGGCGAAAATTCGCTCGTTGAAAGACCGCGTACGTCCGTTAGGGATGAAAAACATATTTCCCGACGGCGTGTGCCGTTTACTTTTCTCGACGAAATTCTAGAATTTCCAGAGCATCTGCATCCAGCCAGCAGCTGGTCTCGCCACCCCCTTCGCCACTTATCCTCTCGGTCTATGATGCGCGTGATACAGGAACGGGAGGCATTTCCATCTGGCAAACCGGAAAAAGCCTACTTTTCACTCTGAGATACTTTTTTCCGGAACTAGGTAGACTAAAATTTCACTGTCTCAAATTGTAACTGGCGACGGTTCCTAATAACATTTAGTACTCGACGGTAATAGTAAGAATAATAAAAAGAGGAATGAGAAATAAACAAATAAATATATAAGCGATGTGAATAAAAATCAAGGTGGTAATAAAAATCAAATTATTCGTTGCATTTCATGGATGATCTGCTATAATTCAATCGAAAAAAATTCTCGGTAGACAGAGTACGCGGCTGAACAAGGATCGCTGTCGAGAATTATTTTTTCCCCTTTTTTCTTCAGCAATCGGAGCTGATCATTTAATGAGCTGATTGGATAGCGTAGGATCGATTGATCCTCGAGTCGCGAAGAGAGCTTTTCCAGCGAGAAATTCTTTTAAACTTTTAGTCTGTTTTCCTGTACTTGAAGTAGTGGTGGCATAAGCGGATTAGTATGATCGCGTATTTTAAGGTGATGACTGTAGCTGTTTTCTTGAACGATGTCGTGAATGTAAGGAATTTCAAAATTCTGATATACAGCTTGGAAACAAATCATGGTGCATCAGCTATCGATCGAAGGATTTTTGGCTGCGCTCATTATACGATAGCTATGTTGGACTTACTATAATTCAATATCCCTATAATTGAATGCTACAAGTCCATAAGCCAGAATTTGGTAAAATTTGGGTGCACGAGTTCCGGCGCAGGAAGGACCACGCGTCTCGTGGCGGGCAGATGACCAAATATGTTGAAATGTATCGAGTTTCCTTGTAAAGGTGCACTTACACACCACGGGGTCCACCGCGAAGGATTTCTGTTTGTTTTCGGGTTCGTTGCGGCGAACGTGCACGTGGAAAGCCAGCTTTGTTTTCTTACGCGCTCTCCAGGGGTACCCGAGTGCACAGGTGATTGCGAACACGTCCTCCTTTGTTCGATCTCGCTTCCCCGTCCCGTTCCCCCCTTCGAACGCTCCTTTTCTTCTCTTCTCCTTTGTCCTCGAACTCTTCGGCGTTTGATAACATTCCCAGCAGCTTCCGGAGATACGCGCAGTGGCCGCAAAAAGGTTGTTTGTACATCGCAGGAAGCATTTATATCGACAATTAGGTTCGCTTAAACTATGTCGCTACGAAAATTGTTTACTTAGCCGCGTGTCGCGGTATCCGTGTTTTCGTTCTTATTATCGCTTGCAATTTATGCCTTGCAAACGCTCTTAGTTCTAAGGGTATCGTAACGAAAGGGTCGATTAGATTGAAGTATCTGCAATTATCCGCGTGTGTACATTACGCGAAGGGAAACTAATTGTAAGCATATCGAAGCATCTAGAAGTATACGGGGATACGGAAAGAGCGTAGACTATGATTTGAGAAATATTAGGGAACAGATAAGGTGACTAGACGAAGAAAGAGAACATGGAAGGACTGAAGAGGGATGCAGCAAGAGAAGAATATAAAAGGTGAACATATTTATTTATTTGATTAAACAGGGTGAAATCCCCATTAGTGTACAGAAGAAATATAGAAATATAATATAAGATATACGGGAAAAAGAAGAAGAGAAAAGGAAGAATAATAATAAAACTGAACTTACGATGTAGATTTTTGTAAACCAACCCTATTTGTAGATTACAGAGATCAAAACCATACCTATCCATCTATTACCTAACTTCAAAAGCTTGGAACGCGGCATCAAATCAGAAAACGACACATTTTGAACGACACGAACCTGTGCAAATTTACTTTCTTTTTGTCGTGACCACCACCATAGCTTTACCTATAGGTGACACAGGACACAGATTTTGTTTCCATCAAACAGTTTTCGTTCTCAAGAATACCGAGACGATTGGTCCGTTAAAATTGTCTTATCGTTTCTGAAACGTTAGATGATCGCGGCTGCTTCCTTTGATGTGTTCCAAAAGATACCGACCGGTGTACGTTACACCGTTGACGTTGGGCGTCGCGTCTTGACCAGGGAGAATTTACGAAAAAGAAGAAGAAAAAAAAAGGAGGAAGAACACCGACGATCAGGCGAAGCGACGTTCCCGTTCCTTTCTTTCGTTCGACGCATATGCTGCCAGCTGCTCGGACCGCCGGCCAAAGGGTTGAGCCTCGAATTTTCAAATTCCATTCTTCGCGATTTCTTTCCACGCGCTTCCTCTGTCTTTGTCCGCTTCTGCGACCGTTCCACGAGTCAGCTGTTGATCGTTCGACTCACGGTCAAATCCGAACTGCGTCGGTTGTTAAACGACCGGCGTTTCGAAATTTAACCGATCAATCGATTCGTCGCCGTCGAAATTTCGACTGAACCCTCCCAACAGGTTTATATTGAATCTTTTTGAATATAAACAACTGCTTCTTACGTTTAATAAACGTTTCGCTATTCTTTTTATCATTAAACTATCGATTTCCAAACGAACTGTACACAAAAAGGAAACTAAAAGGATTAACACATTATTTAGTAGACTTGTGCTGAAGAACGAGTATCATATAAATGGGATAAGCAAAATAAGATTCCAAAAAATGCTGTTTTTTTTCTTAAATAATTATAGAGAATATATTTAAGTGCAAAATAAAAAAAAAGCTTCGTTCAGAAAAACGAAGTAGATTTGGATATATTGCGATTTTACCGAATGACCAAATTTTCGCAAAATTCACGAAAAAACCGCTACACGCGTAAGTCCGCGGCGAAGTATACTCGCGTGTTAAAGGAAAGGTCGCAGCGAATTAAATCAACGCAACCTTTTTCGTGCTTCGGTTCGCCCAGGAACCAGCCATTATCCATGAAATTCGTTAAGAACCGAACGTTCAGAAAACGATCGACCACCTTGCTCACCCACCCCAAACGTATTATCTATTAGAGTGGTCAGGCGCGTGGAAAATGATCAGGCCCAATAATCGTCTTTTGGGTTCGAATCGAAGTCGTCGGGTATTAACTACATCCTGGCGCAGAACCCCTGCGGATCGGTTTCTCTCTAATTTTCGACGATGCACTGACGTCACCCCGTGTGTTCCGGTCTGGCTGCTCGGGACCGGAAGCAACGAACTCGTTGGGGAGCGCGGACCGTTCGAACTGAAAATCCCCCACGGATATCGATGTTCTCGCGTTTAAACGAAAAGGAAGTTCAGGTTCCCCGGAGGATCCGACAGTTGGGCCCTTAGAAAACGAGACCGAGGTAAAATCTGAAAAGCCTGGCTCGCCTGCATCGTGTTCACGCCGCGTAAATCATCGTCCTTCTTTTGTAGAAGTTACAGGATAAACGAGATTGGCTTACCAAAGATAATAATATCCCTGTCTCGTATTCTTTTGCGCGCGTTCGAACATTTCTCGACAGTCCTTTATTTTTCTTCTTTAGAGATAACGCTCAAAGATTCGTTTCAGTGTTTGGCGTTCAAGCCAAGAAGTTTTGACGTATAAGTGAACGAAATTTGATGCGTTCGAGAAATACTATTTAGTTTGGCTCAACTGAACAGCGATGTGGAAGTTTAGAAACAGAATATTTTATTTTGAAATTTGCATCGCTATATAACGATTAATCAGGTTGATATATTAAGTAACATTATAAAATAATAAATTAGTAGTTCTGTAAAGTATAAAACATTTCAAAACATCGTGACGTTTGCCAGACGTCAGTCTACAATAGCGAGTGAAATGAATGACATCTCCCAGATGTCATTGTACGTCAAGGGGTTAATTTAAAAAATGAAGCAAGGACGGTTATCAATTCCGAAGGATGTTGGGCGGCTGTACTTGTAAAAAGATCAAGGGAAGGTCGTAACTTTATGTAGGTTAAGTCGAACAAATCCGACATCTTAACGATAATGCTGTCTGCAGTATGCGGGAATGTGGCAAAAAATCTTTGAAAGCAAATCGCAAACCTCGGTAATGATCGTTACGCCGGCTGACCATCGTGGTCACGGTGTTCACCTGTCTGTGGGTTGGTCACACTCGACGCTGCTTGTACACGCACGAACTCTGTGTGCCCGCATGATCTATACGGTGGTACGGTGTTTCTCGGTTCGCTTTCTGTAACGGTCGAATTTACCCCCATCACTCGGAAACCGTGATATATACATCGGAACACGTTCGAGTCCTTGAGTCGCGATCGATTCACGAAATTGTAACCCTCTTTGCATTGCGCTTATTCGAAATTGCAACGTTAGCCTATACCGCGATTACACCGTAAACTCTTTCTTTTATTTATTTATTTAACAATGAACGGGCCAAGGCCCTTGGAGTACATATAATTATAAATAATGAATTTTATTGTGGTACGACAATGCCACGAAAAGGCTAAAGATTACAATTACAAATTATTGAACAGACTGAATAATGAACGTTTAACCATTAAATGTATATCGTTGTAATACTATAACGGTATTATTTTCAGTGTAATTTTCTAGTAAATGCATAGTGTTGTAGATATGCAACAAAAGGTTTTGTAATAAATTATTACAAAAGAATGATAACAAAAATTGTTTCTTTATTTTTCCCCGAATTAGCATGTATATTTCTACATAATATATTTTTTTCAAGGTGTAAGAAAAAATCATGCATTTAAGGGTTAAAGCCAGTTCATCACAGCAGTATGATAATTTGCTATAGATAGAATTCGATTAATAGGGTCCATGTTAGTAAATCTCGGAACAGGAAATTTAGGTCGAAATATTAGTGGAGATCTTATAAAGATTTTAGTTCAATCGCGATTTTTAATTTTTAATTTTACGCGAGAAAAATTCTATCGTTAATTATGATATCAAATATCGTGACTTTTAATTTTGTACTTTATCTACGAGTGAAATTCTGTGTCACGATTCTTGGAAAATTAATCAAAACGCGTCGAATGACGTTGATCCGGAAAAAAAATTCAGACGGGCTAATCTGAAACGAAACCGGAAGGGTGATATAGGGGAGGTCGACCCAGCGAGGTATGTGAGACCTTGTACGGTAAAATGAAATTTCGACCTTGAATGATTTCGCTGGCCGACATTCATAACGCGTCGCACAAAACACGAACCCCTATCGTGACGCGTTTCAGTTCAAAAATTCTACGAACACCATGATCGCGTACAAAAACACGACGTCCCCTTTCAAAATGAAAGACCATCATCCTTAACGTTGTAGCGACCAAGTTGTCGATTCAACGACGTACTTACGCGTTACCACCAATACGTATTGTGTTGTGATATCATGAAGGCATGGAAATAACCTGACATTGTATCTATTGTAGTAAAATACGTCTGTTGACATTTCACACAGTGTCGATGCAATACTAACACGCTCTTTGAGACAGCTACAAAACAGAAGACAGTCTACGTTATTATACGTTTCACGGCCACGACACACGTGTTCCGATTCGATCAGATAGATGTTTCTCCTAATATAGGTTCTGTTTCCGAGCGGAGTGAATTGTAACTAAATCCGTACAAACAATCGTTATTGATACTGAGAGTTGTTTCAAGAGGTACCGAATCGTTTGGAAAGATATCGTTAACACATGGCCAACCGAATGAGGCGATCTCCCATTTCTTCCCCGACAAAGCGCTGCCATTGATTCTTTTAACTTTCGTTATTAGTTAGTCTTGAACTAGCGTTGAATTGATTAAAGACTGACATTTGATGAACTGCGAACAATACTAGTTCAAGACCAATTAATAACAAAAGCAAATAGAATCAATGGCAGCGGTTTGCCGAGGAAAAAATGGGAGACCTCCCCATTCGGTCGACCGAGCGTTAATTTAAAAAGCGAGTTTATCAATTGCATCGAACGGATCTCGATCTTATTACTAGTTACCCGTTTAAAATCGAACAACGAGTGTGTCTGGTAGAGAAAAAGGAGTTGCAAACGACGCGATGGCCAATTTCCAACGCGAAACTTGTTCCTACATCGGTTCTCCCTCTTTCCGTGCCATGGTCCACCTGCTCCCGAACGATCATCCTTTTTTTTTCTTTAGTCGCAGAACGCCAGGCTACCCGCGAAAACGCACGCGTCCAACGTATCCTGGACGTGTGTATCCCTTCCACAAAACTCACCCCTCAGATCCGCGGATCGACTACTTTAAAATAATTGAACACGCTCGAGTATTGGCAGCCCGTTACAGGACCTTTCAATATTTACGTGTATCGCAAAATTCAGTATGCGTTCTCTGGAATATAGAAGAAAAATCCATGATCTCTGCTTTCTACATAAAGCCATTAACGGTTCAGGTAATCCTCAGGTTATGGCGTTAGTGAATTTTAACGTTCCTCTATGGTCATTCAAGATACTACCCACTTTTTAAACCGACCCGTTATACTTCAAATTTAGATTCTACCTATCCGTTTAACAGAATTTGTAATCTAGCCAATTCGCTTGCCGATTTTAACTTTTTCAATTTGTCCTCAGATAGTTTCAAGGCTGAGGCGATCAAATTGCCAGAGGCTACAAACCTTCAATTATAAGCACTGCAGTCTCCCTTTGCATTCTTATGATGTAGAACAATGTATCGTCATGTATAAGTTTGTACGTGATTCTGCTCCTTTTAGTTTTATTTTTACTTTTATCTTTTAATTATTTTTATTTTTACAGTATTACTTCTTCATAAATAGTGTTTACCCGTCAAATAAATAAGTAAACAAATAAGTGAAAATCCCGTCGCAATGACCAAAAACTGGTGTTAGCAATCTGCCGATCCACGATATCTATCGAAGAGTATCGTCGATTTTATCGATCGAAGCGACAATTATAGATAGCATTCCCAAAAATAAAAGCGGGGCCATAGTATCTCGAGCCCGCGTGCGAGGAACCGCGACGATAAAGGGAAGAAAATGATTTAGAAGGGGAAAGGAAAATGTACAGTCGTACAATCGTGCAGGACGAGAGTGCTTCGAGCGATCGTGATCGCTCTATACGCGGTGCTACTTAGAAAAAAATAAAAGGTAGGCTTTATGGCGCGAGCCTCTTCCATTCCCTGGCCGAAATCGCTTAGCATAATCCGTTGGACGGTTCAGGGAACGAAGGTGCGAGCGAGAAGGGGAACCATGAAGAGGAAAGCATGGCTGTCTGGTTGGAAAAGGCGAGGACACCCTAGTGGGACCAAGAGGGAACGACGGTACGTGCGCGCCATTTTTACTGCGCATCCAGATCGGCGCACCAATCAGATTTGAATCGTGGCAGCCGGTGGAAGGGAACACCGTACCTCGTGGTTTCGATAAACGGCGGACTTGAAACAAGCTTCCTCGCCTTGAAGATTCCCAACCAGAACGAGCCTAGCCGTCGAACGGTGAAGACCGGGGGGAGACTTGGACCATTTATCCGTACGGTTCGGTTCTCGCGACTTTCTCAGAAAAAGTAGCATCGAATTTTCGAGAGAACTTGACAGAAAAGTTGAAGAGGATCGATCGAGGTGCGGGAAGAACGGTTCGCCGTGGAACGTTGAACGTGCGGGAACGAGGAAACCGAGGAAAAAATCGAGGCATCCGGCGGGAAGACCTGTGCCGAACCGAGAGGATTATCCAGAAGGAAGATCGTTTCTCTCGCGAGTTTGCTTGGCCAATTCACAAGAAACATAAGAAGCGTTCGAGATGCTGGCAGCTTCGATCTGTCGCGAAGTTCACTTCACAGTGTTGTCCAGCACTACGATGGCCTCGCGTGTACCACGCTGCCTGTTCGGCAAGCCGAACTCCAGGGAGACCGTGGAGATGCTCCAAGAAGCGTTGGACGCGGAGAGAAACAAATTCGCGAAACGATGGGGCGTCGATCCGCGATCAGAGGACAAAGAGAACAGCTACCAGAGAAAGAACCACGACAAGTACGAGCATTCGCCGAAAAAACGGAGCAATCCGTATTCCAGACAGACCAGCATTCACGGTGAGTACGAAGTTTATTCGATAATTTTTCGTTCGCCTAAACCCGTCGCGTCTGTAAGTAACGTCGGGAACGTAAATGGTATTCTTGCACGAAGGATAATCGAGTAAATGGCCTCTTGGACATAGTCGATGCATCGAGTGTGACTCAGCACTTCTTGCAAACCTCTTACTATGGAGTTTTATAAGTCCTCCCATAAATGGTAACAAGTTCCGAGGAGTCTGCTCCATTTTTTTTTTCGCCGCGCCTCGATTGGAGTTTCGTGTTTATTACACGTATATTCTTTTTTCTGTTCGCGTCACCAAAAGCAACGAATTCGTGTGGAAATTGTCACGCGAAGAACGTTTAATCGATCTAACAACGATTTGCATGGCCGGTTGTTGCGAGGTGACGAGGCGGTTGCATGTTTTGGAATAAAGCGTAAAGTGAGCAGGCTGGAAAGAGATATTTCATAGGAGAAACGCGTACGTGCGATGGGAAACGTAACCGGGAGAGTGTTCGCGAGGGTCCAAACGAATTTGGTGAGCGTAATACGATGGTAAAAGCAACGTAGGTTTTTGGCGGGAAACACCGTGAGCGCTTGGCGTGGAAAGGGAAGGTGCGAGACGCAGGCGCAGGCCGGTCGCGTGGCTCCGACCTGTTTTCTTAGTCTAGCCTCGCTCCGCGCCTCTTCCGCCTTCTCCCTCCATCCTCTGGCCCTGTCGAGCTCCCGGTTTTACGCGGCTATCTAGAAACTTTCGGTCCTGTGCCCGCTGACCACTATCGCTTACCAAAATTACAAACCCACCAACAGCCAGAGTTGGCTCTCTAGATTGTTTCTATCTCTCTTCTATCATACACCGCCTCTCGTTTTATCGATGTAAACGAACCGAATTTAAAATTTAAGTCGAAACATAAGGCACACAGTAGCGGACAAAAGTTTAAAACGAGAAAACAATGTAGAACATAGTTTTATGGTCTGTAAATATTGTCTGTATATTCATTTTTACTGTTATTATGGTAGAACACTATTTATTGATTAGCACAGAATGCAAATTTTGTTTATCATGCTAATCCTTATCAATTAGTTTTATTTCTTTGACTCTTTGATCTTAAACCTTTTTCCGCTACTGTACTCGCCGATTATGATCTTCAAATTTTTGAATTATCGTTCGTTCAGTTTGGTAATGAATTAAGTTATTGCCTCTCTAACTTAAGTCGTACCATAATTTTGCAGCTTCGTTCGGTCTTCGATCTTTTGTCCGGTTAATTCGTGCCACGATTCAATTGGTCGTCGACCGAAACACCGTTCCTCGGCTGCATCGTTAGCAACTGACGCAGAAGCATGGAATGACGAATCGTTATAAATAAGAGAGAAGGCAACTATGTGCATGCGGACAGAAAGTCTAGAAAGAGTTCTTCTCATAGGTTGTCGAATGAATCACGACCATGAGTCACGCATGTTCGAAAGCGGACGAAATACCTGAAGGGTCCTGTGACTCATCGTTAGGGCCCTGGTTTTCAAGGAGTAAGATGAACTCGCGATCGCATTCCTTGAATACCTCACCTAACCTGCACGCCATAAGCCCGGAGTACTCTTACGGAGTATATACCTCGACGGTCGTCCGGATATGCACAATGGATATCACATTTTGTCGACCATGTGCATATTTCGTGTCCAACCCGTTCACAATAGGTCTAACCTTAATCACTTCGCGCCGATGTTCCTGAAAACTGTACAGTGCTGTCGCTTCTTCAACCTAATTGAATGTTTGCTAGCAGTCGAGCTATTTTTTAGTTTTTATTTTGTATAAAATTAGCCTTGAACTTCACATTGTATTCTATCTCTCATTTTACAACGTTGATCGATTTGAACGGTTCAATCATCTCAACTGACTGAAATTAAAAAATTTAGTTATGGTTTTGCAATACAGTACACAATTTTCTGGAACACATACTATAATATAACACGATTAACCATGTAGGGCACATATACTGCCCAGTACGAATAGGCGAGTCGTCCACGCTCGACTGGTGCGAACGCCAAGCGTTTACGCGTTAGATGCGTTATAGGTGCACCGGTGGTGCGTCTCGATAACACACTGCCGAGTTCCTTAAACGAAAGCGTATGGAGATCCGTGGAAAGTCAACGGAGCGGGACCCACTGCAACGAGCCCTTTCCCAGCAACACCTGTTAACCCCCGCTACGATGACTTCGGTGTCTTTTTCCCACGATTGAATCGGGCCCGCGAACACGCGATACCGGCAACGGGACCTTCCGAAGGTCGCGTACCACCTGTCGCGATAGCTAGTACCTTCTCGCAGTCGCATTTGCATTCCCCTTATTCCCTTTGATTCGTTTCTTTCCACCAACCGATTCCGAATCGCCCTCGAGCTTTCGATTACAGAGTTCCGGTGTCGCCCCCCTCGCTTCAGCACGGGGAGGATCGAATCGTCGAAAATTCTGGATCCCTCGGGTCTCGGGAAGCCGTTACTCGAACAGAAGCGAGGGGGGATTCTGGTTCTTTGGCCTTTAAAGAAGATCGAAAAGAAACTGACCTCCTTTTAAAATCCTTCGGTGGAAATCCTTCGTTCGATTGAAATGCTCTCCAGAACGGACGAGGGGGCGCGCCTCGGGAGGATCCGCGAGGACAATGGTAATCTTGATCATTGTTCCCGAATCTTACTCGAGACACATGGACACGGGTAGACGACGCTGCCCTACGCTGACAAACACGTTCTAGGATATACTTCGGCTAGCGGCTCGGCTAGGCAAGGAAATAGATGTTGACGGTCGAAAATCCTTGACAGGATTCGAGCTATAGGACTCGTTGGATACAAGGAAGCTCGCTTTCGCGCGCCATACGGTGAACCAAGTGCGAAAAGGGAGAAAGAGGACGCCGCGTCCTCAACATATGGCCGCAGCCTCCGATTCGTGAGAGGCTCCCTGCGCTTTGTTGTTACCCAATAAAAGCAAGTTTCTCCATTTTTAACCCTTCGACTACTATAGGCGAGTATATGCGTCTAAGGCAAAAGTTACTCGCGTAGATTATGGACGCGTATATGCGTTAGCCCTCGCTCCCATTTAGAACAACACAATTGCTAATAGAGCACCGTCCACACGGAGCACTTCCATCGGTAGTATTTAGCAGGGAAAGAATTAAGGATCGTTGATCGAAACCCATAACGACAACGTTACCTCTTCGTGTTCGTTTTGGACACGACATTGGCTTCGGTTATTTGTTTGAACGCGTGACAGAGCATTGCACGTCACCGACTGCCTTTTTCTCAAGGCGAAGAAATCTTCTTTGCCTTTTAGCGTTTTTTTTCTTTTTCTTCTGTTCACGTGCCTGTTTCACGTTTGTCTCTCCAAATCCTGATCGCTACCTCCAATTTCGTAACGAGAGAAAGAAGGATACGAACAATGTAAACAAGAAGTTGCCAGCGTGGTACCATTAACGCGGAATCGCACCTGCATGTCGGAGAAAGGACGAAAGATCGAGTAAAAGAGGGAAACAGCAAGGGCGCTCAGGTGGCTACCTGATCAAAAATAGGGTGCCCGCGAGACGTTTTGTTCACCCGTGGCTTTTGTTGTGGAAATTTTCGTGTTTCTCGAAGTGCATGCGTGGTGGTGGCGGCGACGGTTCTCCCAGCTCTGTTAAACTGCGTCGTAGTAAGCCAACCCCTCCGTCTTTGCAAGTGTGCCGTTTCACAGATTTGGTGGGATGAAACCGTACAACTTGACTCTTCCAACAGACAGATGTTGCAACTGTTTTCACTCGAAGACTAACATTTTAACGCGAAAATCGATTATTTTCGTTTACGGCCAACTTTTAATTCGATGACTTAATGTAAACAAACACATAAGATATACACGAATAAACTAAAAGAACTTGTTCTTTGAGATGACCGGCCTTATAATAATAACAATAATAATAATGCTTTATTAACGGAAATACGTCCTTTGGTATTAGAGAGAAAAATAGCAGAACATGTTTAAATTCAGTATGTCGCATACTAGTTCTTAAATATATTTAACAGAGAACTCTTGAAACTTTTGTGAACTTTTATAAAAAAAATCAATTCCGTTTCGATAGCAGTTTGCAATTTTTGTTCGATTGGAAACTACCCAGAAGTAGTATACAGTTACGAGTAAATTCTTGGGCAGATTTGTTATTCGTTGAACGACGCTTGTATCGTATTTTAAATTTTAATTGTCTGCGAGATCCTGTGCATACTAATTTGTAACTTGGCCCGTGTTTCGCTTGTTGCAGATTACTGGCGAGCTCGGAAGGTGTGCGAGGTGAATAAGAAGCCTCTTGCATCATCGGTGGACACCACGAAGCAGCAGAGCGAAGCGTCGAAAACCTCGAAGGCGACGAAGTCGTCGAAAAAGGCGCAGAACTGAGGAACGGAGAACGTCTAAATTCCAATTCCAACTGTACCGACCCACAGCCGTCAGATCGCTGTATATTTATTCGTCATCGCTCTTCCGTGATACCGTCGTCGTTATAAATTAACCGTCGACGTTGTCCTCCGTTAGCGTTAATTATGGATTGTTAATTAATTATGTAAATAATGCATCAAGTGATATATTATATATTATATATATACGTATATATTTACGTAAACATGGAGGTTTGGATAGGCTCGCTCTGTTGCGATAGACAATTATAACCGACTCCAATTGTATTTTCTTCTTCTTTTTCGTTGCACGATCAAAAAGATGAAATTGCAGGAACGGTTCGACCATGACGAAACACACAACAACTCTTCGTCGTGGAACAGAGCACAAGGAAGGTCGCTATTCGTCCACTGATTTTAATAGACGCCCTTTCGTAGAGTATCTCTGTAGAGTGAGCCATCGAAAGCCTGAATCGGTTGGTTCTTCGATGAAGCAACAATGCAGCGCCTCCAAAGAGTAATTATCGAGTAGAACGAAAACGAGAACTCCACGCTGTTTAATCTCGTCTTCCGGGATGTTGGAGAAAGTCCTATGTATATCTTGAACGGTTAGGATTACGCGAAACTCTAGTCATCTAGTTATTTAAGCGAAATCGAGTTAATAAACGATCGTGCTTTCATACATACTCATCGTGCATATACTCATTTATGTAATCCCATCCATCCTGTTGTAATTTTATCAGAATATTAAATGTAAAATCGTGAAGTCGAACGCTGAAGCGTGCATAATTCGTTAATATGCTGCACGCGCGAGCTTCGAGCGTGGGATCATCGAAAATTAGACAGCTGAGGCACACGAATGCTATTTTGTAACGAACATTTTGTAACATCCACCTGGATTCGAACCATGGTGGTCCGTAGCACGCGGCAGGGTAACGCTATAGGGTGGATCAAAGTATTGTAACGTAAGACCACCGACGTTGCTAAACAAGCTACGAAGCTTCCAATTCTTCAACAGTTTCTTATTAAACTATACAGTGTGAGTAAAATCGATTGATTTCTGTTAACGTTCATTATTAAAAGTATATACCGTATCACTTAAACCATGATAAAAAAGAATTATTTCCAACGGTTTCAATATAACGTTTGCTAAAAAGCAGTCAAGGGTAAAAGAAAGAAATGCATGTAAAAAATAAACATATATTTAGTTAATCACCGTATGTCAAATATTATCAAAACAAAAAAATTACGGCGAAAGAGCGGAAAAACGGTGTTCGGTATTTTTTGGCACACCCTGTGTACACGCGTGTCCAAGCATTTACTTATCTTCGACGTGGTACGAGCATGGGGGTGGCTGAACACGGTATACATATATATATGGTTAATTATAATGCGTGATGCACCGCAGGGTCTTCTACCATGGGGGAACCCTGCGAAGGGAAGCAGCTGGTTCATGCTTTTAATGGCTGTCATCCTAGCTGGTCATTTTGATAATGGTAACTAATACGGACGGTTCTGACGTCCGCGCAATAGTGTTAAATCGAATACCAACCGTATGTTCCGGTTAACGTTTTCAAGGATACACATAGTAGCGGACAAAAGTTTAAGACCACAGAGACAATGAAATTAAACTAACCAATTTATAAGGAATAGCATGATAAACAAAATTTGCATTCTGTGTTTATCAATAAATAGTATCCGATCATAATAACAATAAAAATGAACGTACAGACAATATTTGCAGACCATGAAACTGTGTTCTACATTGTCCTCTCGTCTTAAACTTTTGTCCGCTACTGTAGTAGTTGCAAAAAGTATTTATACACCACCGTGTATTTTAGCACTTACGCGCGAATTAATGAGAACCGGGTATAATTAAATGTCTGATCATTTAATGGCACTCTTATGAGATTACAAGCGATGCAGATGTAAAAGATTGAATCTTGTTCGAGAAACGTTTCATCGAACATCAATAAGTACAAACATTTTCTGTAATCGTTGTACATACGTATTTAGCGGTGTTATAATTCTGAAAAAAAAGTTTCACGAATAGACATTTAGCAGAAAGTTGTTTAACAAAAAGAAAGGTAAACCCAGCTCATGTCCTTAATTAAAAGATCAACATAAATACCGCTGAAAAAGAGATTATCTTTTTCCGACCCTGATACATTTATTCCTTAAGTTGATACACTTAATAATGGTTTCTCTTTCTATCTCTTTTTATATTCGATTGAGCGGCAAAATACAAAAGAATGCGTCGTCATTCGGTAAGCACTCCTCTTTGGTCCCGAGTAATGAATATTTAAGCCAGCGGCACTGTATTTCCAAATGCGCTACGAATTTGCAGGCGACCCTCGCCGATACCCGTGTTTCTATATTATTCGCGTTTAAGAACATGTTCTTTATTTTAAACGACGTCGTTTAATACTAAGTACGGCCGATATTAACGGAGGGCGGTACGCTCGAATCCTGTCTCGCAGCTTTCGAGTATAATTGGAAACCTAAAACAGGACGTGACCTCATCGCGTTATTGTATCCAAGATCGTTAAGGACCTGGTCGTTGCGATATCCAATTACTCGAGGAGTTCCAAGTGTAAAGCGAAAGGGGGAGGAGAAAAAGGAAGAACGTCAGAGCGAAGGCAAAATTGTAGGTAAAAAGAGGAGCGGACAAGGATGAGGACGTTGCCGTAGATCATATTTTCGTTTTTCAGAATCCAGCTGCTCCGCCGTTGTGTATACGCTTAATGAACGTTTATAGTTGGTACCCGTGTGTAACGCCAGGCCCCAGGCCCCACCCGTGCACGCTTAATTGATTGCATTAGCCGTGGGACCAGCTTACGTTGAAATTACACCTGACCCCGGCGAACTTCCGACGGATTGATTTTGATGGATCGTCGGCTGGTGTTCGATCGATCAAACTCTTTCCTTCCAACGAAACCGAACTTAATCGATTACATTTTACACGGCACCCAGTTCATTAACGGACATTCGCCGTAGGTCTGCTTCGTTTTTTTCTTTTTTTTTTTTTTAGGGATATCTTTTCGCACTCACTGATCGAGCGTTTTCGTAAAAAGAAATTTCTTAAGGTATCTTTGCGGTAGACATATGCTCCGTTGACTAAACGCTATGGTATTGTAGAAATATAATCTATACTTATAAAAAGACACGTCCTAACTGATTCATCATCGCGGAGCCTAAATTACTGAAGCTTGAAACATAAGATTTAGACAATGGGTTCCTTTTATGACGTAGGCACCAACTAAGGAAGGATTTTTTTTATATTCCACCCCTAAGAGGATTAAATAGGCGTTAAAAGGTTATTTGAAAATCCGCCGATTTTGAAGCAAGCACTATAAAAAAAAACGCGGGCAACAGCTAGTAATTACATAAATGCAACATAGTAATATAACTAATAGTAACGAGTGTGTAATATAATACTGTTAGCATTATTTATTTATTTATTTATTTATTTATTTATTTTAACGGGTCAAACACTTTAGATGCAATATTAACGAAAAAAGAAGAAAACAATAATATATCTAGAGTAGCGGACAAAAATTTAAGACGGCAGAACAATGTAAAGCATAGTTTCATAGTATGCAAAATAAATGTTTGCTGTCCATATGCAGAACGGTGGAGTTCTTGGCTAATATTATTATTAGTATTACTACGCGCACAGTATTACGCATATAGCAAAACGTTTTATCAACCAAGTCGTGTTACCTAGTTTTATTCTAACAGTTTACTTTAAAAATTCAAGTACGTTAGCGCACTCAACGGTATTTCAACCTCGTGACCGTTACCAGGAAAAACGGAAGCCAATTCGAAACTCGTACGGCAACAAATCACACAAAACGTACGGAAAACACAAGTTTCTGCAGACGTCTGGTAACTTCTACTACACGCATGTACATATGTTCGACCAACGAAAATTCAACGGACAAAAAGTGACGGGATAAAAGAAAAAAAAGAGGAGAGCATAACCGAAACGACGATAAATTACGATCGCTCTGGTGAATCGAAGAATGGTAAATGAGAAGGGTAATGTCCGATCGAGAACCTCCAAATGATACCCACAATGGCCTAACGAACTTGCCGAGTGGCATTTCACTTTCCAACGGTAGCACGCGTCTGCACGGGCCCCGTTGGTCCCCGTATATTAACTAATGCCCGGTAAACATGCCTGCTCAGAGGGGAGTAACCGACTGACTGCTCTAATTAAACGACATTCACATCGGGTGGACCGACCTTTCAACCCCTTTCGCTCGAGTCCGCGGAAACTGGTCCGGATGACCGTTTGACCGGACACGCGAGGACCATTTTTGCCATTTTTCCGTTCCCCTCTTCTCTCTTCCACCCTGTATCATTAATCATTCTCCGAAATATTTAAAATCGTACGTAACAGTCTGGCACGTGAATGTGTAATTATATATGCGAGTCTGTTGCATAATTTTTGGGAAGAAAAAACGCGGGCTGAAATAAGCAACGCTATTGCAATAGGTTAGGTAATCATTTTCACGAAACAAGTAGAGATTGTTTTCCTTAACATTTCATCGACCGGGAGCCTATTAACGTTTACCTAATTGCACGGTGCCACACCTAACCGAACACCCTCTATCGCGTATTACAACATTTGTTAAAAATTGTAGTTTGGAAAAGCAGAAAATGCATTTGACGAACTGTGAACAACGCTAGTTGCAGACTATCTAATAACAAAAGTAAATAGAATCGGAAAAAATGGAAGATCTCTCCATTCGGTTGGCTAAGTGTTAAAATCAAAGCCTGTCGGATGTTTAACGTACGCAAGGGTACGCGAGGCTTGTTGGAGACGAAACAAACGTTAAACTGGACAGGATACACGAGCAAGAAAGTGCGCGCGTCGATGCTCGGAAAAGAAGTGGAAATTACACGGGAGAAAGGGAAAGAAAAAAGACAAACGTGTTTCTTGTAGGCATCGGTACTTGGATGTCTGTACTGTAACGGTCCCACATGGTGTACATGGCGAGACTGCATTCGAAGCGTATACGTCTTAACGATGGACGGTAATTCTGTCAACACTGCGAGCGACGAACGCACTGGATGCCACATAAATCCGTCGATTAGCCAAGGCAGAGTACGAGAATGGCACTCGAGAATTAAACAAGTACGATGCGAAAAACAGCGTCATTAAATCGGTGCAGCAGGGTGCGCAGGATCTTCGAAGAAATTACAAGTCGCTTGCGAACATTCGAAACTGAATTCTCCATGCTTCGTTACAAATCACGAGACAGATATACTTCTAAGATAATATTTCGCAACATAAATTGATCGCCTAACGATGTTCATCCTTAACGAACGAACGCGTTTTTCTAGAACAATGACCAGTAGATCGACGGATTTTTAAGAAATTAATCGCTTTATTTCCAGAGCGAGAAAAACAGAAGTAAAATCAGATTTGTCCACCTCTGCGGAGCGTGTTTATCTCATTCGTCGCGGCCCGATACAAAATAGAGCCAAGGGAAAGGAGCAAAAAGTACGAAGGTGAATCACGGTGACGCAAGATGGTGGACGGAACGAAGGGGAGGCAGAAAAATCCTTCGCAGAGCCTGGCCGCCTCTGCTCCCGATGAAATTACAACCGGGCCACTTTTCCCCCACCCACGAAGTTTCAAAAGATCGATTCACCCCGTAAGTTATAGTTATATAGGAGAGACGCGAGTAAGTACGTTTGCAGCGTTGTTCGCCTCGACGACAGATGTCCCACGGGCACCTCTCTGCTCGGTGGACCAAGACTCACCGCAAAAACTGATCGACCGTATCGAACCGAGGCCCGGGCCACGTCCCTGCACCTCGAGTGCGCGAACCGAACGGTCGTCCTTCGCGCTATCTCTCACGGTTGCTTCCCTGGGAGAACGTTCGTCGTGAACTCGATATCGCCGCCGTTCGACCGCAGAAGATCCACCATTTTCTCATGGATCGTCGCAACGCTACGCGTCACGGGCCAGCAACGAGTGCGTCCGTTTCGCGGCAAGTGCAAATTGCCCGAGAAACCCGAGGAACGGGAAGAAATAGACATTACCGCGGTTTACGCGTTGCTAGAGGAGCGGAGGCCTCCGCGGAAGAGGGGACTCCTGGGCAGGATGCCTCGCCTAGATCCTGTCTGGAGGCCGGAGAGAGGTCCTGCGAACCGTGAAATCACTTCCACTCTGAATATAAAGAGCGAAAAAGCGAGTGTCCGTTTGTGTTTCGGCCGTTCCGTGCCACCGCCTTCGGAACTGCTCGGAGCGCCTGTTGGCCGTCTTCCCGTCGGTCGCGCGTACCTGCCCGCGCCTGCGTGCTCGGGGCCCGCGAAAACGATTCCCTCCTTGGCCGATTCGAGTAATCGTTGCGCTCGGAGAGGCTTCGAGAATCGCGAGTATATCGCGTGGTATTATACCCGGTGGAATTCGACGCAAGGTGGTTATTACGAATGCCTAGCGTTGGGGTAAAGGCCGATAATCGCGACACCTTTGCTTTCTGTTAGATGCTATTTGCGTATGTAAATATAAATAGGCGTACGTGTGAATGTGCGTGTGTTAAGTTTACCTTATTAAAAGCTATCGTCCGGAAGTCACTGTAGTATTGTAACCCTGCGACGAAGTAAACAAGTGTACAGCTATTGAAATAATAAAACTAAATATAAAGAAGAAAAATCATTGGCGGATCATTGTTAAACAGCCAACACCTAGAAAGCGGTTCGGCTTGCCGACACGGTGTTGCAACACACGGCAACGGCCGACACTTAAAATTCCATGTCCTAGAGGCAGACACGACCTCGGGGCGAGGACCATTACCATGCGAGAGACCGGCCAGGCATCGGGTTCGGTCGCTTTTCGATCCATGAGCGCAAGCCACTTTCAGATAAGAGGTAGCGGAACGAGCGCGATGACCACGAGATCCAGGCGTTTTAAATTTATCGCGAAACGGCGAGACGCCTTTCCGCCAGCCCCGCTAATGCGCCCCGCGAGCTCTTAACGCGCGATACGCTGAAGAGTTCACGGTGCACTCGGATGTGTACGATTAACCCGTTCGCCGGTAGGCGAATTTTGTGTACCTCAACAGGGTGCATTATTGATATCTATAAGTGGGGTTGATTATTCGAATGCTCTAAGATACGTTTAGTACTTTAGGTAGTTGTTGCAACACCGATAATGTTCCAAATTTGAAAGGCACGGGAATCGCTACTACGAAACAGCAATTAAAAGAAGCAAGATCTTTCATGATAACAAAGTGTTCCATTCGTCTTGTATTCTTATCGCACTGTAACGGTTGACAGACGTTACTGTTACCACTAAAGTCGAACACCGACTGTTCGCTGGATTCGATTTCGTCGATCGCCATTAATTTTCATAGTAAGCTAAGCGATAAGCAAAACACTGACCATCGAGGGTCTACCTCTTGCCTTACCTTGAAAAAACGAAATCAAAAACACTTCGCACAGTGAAGGCGTTAGTCATCTCGACCGCGTCTGCAACTGGATTATTTTTAACCAAAGTCTTGTCGGCTAAACCAAACGAATTGCCGGTCCCCAATGGCACTGCACAGGCCGGGTGCTCCTTCGCATTCCGAGGTGCTGCCTTTTTTCCGGAAATAGACTTCCTCTCTCGAGGTTAAACGCGTGCACACGCATACGCGACTGTTTCTACGTGTATAGGTCGGTTAGGTTGCGATGCACATGGCGGTGTGCACGCGAGCACCGGAGGAGATGAGGGCCATACGCTGTTCCACTTATAAATAGACTATACGTAGATGGATTAAGCGCATGGAATGCAGTTCGATGCACGAGGGAAGAAGCGCTTTCGAAACGCAGACGCGTTCTGCGCTTTGTAAAGAGGTCAAAGCTTCAGTTGCCGCGTGAAACGTTGCCGCAGAACGGTCCCGTCGCGAAACACCAACAGAACCCGAAACTACCATCGACATGCCGGCGGCGAGACACAGGTGAGACAGTAACGGTACAACGATACACTGTGAAGGCTCGAACGAACGCTTTGCTAACCTTATTTCCGTTCCTACGTGAAAATCGGAACGATGCACGACCGTTTCTTTCGTTTCGTGATCGCTTAACCCTGAGCTTCAACTTTCAGTCCTATCAACTTCTACCCATTAACCCCTTGCACTGTGACGTCCTACGAGACTCGTGATACATTTTATGGGGTGGCTATAAGAAACACGAGTCCCGTTCGTGTTTCAGTTTTTTTTATAAATGCCCTCTTTTTTTATCAACCGTTGCACGCGCTGAATCATATACGCGAGGGGTTAACGAGGAACGCAAATTCATGAAAAAGCAAGCCAAGCAGGTTTGTTTAGATCTTATCTATTGGGTTTTTGGTGCATACGAAATTACCGAGCATGACTCTGGCTCGTGGAAGATCCTAAGAAAGTTCGCTTGTTAGCAGAAACTTCCTCGTCCAAATTAAATATTTCGTATGCACCAGCACGATAGAACGGAGCAAATACACATAAGCACTTACCTAGCTTTCACGCCGGCGAGTGAAACTCGGACGTTGCACGCTACCTTTCCCTCGACGATAAGGCACATCCCTGCAGACACCATAGATCCTGTCGCGTTGCGGTCGTTCCTGCATCCGGTAACTCACGGGAGAGGAGAGGAGAGAAGAGGAGAGGAGAGCACCGGTGACTAGCGTTTCATACGGGATTTAACAGTGTAACGTTACATCGCTGGTCTGGCCTTTCCTGTGCTCCTCGGGTTCACCAGGCGAGTCTTGGATTTCTCTGCGTACGAAAGAAAAGGTTATTGTGCGAGGGTTTTAAATTCCGGACAGGTTGAATGCGCCCACAGCGGCCCCTGAGGAGGACACCTTTCTCTTTGCCCTAGCTATCTCGACGAAAACAGTATCCAACGGGGGGCGTTTGTCGCTGTGGCTAAAGCAATGTATTTTATTAATTTCTTAACCCATTTGCATCGGAGCGCAGAATATTTTGCGAGCCACGACTATCGTTTATCACCGAGCGCGGAGTAATAGGCGAGCTGTGACTTTCTATCATTACCAATCGTTGAGTATTCTTCATCTGTTACGGATTACAGATCGTCGTGTAAAATCGCTTTAAAAAGTATCATGTTAAATAAACTCCATGAGCAATTCGGAAGTTATGTGCTGCATACACAACCTATTACACGCGATGACACGGCCCAGTCGTCGGTTGAACGTCGCCGATACCTGAACAAGGCAGCTTAAAGTAGAGTCATGATGCAAATGGGTTAATCGATCCTCAGACGCGACGTGCGCCGTAGCGATAGGAAAGTGGCACGAGAAAATAGAGTTTTAACTTCAAGGACATTGTTTGGATAGTCTGGTATAGGTCAGGAGGCGGCGTGCACGCTGGTGTTTTCACTTTCTTCCCGCTCGTTAGGCGCCACGACCGCGTCCGTGAACATCGGGAGTGGAAGGAAACTCGATTCGACCAACGTGAATTCCATTCCGTTGATGCGAACCTGTCGGCGTAGCGAATTGCTAGGGAACGTGGCGTCGATTCCTTATGCATGAAATTTGAATAAGGAGTTCCAGGGAAATGGTTCGCCTTCTGTGAAAGTGGTATCCTTGCGAATCACCCCAGTTATAAGAGAATGGGACGCGTGTCCCTTCGAATATTTCTATTACATTCACGTTTCTACCCGCAAACCTGACTCGAGCTGTACTCCGATCGGTTAAAATTGGCGGGAACCTTTTTAATCCTTTATTAGCAATTGCGTTGCTCTAAATGGGAGCTCAGGAAAATTCACAAACACATATACGCGTCCATAATCCACGCGAGTAATTTTCGTCAGAGACGCATATATACGCTCATAGCAGTCAAAGGGTTAAACCGACCGAGATGGCCAGAGACAAAGAGCTAGGTGGTAAAGGCTAACGATGAGGGCCGCGGTCGAACGATTGATTCGGTTTATTGACGAAACGAACGTTCGAAAATCTACGTGGGCGTGCGTGGTGGAGAGACCGATAAAAAAAATAAAAAGTGTCGAGAGGCAGTCTCGTGATGCAGGCAGAGGGGTCATAAACTCACGCGAGGTCCACGCGACGCGTCGCCCTCGGATGCTTGTATTTCTGCAACGAAAAGGCGAGGAAGAGTGTCATTTGTTAGGAGATACGTGGGCCGGAGTAACGTCGCTGACCTGCCGCAAATGGGCGAACGATGCGTGAACACGAAATATAAATGCTAGATAGAAATCCACGCGGCTGCGTCCGCGACCTACGTCTGTCTATTTTCGTCCACGGAATCGACGGAAAAACCGAACAGTCGCTGCAGATTCGCGATCGACCGTGGGTGGTTTAACCTATTTTCGGTCGAGCGTTCATTATCTTCAACTTGCGAGCGGAACGACGAAAACGATCCACGCGGATCGTGATTTTGAATGTGCATCGTCTTTGTTGCTCTTTTCTCGCTTACTTTTCTAGGTTAGCGTTGCGATTCATGCTACAGCGATTTGACGAACAAAAGTATTGCGTTTCAGGAATATTTCGGAATTAGTTATTGTTCCTTAGAAATAAGAGAATTAATATTTGTTTGTAGAAAGCATGTGCATAAATATTTACAGTTCGGTAAAAAGAAAAGAAAAGTCAGGTAGCGTTATAGTTTTAGCAGGTACTGTACACGAAGGCGCGATTCAACGATGATTTTCTCATTGTTATTGTACGTGAAACGGGAGGTCCGTTCGGTTAACGAACTCTTAACAATCCTTGTTTACGGAACCTGATGGCACGACTTTCCCATGGGCTTTCAAGCGGTTATGAAAACTCTTCCGCTAACGAGCACAAGTAATTACGCGAATCGCAGGCAACCGATAATCTCGCGCTGCCTCCCGCGTTCATTTGCAAAAATAATATAACCATTAATTGCACCGTGCAATCTGCTATTATTCGTAAACACCGACAGGTTCGGTAATGTTCACCGAGCCGTACATATTTTAAAGCGATTACGTTCAAGCTACTGAATCGTTTAGCATAACAACAGGTGCGAACGCGATTAGCCGGTTTGCATAGGGAATGTAGCGATTTCTCCTCGGCATGACGTCTAATTAATTTCAACTACTTCAACTGAGTCCAACTCCGATTCACCCTGCTTCTCCTCTTCACGTATGAATCGAAAGGCTGTGGCAAATACTTTAGTAACAGCGTTGGAAAGATGGGTTTATAGAGACCGAAACCTATCGGATCCGTGTTCTTTTCGCGGATGCCGCAGTACCTACTTCAGGATGCTAATGTACAAAGCTACGCTACCCCATCCGATGCGTCGCGACGTTGCACGTCCCTCCCTCTGATTCTATAAACGTCCCTGTTTCCGGACGTCGCGGCGCAAAGACAGATTGGTCGCACGTGAGTCGATGCGACGTTCGTTTTCCGTCCTGGTGACTTTCCGCCCTTCAATGAAAACGTCCGACAGGAAACACTCCCGAGGGCGTTCCAAATCGGACGCAGGCCCTCCGTAACGATCCGACGCTACGTTTAAAGAGAACGGAGAACGCACGTTAAGAAAAGAACGGGGAATAATTTCAGGGGTGTCGTCGAGCCAAGCGGTTTGCCTCTCCCTAACTAGGGTAGGGTTCCCTGCGTTTATTTTCTTTTCCTCTTTCATTGGGGCCTCGCGGGATTAAAGCCACCCTGGGATCAAAGAAAATCTGGTCTACGGCGGCTGTGGTTACAAAGAGTGCACGAATAGTGTAACAAAGAGCAAGAAAATGAGCAAACATGTTCCAATCAACCGGAGGGTTGTCGGGGATGAGACGATGGAAATGTTTAAGCATAATTCGTAGGAAGTTGAGGAATCTGGAATCGAATCTCGTAGAGGGAAGACGCAGTTTAGAAAAAACAAATAATTGTTTTCAAACCGAACTATTAACACTTAGCCAACCGAGTGGGGAGATCTCTCATTTTTTCCTCTGCCATTGATTCTATTTACTTTTGTTGTTAGTTAAAATTTGAACTAGTGTCGTTCGCAGTTCATGAAATGCATTTTTTGCTTTTCCAAAGTACAATTTTTAATAAATTCAATTCCAGTTCAAGACTAACTAATAACATAAGTAAATAGAATCAATGGGAGAGGAAAGAATGAGAGATCTCCCCATTCGGTTGGCTAAGTGTTAAATAGCGTTTGTCGAGACGAATCGAACGGAGCGCAACGACAAGTGACTTCGTTCCAAGGAGGGTCTCGTTTATTCGAACACCACTTTCTTTTTATGTTTCATCGTCGAACCGAAAGCGTGACCGAGGTGATTTCTTTTGGCGGGAATATATTTCAAGGTCCGTGAATACATGCAGGAAGCGACAGTTGGCACGAAAGATTTTAGCATATGTCGGAATCCGCGGTAAAACAGCACGTGCATCGACGATGTCGTGAACAAGTGAATGAATATGCATTTCATTCATAGGAACCGCTTGGAATTCGTTGCCGGTGACCGTTCGAGGAGGACACGGTTTGTTAGAAAGCCAGTGTCGATTAAAATGTTGCGTTAGCAAAGCGAACCGAAAAATTCGGGTGCTTCGCGAACAGACGACAGATAATAAACGTTCCAAACTCTTTCCTCTGCTACGTAAACGCGAAAACACACAATGTCTTATTAATTGTGTTTAACCGTGATGATAATTCATTCACCGTTCTGGTTATCCTGACTAAACAGTTTCGGTCGCGTAGAGAAGTTCTACTCGTACTTATAGAAAATTAGTTTATTTATGTCGCAAAGAAGTTGCTTTGCAACATATTCCTTGCTTTCCTGCACATCTATTTGTTTCATTTCGCATTAAGCCTTCAATATTCATTTTCGTAATAAATAACTTTCCGTAAATAAGTCTACTTGCTGCATTGGGTTTCGTTGCGCGTGGCTCTGATGGGAAATTCAGGGGCCACGTTAATTGCTCGCCTTTATCATCGGATTCTATCTCGTGCGCGCAAGCGATTTAAAGCAAATTTACCATGTTCGTGTAATTATCGATAAGAGTGACTCGAAGCTGAACTACCGACGTATTTGATCGGGTAATTTCAAGGACGAAACAATCGCACCTCATGGTTAAACATGAGCCAAAAGAGAAACACAGAGTGTGCGTCTCGATCGATGATGGATGCCACAGTTGGCATTACTGCGTTATTGAACGGTGACCGATGTTTGAACGCGGTCTGAGTAACTCTGAAACGGAACGACGATAAATCGCGATACGAGTAAACGGTGGTGGGAAAATCGTGCGATTTTTACGACGGCTGATAACCAATCGAGTCAAGGACGCGATCAAGGCAGAATCAGACTTTCCATGTCGATCGACCGCGTTAGCTTTCACGTTTGACGATATTTTGGTTGCAAAACAAAAAAGCAACGAAGCATCCTAATACGGTAACGGACAAAAGTTTAAGACCAAACAGTCAAAGATAATAATAAATTAATTAATTATTAAGAAATAACAGTATAAATAAAATTTGTATCCTATGCTAATCAATAAATAGTGTTTTCGGGAAGATTTCCTTTATTTGCTGAAAAATCACCTTTTTCGGTGGTCACTGACTTTTGCAACAAAATTTTTGATCGCGCATACAAGTGTCCCAAGGAAAAGAAAAGAAGGGAATCGATTGCGCGAAGACACGCTGTCCGGTTGAAATAAAGTGCGATTGTGTGGAAGTCCCAGAGAATGTGTCGTTGAAAAAACGGCATTTACAGTTGCGCTTCTGGTTTGGTTCGGTTTGCCTTGTAACGGTTCGGTTCTCTAGCGTTAATATTAATCAGACACGCTCATCAAGTGGACATGTTCATGCTGGTCACACGCGTGAAACGTTTTAGTATACCAAGCGAACACTGCAAACTTTAACCTGGATGATTTCCAATGGGCGACTTCCTCCCTGCTCGACGTTCAACAATTTTTCTGTTAACGATCGCACGGTTAGCATGCTCTAATCCAGGGTTTCCTAAGCTTATTCTATCGATTATCTCGAATAATATTACTTCGGTATAACTTTAATATTTTTCACGGACCAAGTAAT
Source organism: Tetrapedia diversipes (assembly GCA_033822845.1). Taxonomy (NCBI): domain Eukaryota; kingdom Metazoa; phylum Arthropoda; class Insecta; order Hymenoptera; family Apidae; genus Tetrapedia; species Tetrapedia diversipes. Next base: position 1,173,038 of record JAOPTO010002141.1, read on the forward strand.
CGGTTCAAAGGCAGTAGTTTAGGAAGCGGTACTCGAAGACAGTTGTCTTGGCTCGATAATTACCGACACGATGAACGACGAACGGAAGGGAGCAAAATTGCAGATGATCTGCACCGTGTCGAAAATCGAAGCGAATAGCACGGTGTCCTTCCTCCAGGAAATATTTCTTTTGAACGGCAACAGGCCACCCAATCGACTCGCGATATCTCGAGCGGAATAATTGTAGGATACCAACGTGACCAACTCCTTCGCTATTTCGCAGTCTTTTAACCTCTTGAAGATTACCGCAGTACTACCGGGAGGAATACCAAAAATGAAAAATACCGACGCAGTCCGTTAGCCACGTCGCTAAATCAACATTGCGTTTAAATTAAATTTAAACCGACTGCAATTCCGGAAACGTAAAAAACAATGGTACACGCCTGCGTATGGCTGCTCTTTCAACCAACATCAACGCTTTTTCCCCTCGTCGAGCGGGGGATCGTTGAAATTTAAGAGGCAGGGTGGAACGAAGAATTTGGAATATCAGTTGTCGTCGGGGTACGCAAAATATCGATGGCACCGTTTAACCCCTTGACTCCTATGGGCGCGTATATGCATCATTGGCGAAAGTTACTCATCTGGATTATGGACGCGTGTATGCGTTTACCAACTTTTTCTCGCTTCCATTTAGAGCAGCACAATTGCTAACAGAGCGTCGTCCACGCGGAACACTTTGGTCGGGAGTATCTAGCAGTCAAAGGGTTAAAAACGCTCTTGCTGCTCGAAGCCTTTCGAAACGCGCGACTCGTAGCCTTTGATCGACAGCTGCGTGGGTTGCCAGGGAAGAAACCAACCGCGAGAAAGACTACTGACTAGAGGAAGGAAGAAAGGAAAGAAGAAGAAAAAGAAGAAGCGGAGAAGAAGGCGAAATTATGCGCGATGTATAGTTTACAGCAATTTCCTCGGAAGTTACGACGCGGAACGGTACGGTAAGCGAGGGACGCTGAGACCGCTGCGTTGAAAGAGGTCGAGTCGGTCGGAGGAAGTGCGCGCAAGAGGTAAAGCGGAGAACGCGAGAACAAGAAGAAGAAGAAGAAGAAGAAGAAGAGGAAGATGTCCGTCGATCGAGCCCTGCTCTAGGAGGTTGCTCCCAGCTGCCGCTTTTTTCTACTGTCTTCGAAGAATCGTTCGGAGAGCAGCAGTGTTTATATGTGAGAATTTCCTACGGTTCCACTTCCCGCCATTCTACTACCGGCTACACTCTCACGGAAACAGTTTCAGTTTTTCTCCCTGGCAACGCGTACCGCCGGACCTCCGCGAGCTATCTCTTTCTCGACCTCGAGGTTTCTCGCGTTCCAGTCGATGTCGATCGATGGTCTTCGAACGATCGGTTTATCGCTCGGGAATGACAATTCGATACCACCGCCGTCGCCTCGACGATATCGATACAATTTCATAGCGGGCATACGATCCCCATTGATACGAAAAAAATTGTTCCTCGAACGACAGTCCTTTTCCCCTCTCGCGTTGCATCATCAAGCTTCGCACGACGTTCGATAATCCACGCGCCACTTCGCAATGCAAACGCGGGAAGACTTCCGGCTAAGTCCTAGCCGCGGCGATACCCTCGAACGACATCGATTTTAACACGTTAAATACCACGCCGGTTTTTAAGAATTTGCCCGTGCCGTCACGATGAATTTCTATTATACGATACACATACTGCTTAAATATTACCTACAACAAATAAGATACAATGTGTAACTATTTTTAGATTTTTTATACTGCACTACCTGTTGCCCGCGTTTTGTTTTTATAGCGTTTGCTACAAAATCGGTGGATTTTTGAAAACCTTTCAACCCATATTTAACCCTCTTATGGGTGGAATATCAAAAAATCATTTCTTAGCGAGTGCCTAAGTCATAAAAGAAACCCATTGTCCAAATTTTATGCTTCTAGCTTGAGTAGATTAGGCTTTGCGATGATGAATCAGTCAGTCAGTCAAGTAATGGCTTTTTATATGTGTGGATTAATTTCTTCACACCGTTGCATTAACGACGGTAATAATGAAAAATTGATAAGTATTGACATTCGTCGAAATTATGCATTTCTGCCAATCTGGGAGCGCCGGCCACCGGTGACCTCCATGGCGCCACCGGCAAGTTGAGCGCCGGTTACCGGTGACCCCCGTGTGGCATTCAACGTGTTAACGGGAAGCTGATCTCGCTTTCCTAGAACGGATGTCGCCGAGCAGAACGACAATCGGTTCGCGTCTCGCGATGAACTGGTGCACAATGAACCATTCGGTTAATGGGTATCCGCGCATGCGTCCGCTGCACTGTGCCGGCCGCGTGTAATAGTCTGCAAGCAGAATCTAGGCTAGTCAGCTGCACCTGGGATGCAAGTAACTATTCCGCCACTTTCCGCCAGTCGCACTTTAAGCCTTGCACCAGCCGCAGCCTCGCGGCTTCGTTTCTCTCGCGTGTGATCGCGACAGCGTTTCCGTTTTACCGTCGCGGACGAGAGCGGGCATAATATCGGTGGTGTTCACCGAGGTCGAGAACAAACGTATGCCGGTGAACTCGGAACGCAGCAGAATTATCTCGCTGGCTAACCGGACAGCGCGACGAGCAAGGAATTGAGGTTAGTGAAATGGACCGTGTGAAAATTGTACCGTTCGCCGTCTTGTATCGATACGAAATCGCGTCTCCTAGCCTGATCACCTTTGGAGACCATATGTTAACGTTTTATCGACGATAGCCGTATCGAGCCCTACGTACACCCGCTTCAATGCACCGTGAACCTGTTCGTTGATTATAAACACGAATTTCCATTGATATTACGTTTGGCTCGTTTTGTCGGTGCACGGCATGGCGTGCGCTTGTTCTTCGAGACTAAATCAACGTTGTTTACGTCGAATATAAAATCATCGTCCCTTAACCCTTTGCACTCAGAACTATGTTTAGCTCTTTAATATTTTAGGTGCTTTGTTGAAAATTTACTTCAAAGGACAATTCCTTGAGCGATACTTATTTTTTTTTGTATTAATTATATTAAATATGGCTCTCAAGCTTTGTTGCAACTTATATTCGTTTAATTTTGTTGACTGTTTGGTCTTAACCTTTTGTCCGCTACTGTATTTAAAACGGCACTTTAAAAATTGTCAAGTGCGACTCGACATAAGAGTTACTCTGATAAAAACTGACGTCGAGTCACACTCGACAAGCTACTGCAAAGGGTTAAAATTACCGTCCTTTAACTTTATTCATCTAAACGTCACGATGAATTCTAAATCGAGAGATTTGATTTTCAACACTACACCTCTTAAACGCTTTTAAATATCCGTGCAACAAGACGAGAAGAGGGGACGGTGTCCAACGGAAGTCGAACGGCTACGATCGAATGAATTCGGTGGCAACGACCATCTCGACGGAGAGACGGTAGAATTGCACGTAGATGCACGCTGTGAAAGCGTCGAATATCGATACTCGTGCGAATGCGCACTCTGATCTCTGGTTGCAATGTGCGCGCGCACGCTAAAATACCCCCTTGTGCCTTAGCGGCAGTCCACACCCCCGACGAAAACGATGGGATTATCGATCGCGTTGCTATTCACAGGCTAAGAACTTTTCGCCAGCTGACAGTGAACCGTATGGACGCGCTTTCGTTCGATTACGAAATGGGACGAGGCTGAGCACGCTGTTTCGACGTGTGTTGACGTGTCTGTGATACGCGCGGGGTTAATCAGGGACCATTTTCTCGCCCGAACAGTGAGTAAACCGAAAATCACCGGTCAACGATACCGGTGCACGAGACAATCGAGCACCTTGCACAGATTGCCAGGCTCGCTGCGAATTTTGTTTATCGGCTATGCCAGCTAGTTTCGAATTGTTCACCTTCTAACTGTCACAACAAATGTGAAAATATCAGTATCGCGTGATTGCTATCCTTTCATAATTTTGATCGTACCGGGTGAGTACAAAAGTTCTGTCAGTTCGCGATATATGTGTAGAAATTGAATGAAATCAATCCGAAGAATAAACGCGGATGTTATTATTTCGTCGCGATAACGTTAGGTTTTGTATATCAATGATTAGTGTAATCTTGAGGAATACGTTATCCTTTTCACTCCGTTTTCTGGATATCGCTTCGATAACAATGGATTTACGAATCTGGATTATTAATCGTTTAACTTTAAACTAACTATTCCTTTTTTTACCAATCGGTTCAAAAAAATATGAAGAAGAACATCTTTAAAATTGAATACGTTATGCAGCCGACAGAACTTCTGCATTACATAATTATTCAAATGTACTCCCTATGAATAACTAAAGTAGCGTAACGTGACTAAAAAATGTTGGACAAAAATAAGATGCACGTGCTTGATGCCGTTTCTTTGTGTTCCTCGTTACTTTATCGCACCGCGAAAGGGTTAAGGTGGATAGCGACTAGATACGGTTCTGTTATCCTATTGGCGTCGAAAGGAGTAAACATTTGCACGATAGCAATAAATAAATAAAAATATCGAAATCATAAACAACGGATGCGAAGCTTAGAGCAGGTGCACGCTTCTCTGCACGGATTCTTTGTTTTACGCAAGGTGGTTCAGTGTGTTACGCACCCGTTGATTATGCACCCCGACGAAATTATGCCACAGATTCATTCGCAATTGCAAGTTTCGCACGTTACCGACCAATATCGGACGAAACATCTCGGTGCGTTTACGCGAATTCACGGGAACCAGTTTATTTACGACGGCAAACCAAACAAAATGAACGATCCAAATTTTGGAGCTTGACAAACGAATGCAATTAACCGCGACAGGGACGGCTGACGCAGCGACGCCCAATTGAATTAAGCGTAATTTCAACAATTCTTGCTCACAGCCATCTCTTTTTTTCTCTTTTTTATGTACAGGAATTAATATTGTACACGCGTAGTTGTTAATGACGGTAATAATGGGAGATAAATATAGCGTTGGAGATTAAATTTTATCAAAGGATATACAATCAGTCTTTAGAAAGAAGATCGCGTTTAGTTTTCAACCCTTTCGCTACAGCAGTCCAGTCTACCGAAGTATGGTCGCTGAATGGAAACTCGCGTCAGAAATATGTGCAGTGCGCGTGGTTTCTGTATATACGTTTTCTTAAGCTTTAAATAGCAACTTTTTCTGAATATAACAATCACTGCTTTAATGTAACAAGTATATTTACATTTTCAATGAAAAGATTTACAAAATTATTAAAATATAAAATACATTTGGATGCCGGATAAAGGATAATGCTTGAAATTTACACTTAACGTTCCCTTAGTTTAGAATGTTATATTGCATCATCTTTTTCCTTTTATTTTACATAAAAATCGAAGCCACGCCGGAGGCAATATTTTCTATCTAGTTGTCTGGCATTTACATTTACAAAAACTGGTTTCAGACAGGAAACAAACGTGTAATTTTTTTTCTTCGCGCGACTGATCTTGTAAAAAAGATCGCTCCGACCTTATTGCACTTTCTGTCAATACATCGAAACAACTCGGTCTCGTAATTGTTTTAAGTTACTCGAACAGCAAGAAGTTTATTACAGACATATACACATATGTATATGTTTACTAGCGAAAGTCGTGCCACAAAACCAGTTTCTAACCAGAGCAGAGAAACAAAATATGAAAATACCCGTCGACGCTTGCTTCGACGCAACGAACATACAAAAGATCAGCTTCGACGATAACGTGTATCGCTGATTCGCAAAAGAAGCAAACTGCAATAATTAATGCCAATTTTTAAATAATGCAAAACTAATGCAAAATTTTGAAACAAAAATTTCAAAGATCGGCTTGTAGATCAACGCGTACTCTCATTCAGAAAACATTTAACTATCCGTAATAAAAGTTAACCTTCAATGATATATTTACCTGAAATACCGTAGCTAATGCTCACGCGCATGAGCACAATCAATGCGGCGTGAATTTTTTCATATAGAGAAAAGAAATTTAACCCTTTACGTTATACATATTTATCTGAGAAATTATGAGATTAGGCGTTGATACGCGTGAAAATTAATCTCGTCTATATGTTGAATAACAACTATTATCCGGTATGCGGCCGTACGTTCATGCAGGAAGTGATATGCATTCCAATACATCCGCTGAACGGCACATTGGCCGAGAGTGCCTATGGGTTTCTCTTCTGTTCTCTCTTTCTCGTTTGCCAACACACGCGTGTGCAGAGGCTCGCGTACTCTGAACGAGGCAACTCGCTCGCTCGATGCATATCACATTGTTTACAAACCACAAAGAACCACTATCTATGCTAAAACGTGCGTGGCACGTTGGTAATTAAACCGCTGCCATAACACTGCTACCAATCTTTTTCCTGTTTTCTTATACAGCATGCCATCCTTCTTACCTACGTTTTTTTCTTCCTTATGATCTTCTTACACATTTTTTTCTATCTCTTCCATATACATCTTTCCTACCACATGTTTCTTACCGCAGCAGAACAAGTCGATTATCCGAACATCGTTAACACTAGGTTTACGGGACCCGTCAACTTCACGGGTTTCTGACTTCATGAGCAACATTTACAAACACAGTTACTATCATTCCTAACAATTCCTAATCTATCTCTGTCTCAATTCTGCAATTTCAAATCCTATAATGATGTATACCTATTTCTTAGTACATGAACATTGGAAATAGATGTACAAGAAATGTCCATAAATCTAGTGTTAACACAAATTCAATCGGTGAAAGAAAGTATTGAATATTTTGTTTTTTAGAAGTAAAATTTTTGTGAAAATCGATGACTAAGGCTTCGAGATGTCAAAGAAGCCAACGAACAAATTTGTTTCTTCGGTTATTCGAATAATCGGCCACTGCTGTGTGTAAGCGAATGTAGCTCTATCTAAAATCGCTACTGTTTCTGTTAACGAACCTATAAAGAGTTCGACCTATGATGCAATATCCAAACATCGACATACAAGAGGGAAGAAGACCTCGAAGCGTGCGAAGGAGACTTTTCCAAGACGACGACGATGACAACGAGACGGAATCCGGGCGAAATTCTGGTGTCGAAGACAATATCGTCAATCGTTTCTTCGAGGAGGCTCGGAAAAATCGAGAAAACGTACGTAACACGAAATTTACCAAAGTGCACGAACAACCAAGGGCTACGACTGTATCGGAACAAAAATCGATTCGATTATCTCGCTAAGATATTCAATTTCATTCGCACGCTTTTCATTTTCATGCAGGCCAAGGAAAGGTGGAATTTCGACTTCGAAAAGGAAGAACCGCTGCCCGGTCGTTACGTGTGGGTGAAGCTCGATCAACACGGAAACGAGATTTGTAATCCGCTGGAGTCCAACAATCGAGTGGAGAATTTGCGGATGATGGACATGCAAGAGGACGACGACGCGACGATGCAGGATAACGCGGAGGTCAAACGGGACGATAAAATGAGTGGCGACCCATGAATCGAATTATAGAACAGTATGCTCATCTTGATATTCTCAAAAGAAAACAAGTATCGTGTCAGGATGGAAGAGAATAGTGAGAAGTAAGAACTCGACACGAATCCGGAGCCTATTAAATTAAAGGTGGAGCCTGGCGATTAATTGTTGATCGCAGAGAAGATTATTAATTTGATCTCTAGTCAGAATGGATACGTTTCGGTGCCCGAGGAGCTAGTAGACCAAAGTTATATATTTTTTCTTTTTGTTTTTTTAATTTAAACTAGAGAACGCTTTTACTCAAAATGACAATTCAAGAATCGAATTGTCGTGATATTTGTTATCGTATTATTTATCACATAATTTTATACACTTTACACGATTATTTAATTATTTGTTATTATATACTTGCGTGCAATACACGTGATTGCTAACCGAATGATATTACGCGAACAAATTATATAAAGCAATTTTGTACTCCTTTTAGGTAGACAGGATAATGATGATAATATATTTATCTATATATTTAAAAAATTGTGTGATTATTTTCAAATACCTTTCGTTTCTCTTGTATTCCGATGAAACTCGATGGCGACGGCGACGGCGACGCGAGTTTCATGAGTACGGATTGGATGCTTCTAATTGTAAGCATATGGCGCATGACTTATATGTGACCTAATTTCTAGGCACGAGAATAAGATGACACATCTGTGGTATGCGTCTTCTGGAAAAAAAAGAGTAAACATTTCGCTTAACGCGGACACCACTAAAACTAATGTAAGAATAATAATTAAATTAACGTTGAAATAATACTTTCAAAAAATCATTACCACTTTTTTCCCCCTCTAACGCCGACAACGCTGCAGTTTCATTCGATTCCACGAGTATCACGGTTTCGTAAAATTAATCTCAAGTTCTCGTGAGAAGAGGCAGCTCGTGCACCTGGCATCGCTTCTTAAGAATCGTTTTTTTCGCGTTGCTCGTGCTATGGAAGCTGGCCACGATGATGGTGGTGTACCCATTGCCAGAAATTGCACTTCCGTTCCGCGAATTCCCACGGAAGTGGGCACAATCGCGACTACGACAAAAGATATTCGCGTATAACGTGCACCACCTTCATTGTTCTCGAACAGCATTCAGCACTTTCACGCTGAGCAAGAATATTAACGAATATCGCTAATGAACGGTCGACGAGCGATCTTCGATCTGCGTTGGTGTCCCGGGAAAAGAATTACTTATCCGTATACTTCGTTAAAAATATCCCTACGCTCAAGTTCATCTTCGATCTCCCACCTTGATCTCGATAAAGATGATTCATCACGATCGCATTGTAACTACAGATAACAAGATAACGTGGCACGAATGGTAAACTCAGATTTGATAGCGAAAATCCCTCACCGGCGTGACGGGTGACTCTTTCGGTAGTAAACATACTATGTGAATGCAGCCACGCGTCTTCCGCTCGTCTATACGGGACACGTAAACACGAGAAATAATCTAGAACGGCTCATCGGCCGAGAGATAGACGTTGGGGACGTTATAAGAGGAAACGGTGTTTATTTTCCGTCCTCTGTCTACGGCAAACCATGAGAGAGGAGCACCTGTGCAACGGAATACCTTGCTAAACGGGTACCCCACCTGACCACAGATGAAAGAGAGACGGTAGTCTTTGCGAAACGCAAAAAGGATTGTTTTACGCATTACGACTCATTCGCTCGTTCTCCCCTCATTGAGATGCATCCGGTGCTACCCTCACCACTTCCTGAATGTTGCGTGGGATTTTCATTTTCAGCAACACGCTTTGCAATCCACTCATGAGAATGTGCACCGATATTTGGTCGTCTCTCGAATTTTTGTAATATTTCGTCCTCACTATTGGAGGGAAAAATTATTACTTTACTCGTTTTATTACGAACGAAACACGAACAAAAGATACCGATCGAACGATACAAACAATATTCCCGAAACGAATAGAATAAGTTTTTTCATGGTAAATAAATAAAGTGTAACTAATTAACGTAAAAAAAAAATATACCTGAAGTCATTCTGTGGACTCTACCCGATTTGAATATTCAAAGTTTTCCCGCGGATATACCAGTGGCGCTGTTTGGTCAGCCATACTTTACCAGACAGATATATGTACTACCCCCATTTAACCTTACTTGGCAAACGGGCTTCCTGATTGGTCGTGACGATCGTCTGCGTAGAGTTTACTCGCCGCGAGTTATATACTCCGTACACGACTGAAAACCATTTCCCCGTTGCCTTCTAAAGAAGATACAAACTATTCAGGCCACGAGAAGAGCAACGAGGTAAATTGACAATTATCATTGAAAAGTGTCGATTCGCCTCGTTGATCTCGTTTCTTTTATAGCAACGTCGTAACAAACATCTACTACTTAAGAACTTCCCATTACTACGTACATAAGATTTAATGAACAAACGCATATTAATCTTTTTTGCATTTGCATAATGTTAATAAATCCAAATTTATAACGATTTCTTTATTCGTGTATAGCGTGCAAAGCGTGAATGCAATCGAATCCATTTACTTGGCTTGTTTTTGTTTTAAGAATATCGTTTTCAGAATCTTTTGCAAGGCATGGTGTTCCAGTTTCCACCATGGTGTTTGGGAACAGTAGCTAATATCAGTTGAAATAAAATAACGATGATAATGTGAACAGTATGCAAATAAATTCACCATGCGTAACATATTGCCATGCAAACATGGAAATCCGCCGAATAAACGAACGTGCGAGTGTCCGTGATAAGATTACAGCCGTTGTTTTGAAAGCTGCACTTGTTTATTCTTCGTTCCTTTGTCAACAGACAATACGTTTCGGTTTTTTTCTGGCAATCAATCGTACTACTGATACACACATTCGTACGCGCATACGTAAAAAATGGACTTTCCCAAATATTGAAAAATGGACTCGTCCAAAACTTGAATCGCTAAAACTAACAAATTTTCAATTTTATAAGAAAGGAATTCTAACGAAGCTCGATGATAGTCTTTTATAATGTTTACTTTTTAATTATTATCTCTTATTTTTAACAAGACATAAGCTTATTCGCGGGTTGTACGTAATCGCGCGATTGAGATGAAATGGGAGTGGTAAAGGGAACGACTTTAGCCTATTGCTGTCCTCCAACTTTCCGATGGTCCCCTCTATCCCTCGCTATAATTCAGAAATTTAAATTTGGATGGTATTTACCATAGAACTTGGCATACTGGAACGCATCCAATGGTTACGATCAGCATCCTGCTTATTTATGTTACCGTGGAAGGGGCCAGTAACTGTACAACCTTCCTGTGCGTATATTCAAAGACTCGAAGTACTGCGCTTTGGTTGAAGGGACTATACTTTGCAAATGGCGGTTATTTCGTTTCTTCCATGACGCTTAGAGAGGGAAAGGGGTGACACCGAATAAGCCGAAGATAGCCGAAAACAGCCGATGCATTTGGAGGCTTGGTCACTTGCAATGAGAGGCGCACACTTCAGTCGCTAGAGAGCGCTTTACGTGTGTTCAACGTGTCTTCGCGCAACTCCGTGCTTTACAGAGCACGCACGCACCTCGTCAGCGTCAACATAACTGCGCAATCGTATACGACCTTCCGCCGAACTTGGAACCACGCGTGTGTCTTGACAGCCGTGTATTTGGCGGGAAGTGTAGTATTCTGTTCATTTGGATTTTATGTGGTATCGAAGTCGAATCGGTGGCTCCCCACCGTGCCAGCGGACAGCATATTGGTGCTTTCGGGCCGTGTGCAATAACGTTTTCTGCGAAATTTTCTTGTGTCGAACCAGAAACTTTGAGTGATATATTTATGTGTTTCGCGTTGCATAGACGTGATAGCTACAAATTCGGAGGAACAATATAAGATTAGTTTTTAATCTCGATAACAACGTCAAAATCTTCGCGGGAACACGTCGAAACACGCTTGCCGTCTTTCGGGGTCTCACGCGCAAGTGCGGTGCAACGTTGCCGGTTTGTTTTTCCCGCGGGCTATTTCGATGAATTTCTAAGAAGAGGATCGACAAATCATTCGGCAAAAAAGATTGACATTGATTTTGGCTGTCCTGTACGCGTAATAGTGAAAATATGAAATAGCTGTTGCTGTTTTTCTATCTTGCCTCCGGATTTCTTGCTGTGGTACGCAATAGTGTATTTACCGTGTTGCCAAACCTTCTGGTTTGTCGTGCACGTTCCGGACCGTCGATAATATACTCTACCTTATAATATAACCTACAATTTACGGATGTACGTGGTCAGAAATCAGCGTTGTAAAGTTTTTGGTGCATCCGTGTGTGAGTCGACGGTCACCATAGTCGACGTAGGCGACGCTGAGCACGGCCATTATTCGAAATTTGGTGGGTCGCGCCATCACAACGTTGCCACGTCTTAACAAGCCGCGAGTATTTCAACGTTCTGTGAACGATTCTTGGAAGAACCATCTCTGACGAATGAGACCCATGTAAAACGTTGAAATCACTGCGAAAAAGGTTGATTTCTAATCACGTGTTGTGCGTGTGTTGAAATCGATTGAGTGTTTAGGCTAATAGTGTTGCCGAATCGGTCCTTCGAAAACAGAGACCGTTGGGAAAGAAAAAAACGTGGTCGAGGATAGGAGGGAGAGCAAAGAGGAGGGAAAAAATAGCGACTGAGCGCGAAGCGCAACGGAAGCTGTTTGTTTGTGAAAACGCTTGATTGTTGGTAACTGCGACGTAGAACGGCGACGTTGCCGGCGTTGAAAGACTAACGAAATATGAGCGCTCGAGTGTTGAATCCGGTGGTGATGACGGAAATGAGTCGGAATTTAGGTGGAGGACGAACGGTGCCAAGCAGAGCAGCTCTTGCTCGTGTTCGAAGGGACCTATTCGGACCTGTCGATCACGCCGCGGCCCGAGCATTGGCGGATCAGGAGCTTCGTACTCAGTCCAGGCTCGATGCCGAGAGATGGGGATTCGACTTTCACTTGGAGATACCGAGAGCCAACTCGAGGTACGAGTGGGAGCTGGTTACACCGCAGGATGTAGTGCCTGAACCTTATGCCCTACGAGGTATGCCCTACTTAAGGAAACACGCGCCTGAAACGCCTCGAAAAATACGGGATTCTTCGCCTACCACGAGATTCCTCCGGAAAGATCCATCGTCTCCATCTACTCCAATACTCTCAAAATCGGAGAGAACGCCACCTCAGGAGCCAAGAGTACCGCAAATCGGCGAAATCACTGCTACTGAACTGTACGATTTTGACTCGGACAAGAAGAGGTACATCACCGAACCCACTACCCCCGTTTTATCGACCTCCGCAACGAGGAAGCAGTCCTCCATAACCGGTAAGCGATAATGCACTTTTTCTATCTTATAATTACTATTGTATGCTTTAGAGTAGACCGGTAACGGTAAGCACGTGCGCTTCTTGCGATAGCATTAAAATGGAGTGCCGGTTATCGTGTTTGGTTGAGCAAAAATTTTGTCGCCTGTTAGGGGTTAACTGTTTTCTATCAAATAAATTGTTTATTTCAAACTTCAAAAGGTTTACTTTACTTAATTACTCATGCTCTGAGACCGTAATTCTGAAGTAAAGTAAACGTCATACTGCGATGTAAAATACTAATTTCTTGCGTATTTTCTTTTCTTCTTTAGCTTCTCTCCCACATTGTGCCGGTCATAATAACAATTTCACATTTTACACTATATATATACCTTATTACGATAATTGTCATTTATTGTAATTTAAAACGTATGTACATTACATACAACTTGCGTACTTAAGACGAATATGAAAGACAGAAGAAAACGATTCTAAAATTATTTGTTGAGCGCGTTAAAAAGCATACCACCGCATCGTTTTACCGCGCTCGTCAATCTGTGCTCCATAGACCGCGCGAAAAGTTACGTAATTGCACATGAACTCTAGAGATTTCCTGAATTATTCCGTTTGATCGAAGCGCATTATCGAAGTTAATTTGCTAGTACTATTTATGCGGGAAACAGAGTATACCCTAGGTCAATCTAATTCGCCGACCAGCAAGGTCATCACAATTTACGTAATTACGTAAGCACCTGATAAAAGGAATAAATTGTACCCGGTGACTGCTGTTGATCGCAAATGTACAAATTTTCTTTTCTGTCAAAGAATTAACATTCCTCCCAATCTTCTCCAATCGTTACTAAAAACAACGTACATATATCGAACGATCGATCGTAAAAATTCAGACAGATCGCACGTTTAAACAATAAAAATATTCCTACGTGTTACGAGATAGATAAAAACTATCGTACAGTCATAGTTGGTGATAAGTACGGCGAAGTAAAATTCGCCACGAATTCTTTTTTTCTCGGATAAGCATCGCCCGATAATTTGCCGCCACGCGAGCGTAAACAAGAATGTGACATAACGATAAATATTATTCGTGATTATTCTATCGATCATCCAAACACCCGACGCGAACGATGCCATCTGGTTACACTAGGGATCGCGTGTTTGTTTCGTTCGCGTGAAAGAGAAAACGAAGCACGTTCCCCTTAAATGCTGTGCCGTTTTCTCTGGCGCACAAGATTTTCCGCGTTGCGTTCGCGTGCTGCATACCGGCCATTTTGTTCGGACCCGTACCTCACGGTCTAGTTCCCCTTTTTTCGCCTATTTATTATTCGGGCGTGCACACCACCCACGCGACGCGACTATTTCTGGACGTGACTCGTCATATGTCTCGCACGCATGCATCTACGCTACGCTGCGCGTAAACACATTTCGCGTCGTCGCGTCGCCGCACGCACGCACTTTCATTTGTATATACCGTCACACGTTCTCTGTCGCGAACCATGGAATTACCCGTTCGATAAATATTGGTCCCAGAAACACGATCTTGAGACGCAAGAGAAAGGATCGCCACCGATTCGATTCGATACAAAATTGTAAGATACCCTGGTCCAAGAGGATGTTCCTCGAAGTCGAAACATTATAATCTTGCGCTCAGCCCGAGGATGCTCTCGATCGTGGCGGCTAATTGCACCAGATTACGCGTAATTGGATGTACCTGAAGTGTTTATTCGGCGACTGAACTGCTGGTGGAAACGTAGTCGCGTGCTACGCGTGACGACCACGACGACCGTTATTATTAGTTGACGATAATATCGTTGCGGTGCGACGGCCGCCGTTCGATTAAGCGGATCGATACCCCGACCACATTTTTTGATCTTTCGATAGAATCTCGCTTTACGGCGAGCAGCATACAGAGCTGACCCTTCGCTGTGTTTCGAATACACACGCTATGGCTCGTAAGCATTCGCTCACTCATGGAGGACATGTTCGCCATAATAAAGCCCATTACGCATTTGTAACCAGCTCATAAGAACGTATTATTCTCGTCGGTAACTAGTCCCTAGCGTGTAAGCCTTATATTCTTATACGCCTGGTAATTGCTCCACTAGTAGATCTCGATGCTTAAAGGACCCAATGCAAAAATACGAAGTGGAATATGCTTTATTTGAAAACTTACAGACTTACTGCTGTATTAGAATTATTACGATTTTTTCAAAGGGGATTACTAAAAAAATTATTTTAATCGTTGTAAAAAAGCATATCGTTTTTTTAAATTCTTCGCGCTTGTTTCTGATTGAAGCAAACGAAATTGAGTGAGCAGATACTTACGAACGATATCCTGGCTGTGGGAGAGTGGGCACGTACATGGCAGTTTGTAACGTATATATGTACCTTCGTTCTGGCATCGTGAGTTCGATGGGGGCCGCAGAAATGATTTTCCTAACGTACGTTATTAATGAGCCGCGCACGCGGTCAGCTGTGTGCAGTCCATATGGGGTTGCTAGCTCCGTGCACCCCCGTCCTATTCTCTTCGCTTTCACCCCTCCGGTCATCGGCTTTTGTTGGCGCGCGCGAGCGTGCGCCTCCTGCGCTAGGCGCGCATGGGGGTATCAGCTGTTCTCACAATCGTGTGTCTTTGACAAACAACCCTGTGGATGGTGCTACGCGGGGTGGGTCGAGTTGGTATTTAAAATCAGGATTACCCAGCACGATGCTTCCAGCCCGCATGTGCGTGGCGCGCGCGCGGATAGAGCTATTTAAATCGCGCGCGCTCAATGATTTCTCTCTTTTGAAATACTGCTTCGCGATGGTTCGAATCTAGAAGTGGAAGAGAGTTTGTTACTGAAGAAAAGAAACAGCGATTAAAGAGCTGTGAAAAGATACCGAAGTTTTATGAACGTTCTTTAGTTTAACCGCTTAAAGATGTAAATAACCTGAACCTAAACCTTCGCTAAGTTAGACAAAATTCAATTTCCGTCTCGTAAGAGATGTAAAATTAACCTAAACTGTGTATAATTGTACCAAAGTCATCTTTCACGCGAGCCTAGCGCAGCTGCCCTCGAAATCTCCGTGCTTAATTTGTGTCGCGTGGCGATGCACCCGAGCTTACTTAGCAGCGGAGGGGTTGCCAAGGGAAATCGAACAGATGCGTCGATCTTTCCCGTGGAAATTCGCCAAATGTCGCTTCGAGGGGGATCGAGCAGGGGACGCGACCCGAGGGTTTTTGTGGTTCGTACCGAACCGAACGCGACACGACGTGACTCACGACGATTGCGTGTATCAATCTAGCGCAGCCTGTGTTTTTCTCCAAGCTTCCTATATCGTGACTCACTCGTAGGTTCGTGAACCAGACGCGCATATGGGAGAAACAAAATAATTGCGCGCGTCTTGTGTTCGCGAACATTTTACTCACGCTTATCCTTCTCTTATTCCGCTCTCGTTCTCGTGCACGCTTCAACGCTTTAGCGAGCACATCGCGAGATTCTGCGTGTATCTTATCCGTCACCGATATAATTAACAGGCACGGTGAGTCGATACCGCACACCGTAAGGTTATCACTGACGCGTTTTCGTGTGCGTGCATGCATTGGTCAAGTTAGATCGTGCACGAGGTCAAACTTTATATTGCACGCGATTAGAAGCGTCCTCTGATATTTTAATGCTCCCAGCTTTTCGGATGACGATGTTTCGCGAACCGGTGTACGTACGCTGTATCGATTAACGCTGGAACTACCAGAGCAGTCAGAGTTGACCAATCGGTGATTATTCATAGCAACCTTATAAGTTCACTATGGTATAGCTTCCAAAATTTATTATGATTTTCTGCAGAAGGTATAAATAAAGATTTGTATTATGTATGTTTTCATGTAATTTTCAATTTGATCTCTTCCATACAAATAAGTACGCTTTTACCCTTTGACTGCTAAATACTCACGTTCAAAATGCTCCGCGTGGACGGCGCTCTATTAGCAATTGTATTGCTCTAAATTGGAGCGAGGAAAAATTGACAAACGCATATACGCGTTCATAATCTACGCGAGTAGCTTTCTTTAGACGCATATATGCGCCCGTAGCAGTGAAAGGGTTAATTGTCGGTAGTTCTAGCGTTAAAAATGTGCTGAAAGGCATCCGGTATTCGAGAGGATGCCTCGATGGAAAAGTATCAAAACATACAAGAGGCCCGTTGTTGATGTTTACGGTGTTAATTTTGAATCGATTAGGATAACAACGACAGACTCGATACAGATACAGATCAATTTGGAGTGCAGACTGGCTTAAAAGCTCGGTCTTCAGAGCGGATACGTCAACGCGTTATATCATTGTTTTGGTTAATCGCGAATCATCAAGATGTTCTATCGCTTCGGGGGAGCATAAAGATAACGAGGAGAACGGGAACAGCTTGCTCGAGTGCATGCGTGTATCGTATAATACGTATGTGTACATGTTCGACTGTTGTATGTTTTCAGACTACATGAAGAGTCGTAAGCGTAGCATAAACGGTAGCGCGAAGAGCATGATAGAGCCGCCGGAGAAGATCGCTCGCAACGCGGGTCAGATACGCAGCTAAGAGCCTTCCAGCTTCCTCCTTCAGCCTCGCTGTCTTCTTCCATCTCTCAGGAGCGCGAGTGGGACCAGGAAACACGAAGCCATCACTGCCAGGAGGAACGAGAAAGGCAGAAGCTCTGGCAGGAGGCGCGAGGTCCGTTGGCTGTGCCATTCATGTAGATTTATCCGCCATGAATATATAGGCGAAAACAGTGGGGAAAAAAAAGGAACGAAGTGGTGCCGTTTATTTTGTTGCGTGTACTCGTTGCCGTGGTGAACGCACGGGAAAAATTACAAAGTGTGTAGTAGTAACAACAGCGACCGCAATCAGAGGAGGGATGAACACGCAGAGGAAGAATGATATTCCATGGTTGTTGCTATCGTCCTCTTTTTTTTCTATTTTCTTCTTCTTCTTCTCCTTCTTTTTTTATATGTCATTTGTGTCGTTATCTTCTTTTGCATTAGGCTAGGCAGAGTAGCGGTTAGGGTATATATAGCGAGGAAGAGAAAGCAAATGAGAATGAGTGTGTTTTTCACAAAATCAATTTATGTAATATATTGTCGATTCGATTCAACGATGAAGCGAGGGTGGATGAGTGGTGATTAAGATCGTTGCTCGCATACACTTCAAGGCGAGAGTGTAAGGAGACAAAAAAATATATATATGTATACATATATATATATATAAAAATAGTTTTTAGGGTATGCATAGACTTTAAGTAAGATTAGGTGTTAAGCGAACAAGTGCATTGCGTTTCTATTAGAAATCCACGCAAAAGATAAATATTTGGAAATCGGAGGCTGTTTCGACTCGGACTCCGTGGGTTTTCATCGATCTCTTAGCTCGATGGGGATCCCTGGACGATCTAACGCATTATCAGGATGAATTTCGCGACAGTTTCGATATTCTGTGCTCGAAACGATCGCGAAATTATATAACATGCTTTCCTTTTATGTAATGTATGTACATAAATAACGAGGAACCGAATTTGAGGCACATTTTTTATGCACTTGAGGACGTAATAGGAACGCAATCATATTATTATTTTTTTTTTTCTTTTTGTTGTAGCCGAAAAGAGACCAGTCTCGAGGACAATTAACGGGGAGAAAGATATGATTTAGATTATAGTTGGTTACCCATGTTTAAGCATTGATCTCCTGTACGACATTAAGAAAGTACAGCCGATGCCAAATCACCCCCGTGATTCTTTTCTTACCTTATACCATTGAATAAGGTATCTCCATTGTATCCGATTTCCTCCTCTCTCCTCCACCTCCACCCCCTTCCGCAACCCTTTCAATCCGATCGCCCTAAGTCGCATTAAGTGTCTAGCGTGCTTAGGAAATTTGAAGCTTGACGAAGGTTGCAGTACTCGAAAATTATCTTTTCTTTATGTAAATAATCATTGGATCAATTGCACCACGAACGTGAATAGCAAAATCGGTGTTACGAATCAAAACTGCGGTAATCATGATGTTTATTTTGTAAAAATAGAATGCAATCTTCGTTTGGCTTTCCAATTAATCTTGTACTTTGTTAATGTTAAATCTATTCTCTTGTGCAGATGAACGCGAATGATTATCTCGTTTTTAAAATATTGTTTTACAATCAGACTTGGGATACGACAATCATGTAACGCGAACAAAGCCATCGAAAGTTCTCCATGATCTACGCAGGTGTCGATTCGTTCTGTTTCCTTTTTTCGCATCGTGTAGACGTTAATCTAGGCTGAAATTCGCGGAGACTCGCCTACATTTTAGAGAGAGCAATTAGATTTATTCGAAACTATTTAAATGAGCGCAAATCATACATGGTATAGCGTTGGAGGCCTTTAAACGGTTCTTGAAATCGTCTTGTAGCCGAATGATTTTATACCGTAAAAGTACGAGATTTAACGTATACATAGTTATTTTGAAACGGACCGAAACTTATTTTTTCCCATAAATCCTCTTTCATCGCGGACGAATTTACACAAAACATATAATGTTAATGTAAATGTAATTGTATATCTTAAATGGTACATCGATTTTATAATGGTAGCTGATTATTACAACTCTTTTGTTTACGATAATTTGGTTAAAGCCATCCTCCTTCCAGGTAACATCCCTAACCCTGTCCAATCACAGCCCCCCTGTACCCAGTATACCTTTTTCCGTTCGCCATTTTTTCCCCTCCCCCTTTGAGATTATAATTCAAAAATACGACTGGTGGTTACAAGCTATTTTTTTCGTGGTTCACTCGCGATGTGCGCTATGAGTGGTAGAATCGATTCGTTGTGGAATTCTAACGGGTCGTGTTTTTCATACCAGTTGTTCTGTACTCGATGTTTCAATGGCGCTTTCATGGTTGCGCGATACTGCCTCGCCGCTATGAAAGCTCCTCTCGCGATAAGAAATCTAAATTGAAGTGAAATAGTTTTGTACGGAGCGCGTTGAATTTTCTTTTCTCGTCGACGAAACCTCTTCGCTCGATGACCAACTCGTACGGATAAACACGTGAAATCGTGACGAATTGCTGGAACAAAATGACGATGGTCAACGGCAGACTGCGCGCGAAATTATGCTTTGTTTTTCCTGCCAGTATAGAAGAGTAGTAAAAGGAAAATAAAGGAAGGATGGATGCAATGGACACGTCGAACGACTGTGGTGGAATCTCGTCGGATCTGAAAAGGGTCGGGACACGAATGAAAGAAAAGCAGTCTGCCGTCGGGAAATGAACGAAAAAAAATAGTAAAAGAGAATAATCTTACGTCTATGTAACCCTGTGATGTATTAGTATGATCTCAGTAAACATAACTTAGCGCGTACTTCTTATTTGTAATTAGCGTTAGATGGTATTATGTGCGTTCCACACGTAACGTAAAAGTCCCAGTAAAAGTGTATGAAAGATCGTGTATGTTTGAGCACGTGTGCACGGTCGTTTGTTTGCGTGGATGAGTGTTGAAACAAAAAGGGTGAGCAGAAATACCCCAGTGCCTCACTTCCAGTTCGTATTCGCGTAAGAATTCTATGTGTAACGACAATATATTATTATATAAACCGTAATCGTAAGAGAGTCTAAAAAACTAACCTACATAAGTGAATGCCTACGTTTATTAAAAAAAAGATTTATCTAAAACAATTTGGTATTTTTTTTTCATTTTTTTACAAGCTATCCATGTCCATGTCTATGTTCCTAATCGAACGTATGATCTTTGGATAAAATAATTGTCAACGCTTAGCCAACCGAATGGGGAGATCTTCTACTTTTTTCTCAACAAAACACTGATTCTGTTTACTTTTGTTATTAGTTAGTCTTGAACTAGTGTTGAATTTATTAAAAATTGTATTTTGGAAAAACAGAAAATGCATTTGAAGAACTGTAAACAATACTAGTTCAAGACTAACTAATAACAAAAGTAAATATAATCAATGACAGTGCTTTGTTGAGGAAACAATGGAAGATCTCCTCATTCGGTTGGCTAAGTGTTAAGTTTAAAAGAAAAAACAACAATTCTTGTTTATGCAATTCAAACATACCTTTTTGTTCCCATACTCTTTGATTCCTGGAACTTTCACGACTCACTTCACTCCTTCCTCTGTTGTTTCTCCTCAAACGTTATCATCTCCTTGTTACAGCAGAACACAACGCATCCTAAACACAACCCTTTGAACCCCATTACCATCCTTCCTCACGATAATCGTGAGATCAGAACTACAGGAAATTCGTTGATCCAGAAAGATTGAGGCAACTGTGCAGAGGAAATGGAAATCGCACGCAGCAGAATCCTCCAAGCTGTGATTAAAAACTAGGTGTTCTTGGATTTGCGTGCATTCACCTTCGGTAAGCGACGTTTTAATTTAATTTCCATTTGATATTAAACGTGAAAAGGAAACGCGTTTACGAACACCGTGCAAAAGAAATTAGTTTGGCAGAAAGCAAAGGTATAAATAAAGATTTGTCTTCTATGCATTCGGTATTTTTTTATGTAATTTCTAATTTGATGTCTTCCATGCAAATAAGTACACTTTAATTGTTGGTAGGTTTACTGTTAATTTATCTGGAATCGAGAGAGAAATATAAATTTTGACTCCGGTTGCACGGGTGTTCGTTACGTTACTTGAATCGGAGCAACGTGGGGACAGAAAATTGAAATGAACACTGTTATGAACGTGGAATACAAGCGATGGTCGCTTCGCGTGGTCAAATTTGTAAGTAAATTAACTTCGAACAGAGGATGTTGATATAAAGTCTACGTACCTTGAATACAAAGTACAGCTGCAGTCCCAACTTGCGTTCTCTAATTGAACGTTTAATTCACGTGCGAGTCGATGGATTATAGCGCGATTTAGTAATTACATTCACGATTGTACGTCGGATGAAAACAATGAGTCGAGCGCTGGCAGTAGCAGCACGTTTCATTTCAATTTCAGTTATTTATGATCACGCGAATGTATTGGTGCATGGTTCAGAAGTTTCAGAATAATTCAAGGGATACGCGTGCTCATGTAAAATTTGTATTTCATTGAACATTGTACGCAACGCTCCTTTATCAATTTTAACACTAGGTTTACGGGACTCGTCAATTTGACGAGTTTCGAATTTCGTGAACAAAATTTCCAAAAACAATTACTATTATTTCTAGCAATTTTTTGCTAACTTTTATCGATGCAGCGATACAAATATACCGAATTTTAGCTCTCGATTACTGTGAATTAGTATGATAAATGTGCTGCTAGATGTGCAAAATAAATTATATCCTCAGATATTTTAGTATTCGAAGCATGTAGGCATTAAGATGTATTTGTTAGTACTTATCTATTTATGACCAAGCAAAAAAATAATTTTCCGAAATTTTTTTATTCATTCCACTTTGTATCACACGGAAATAAACAATACTTATCCGACTGCGATGTGTGTTATAAATAAGACGGATAGAATAGAGTGTCTCATTGTCGGTTAAGATCCAACGATTTTTGTCAACTCCTCGTCGAGAGGTTATCGACCTATTTTGAACGCTCTATTCGGGGGCACTGAAAGCACTGCTCACTAAAAATTACCTGTTCTATTGTTCGACGGAGTTTCGGCAAGACGATATTTTTATTTTATTCGCAGAGCCATATATAATAAATTTTATTCTTCGTAACACGATGCACGTGTTTTTCTGCAATCTCTGTGTTCTCTCGAATGTTTATCCGTATATGCAAGTTCGGTCTCGTGCCTCTTCGAGGCACGCACAAAACGCCCTCTGTTTTCTATCGCACAATATCTTTTTGTACAATACGGTGGACAACATTTTTCCTTGATCCTGCTTAAAATTTCGCGTTCAATGTTCAAATTTTATCAGACGGTAGAAGTTTGTTTGTCAGCCACCTTTTTTTCCCCGAGTCGTGTCCCCGTTGCGCCTCCACGTATAAACACGCACGTTCACTATAGTTATGCTTCTATGCAATCTCTGTTGCTAGGCGCACCTCGGCCCACCAACAGTATTTTTAGACGATACGTTCACATTTCGACGTTCATTCTTGTACGTGGAGTGCCCTGCTCGTAGACCCGTCCAACATTGTCGGAAGAATTCCCTAGATTCCGATAATCGATTTTTTTGCAGAAAAACGACGCGGAAACGTTCTGAAAATAATTAATAATACGATACGGCTTTTTATCGAGAAACGTGTTGTAAAACGTTTTTATGTTTCCGTTCGTTATACAGTTGCTTCGTTTAAGCGTTGTAACGTTGCTTACATTGCATATGTGTCGACATTTAACACGAGAATTGCAAAAGAAATGTAAAATGTTGCAAAAGCGTGTAACGGTGGATATTTTCGTAGCTGTAATAAAATTCAAATTCCAATAAATATAAAATTCCATTCCATCCATATTTTACTTTGAAAGATTCTATTATATTTATTATCTGTCTATTCTTTTTAATTATTTTAATTTTTACTAACTAATACTAACTGTTATTCGTTGTTAAACAGAGTAGGATACGTAATACGGATTCACAATCGGAATATAACTGGTTATCGTATGAGAGGCATTGGTTGTTTTGACTTTTATACAATTACAGCTCGTGTTTAAGAACATCTTAGGGATGAAAGCCGGAAGCGACCTCGATTCTCGTTATCGACAGACTACCGTGAGAATTTTATACGCGTAATGGTAGACAACGTTCCTGTGAATGTTGATAACTATAATTTTATCGCACTCTGAGCTAAGCGACAAGATTTTTTTAATTGTCTTTCAAGCATATAGCCTATCTTTCTTCATATAGTTCAGAACTTTGTTCAACTTTGATTAATGTGTGTATAGTCTGTGCAAACAATGGCGAATAATTTGAGAAAAAAAAGGCCGAGTATGATCGTTGCACGGTTTAAAGTTCAAAGAAGAAATATTTATAATAAACGGAAACGTTTCTTTCGGATTTCGCGACAGCAGCGACAGTTAGTGGTCAAGGTAGGAACTGAAAATGTCGGTAACTAGGCCCATTCGCGGAGATATCGATTCACAACAAACCCAGATTCAAATTTACATAAAATTACGTAAACTGGCGTCGATATCTTTTCGACTAGGGTGTCGAAATACCGAATTCAGGTACTATTTTCGGCACAGAAGAGGTTTGTAAGTGGCACCGTGTTACGAAACAGATTCGAATTTTGTTGCTGCTCCATTTCTGAAAACACTCTGTAATACCTTTGTATCTTGTCGGTTAAGTTGTCTGTAATTTATGGAAAAAGATACTTGCGTTCGTAGCATCGATATCTAGGTATTAGCGAAAGGCAGTTATAATTGTTGTACGAATAACGGGAAATGTTACGGCATCTCCTAAAAGAAACTCGTTTAGATTCGATTCAGCCGACTCGTGAACCGGAAGCGGACAGTGCTGTGCCATCCAGATACCATTTGCCTGCGATTAGAACCGACAGTCCACTTCCTTGTTAGTGAATATTGAAGGTACGTCTGAAAAGCGGGAAACAATGTTGATATCCTTTGATTAGATTCTCTCCAAGGTCGTTCCGTGTCACCGTTAATATGTATCAATTTTTTAACGCAAATCTCTCTCTTTCTCTCTCTCTCTCTCTCTCTCTCTCTCTCTCTGTTTTTCTTCCTCTCTGTTGGGATTTTGTGTTTATTAATCGTTTCAAGAGCAGCTCAAAGATCTTGATTTTGCAAGAAAGCCAAGAATCGAAGCGTACGGTGGTAGGAGAGACGGCCGTTACTCGAAGAGTGATCTTTGGAATTATTTTCGGGTGACGAGTTCCCGAAGAAAAGTCTTCTTCGAGTTCGCCTCTTACAAATTGCGCCACGGGTGCAACGTACCTGTTGTTTACCACATAGCGGGTTCAAAGCCCGGTCAGTGCAACGGTCCTGCACCTTCCCTGCCTTCCTCTACCCTGCTCATCTTTCTTGCCCCACCATCGCTGAAGATCATCCCATCCCCTACCGTCGGCCTCTTCAAGTAAGGACAAAGCGGTAGTTGGCTGCGGTTCGAAGTCTTCGAGGATGCGCAAGACGAGGAGCTCGCTTGTGTGTCCCTTTATAAAATACACGCAACGCTCGTACTTCGAGCCTTCTTCTGGCTCTCCGCGGCCTCTCCGGCCTCTCTTCCTGACTGGCCATGCGAATTTTTTACCTCCTGCAACAGCTTCTTCCACCATCCCTTTTAGATCTCCGTTTAGATCAGTCGCGATAGACAGTGGGATGAGTTCACGGTTAATCGCGGCTTGTTTCCTCGCGTCGTGTCCTGTATCTCTCCTCAATGAAACGTTCGCACACGTTTACCGTTAATTCCAACGATAGGTATATCTCTAAGACTGGTTACCAGTTGGCGCACTGTTTGTAAACATTTTCAGTGATCCGCGACAGGCAAGCCTGAAACCTCCATTGTCGCTCATTGCGCTATCTTTTGGACTGGTTTTTCCTTAGATGACGGGATCGCAGAACCAAAGAGCGCTCTGAAAGAGAAGAGAGGGTTATTGTTGTTGTTGTTCCTGTAAGGCAGTACGGGAGGAAAGGGTGGAGAAGAAGCAGCAGGGTTGATAGTGTGGTAAACCAAGAAGAGTGCACTAACCAATCCGGAGGGAGGCCTTACTACGGCGTAGTACTCCAGTGGGATCAGGGTTCAAAGCCCGGTCAACACCATGTCCATGGTTCTTTCTCTTGCTCCCCTTCTCTTTTTCTCACTCCCTCTCTCTCGCCGCGGTGCCTCCCCTCTTTTCCCCTGCTTCTCCCTCCTCCGTCGCTGGTCGTACCACGGTTATTTCACGACCACTACACACACACACACACACACACACACACATACACACGCGCGCACACACGTGTTAAGCATCACCATGGACCTTTCTCCCTCTCCCGGCTGTGCCTCTCTTTCTCTGGGCGTCGTGTTGGCTGGCGGTGATTCACCATCGGTCGGAGATAAGGGGCCGATGTAAGGAAACTGTAGAGGGCAGCACCGGAGAGCAAGCGTACGTGCTCCACTTGCCGGAGGAAAGGTGATATCGGGTAACGAAGATGAGAGAAATCACGAATCGGTTCCTGGCTCCCGTTTATCCCGTTCCACGGTAGTTTACGGTCATCCTATCCGGGACGGAGGGGGTAAAGTAACATTGTCGAAGAAGTTGCGGAGTAAGAACTCCATTATCGAGAGAACCTGCTACCAATTTGCGTGCCGATACCGTGGACTTCGATTGGCTCGGGATGCTCGTGTTCGAATTTCAGCTGGGAATGGCATACCCTTGGCATACTCTGCAACGGATGTCTCTATATTAGCGGGTATTTACACGGGAAGCGCGTAAACATTCGACGAAATAAACAGGGAAACGGAGGTACGAGCGGTAGAAGTAGCTGCTTCTACCGTAAACTTAGTTTTTCCCGTTCTCGTCGATGGATATCGTGCATGCAGAATTTACACGGGCAATTTAAAAATACCGTGGCCGCTCGACGCGGCAGGAAATAATATCCATGCGAATTTTGTATACGAAACTGGACAGGAAACCGGTTACACGAACATTCATTAAGAGATCACGGTTCCTCGTTCCGAAATTACGCAGCTATTGACAAACCTGGCATTATTCAGCTCGTGTAGAACACCTTTAGCGATACTACCAGCTTCGTTTCGAAGTAAATATCGAGTATGAATAACACTCGCTACGTACGCTGTCATTTTCTCGACAAAGGTGCCACTAACGGAGGTGCTGATGTAATTTAACTGTTTCGAGGATCGATGCTAATAGCAGCCACTCGGATTCGTGCGAAGGGATGAGATGAAAAAGTTTCTTAAAACTTGTCACTATCGCATCAGGATTTAGGATATTAGTCATCCGTTTTCTCGTCACACGGTAACCTAATTGGTGCGTGTCGGTGAAGCCTATCTTTCATGCACAGACGATCATCGTCGAAGATTAAATCAAGGGTTTCGTCTTTCCCAACCATCAGTGGATAATAGAGCAATAACAGTCGTTAACATTTTCTGCGAGTTACAATTTATCATAGAAATTTTTGTTCGTCGGCCACGAGGCCTACAAAAGTCTAAAGTTGCTGGAAATTCGGCAACTTATTATTTTGCCGCATTATTTAATGTACAGGATGAGCCATAAGTCATTCGACAAGAATATACTTAAATTTCAAGTATTTATATTTCCCCGTTTGCTTACTTGAAACTGACAGTTCTGAAAACGTGTCTACCAATCTGTATTAGGTAATTGCACTCGATAAATTCCTTTTTTATTATAAACTTGTTCCAGATCCACCGTAAACAACACTATCGTTCAGGAATGTTAACATAACCTGCTGCTGTAGTCAAACAGTTACTACGCTAGTCACCGAAGAGGTGAACCGCTATTGCTAGTATCAAACGATATCATAAAGTAACCGTTTCGAAACCGCCTCTGGTATACAATTTTTTATGAGTTATTTGGAATTCTTAGTACGATACGTGTTTTAAGTAAATCTTTTCTAAATTATCGATAGCATCGGTTCGTCGTCGTGAGATCGTCGTTTTATTAATGCACGTCTAAAATCAATTGACGTTAATTCGCGAAACTGCTTATAGGAACAGTTGACTGCAAAGGGTAATCATATGCGCTCACAATGCGTACTATACTAACGTCCTTGAACGTAAGCGATCTGTTTACGAAAGGGACGTCGACCCCTTTAGTACTCACATCCATTATAAAGCTAGCCGAAGGGGAAACAATCCACGGTGGCTTACGACATTGATCACTTTTCTATACTACATTGTTTTATTCGTTTAATCGAAATATAATCGGTAGTTATAAATTACATTGATTGATAAAGGACTCAAAAGATATTTAAGTAACAAAAATTGTTAGAGAAAAGCTTTTTGAAGATAAATCTAGTTACGTTAAAAGAATAAATTTTAATTTAAGATTCATCACATACTATGATCAATTTCATGAGTTACTATAAACCACATCACGCAGTGATGCCTTAATTATACAGTTACACGTGTTGCTTTTCTCGATAGTTCACCCGTTCAACAAATTGTTCAACCGATAACTTCATCTTCTCATTTTGTTCTTTTTAGGTACGTTTTCTTTATCAACTCGTTGACCGAAACTCGAAGATGGTACTGCGGATTCGTTGAAAGCGTTGGAGGTCTCATCATCTCTCTGGCCGCGTAAAATTGGTCGGTCGTAAGAGGACGGAAAAAGGGGAAGATCGTTGGGTCAGAAGGCAGGAAGTGCAAAGTGGTGTTGAGGAAAGGAGCGGTTTTGCTTTCTTTGAAGCATTTACTCGAAGTTTTATTAATACAGAAAACGAACATCCCGGCTGGTTTGCGTAGCGTGCTCGGACAATTGTAGTTTCTTTCGAGAGAGAGTTACGCGAGGGTTGGAGATTGCACCATTCCAAGAAGCAATTTCGGTCCGAAGTCTGACAGTTCTCTCTGCTTGGTTCTCGGATCCACCGATCTCCTTCTCCTTCTCGTGCAATCAGCCGTTGCAAAATTGGATCGAAACGAGGATCGACATTGTCGAAGAAAAAGGGAAAACAATTTTGCTATCATGCGATTTATTTCCTTCTGCGTAACGTAACGCTAACCGAGGGATTTTTAATCTTGGATTCCCGAGGCAGGTAGTGGCTGCTTCCAGAAGCTCGATGGCTCGGATCGACCACGAAAGAAAGGCTACCCTCGTGTTCTACTATGTTGGGTTCCACACAACCCGTCCATCTTCATTTTCGTCACAGCCTCGAAATTGTTTTTTCCCCCACAGTGCTTAGAGCAACACGGTTTAATCTCGAAACCGGATTGGACGGGTAGCAATACGGAAATTCTTAGGCATAGGAATTTCCGAGGAGAAATCTCTCCGAGGGATCGTATACCTATCCCTCCCGACCTACTAAAACGTTACTCGTGCTTGTTTTCCGCTTTATTATTCAGCTTTTGGACTCCCTTGCTTAGTTTATGCATTCTTTTCAGTGAGTTGAAAAATGTACATCGATACAGAAAAATGCGGACACAACGATGTATAAGATGTCCCATTGTTTCATAGCTCTCTGGAAACGTTTAATGCAAATTTTATTACCCTTTGTTTTGTCGCTTTTTTAGTAGCTACTCGTGAACAAAAATGGTTATTCATATATTTTACAATATCTACGATACGTTTACAAAAGTTGTATAATTTCAATTGTTCATAAATCGTAAACTTTATTAAGTCTGTTATGCATAACGTAATTTAAGACAAAAAGTTTACAGCATCGTAACCGGTAAGCTGCCATTATACTGTAAGAAAGGTAAAGCGTGTATTTCTTGTGCATTTGAATCGTAATCTGCGCTACAAGAGTTAGCTCGTAATTGTAATGTTAGGGGTTGAGCGAAGACCGAAATTTATCGTGTAGCTCCAGTTTTACGGTTCTTTAGAAAAAAGTAGAGGAGCTATGCTGGCGAGACGAGTAGTCACTTTGTGGCTCACAGTTGCATCCAGCCTGGTAAAGTTTTCGTTACCTGCAACCCTACGCGCCGGGTCAACGACTTAAAAATGAGCTTCATCGGTGCACATAAATCGGTATTCCCTGCTCAACGTTCGTCTACAAAGTAACCAGTTTGCAATGCCAATGATCTGCTATCCGAATCGATGCATTCGATAAAGCGATTGAAAAACCAGATAAAGCTGTTTTTTTGAAGATTAAAAGAAACGATGTGTTTTGCAAAAAAAAAAGAGAAAAGGGAAAATAAGTCTCATGGAAGAATACTTAAACGATAAGGTCTCTAAGTCACAGGGACAAAAAAAAAGGTTGAATAGAGATGGCGATGCCAGCCATCAACGTCGAAGGAAAACACGATTCACGGACGAGCTTCCGGAGGCAGAAACATCTCTCTGATGTTCACATGCAATCGTCAGAGAGATATGGGAAGGAAAGGAGCGCCGAGAGCACGGCGTGGTACCGAGGCCCCGGGTAAGAAACCGTAATTGCCAGCCAGTGACTTTTGCAGCAGAAATTGCTCGACCGCGGTGTGGAAAGCTAGCTCCGTGGAGGGATCGTAACAGTCCGCGGTACGAGGGACGATTGGTGGATACAAGAGGCTGGAACTCGTGCAAGAAATCATGGAACTGACCTTCGAATCGCGCCGTAACGGAAATAATCCCTTTGTGTGAGGTACGCATGCCCCGATTCCTTGGACGGGGTTCAACGTTCAGCTCGAGAGCGAGCATATGAGATGCAGCGATGCCCATTTTGGCATTCTCGCAATCCTAACCCGATTAACACTAGATTTACGGACATTTCTTGGTACATTTATTTCTAATGTACATATACTAAGAAAAATAAGTATACATCATATAGAATTTAAAATTATAGAACCGAAACGGAAATAGATTTGGGTATATTCGTATCAATCCATCGATAAAAGTCGACAAAAATTGCTAGGAATAATAGTAATTGTTTTTGCAAATTCTATTCATGAAGTCCGAAATCCGTCAAATTGACGGGTCCTGTAAATTTGATCGAAAAAATTTGTAATACGATACGAAGAACGAAGCTGTAACTGAAAAATTTTTGAAAGAATGCTGCGCGGATGTAAATGAAAAGAATCAGAAGCACTTGAACGTAATCTCAACATTTCGCGAGCATCGCAGTTGGCTTCATCAAGGAGTTGAGTGTTACACTGGTATTGAGAGAGAACAGAGGTCAGGGATCGTTACAATAATTCTGCTACGTGTCCCGTTGAGGGCAACGATAAAAGGAGGGACAGTGGTAATACAACGTCTTCCTCAGAATCTGCTAGTTTATTAAAGCAATTGCGAAGGACTCGTTTACAGTAGCTACTGTTGATTGTAAATTATGAGAAACGGGTAGGTCGTAATGCATGCGTGCAATCAAGAAAACAGAACTATCCGCGGTATGCACGTTATAATGCATCAATAGATGCGAAAATATCGTATCGATTGAGGGGACGATTGAAAGATTGAGAAGACTCGAATATCTTTGCAAACAATTTGAATTCGTGTCAATAGTGCAACAGTGCTTTCTGAAAGACAAATCACCCCGAAGTAAGGCATTTGGAGCGTACACAAATTTCGTTTCAAATCGCAGCCGCTCATGCTCGCCATTTTGAAAAAGCGTCGGTAATTTTGCGAAGAGATTGCATTGTACCTTTGCGCCGCTCGTTAGGCTGTGAAACAGGCGAACGCGTTTACAAAAACCGTTTTGACCTTCGCACGGGATTGGATGCAGGTAGACAGCGAGCCCATCTCTACTCTTGTTACTTGAACGCGAAGTGAAAAATGTTTTTCACAATGAAGCTAATAACGCATCGGGGCCTCGTTGCACCTGCGACGTGCACATGTTGATACGGCCAAGCAGCGTTAAACGTACACGCGTGCAAGCACACCACCCGCGTCAGCCCCGAGGCTCTTCTCTGTTCTCTCCATTACCGCGAACAATCGCGGTCGTCGCGAGCTTTATCTCGGGGCACGGTCGAATTAATGGAAAACTTATCAATGAACTCTATTTGATTTCAATTTAATTAATCGATATCAATGCATATTCTACCTCTTATCGAATTCGCCGCTCACCTTGAGGCTATTGGTGGATTTGATTCATCGTAAGACCTTGAGCGACCGCGCAACAATCGCAGGAAGCCTCGTATCAATTTTCCTTACCGTACACCGCAACGATAGCGTAGGTATCGCTATTCAAAGAACGATCATCTATGCGTTTGTCGGCCAGGCTTATCGGGATGACCGTGGAAACAAGTGCAGCTGATCGTCTGGCCCGTTTCCATTTTTAATCACGATTTTTAATCACTGGCCCCCTCATTGGACAAACGATCCTCTTTATACGAGCAATGCCAGTTTAATAGCCGTGATATTTATCGATCTCACGAGTTAAAAAAAAAAAAGTTGAGCATCGAATCCGGAGATGCATACGATTCATTGCAATGTATGTAAGCAAGTCCTTATTGCACGGTGTTCAATCTTAAACTGTTATGCTGTTACAGCATTATACTTCCCTATTAACCCTTCGACTACGAAAGGCGGGTATATACACCCTTTGAATTTTTTGTTCGTCAACCTTACTAAATTGATCTAACATAGAATTTATCTACTAAATCTGTAACGTAGCAACTGCAAACAGCAAATGTGCATTTTGGTCGATGAACATAATGATGCGTGGCAGTCAATCGCAACGACTGCCAAGCGAATATCGCGCCGTCAAAGAGTTAATAGTATTATACAAAGGGGTGCCTGTAATATGGAAACATAGAAGCGTAGAAGAAGTTACAGAAAAAGTACCATAACACACAATTGTCACCGGTCCCCTGTATCCTCATTTTCTCCCTCCTCGTTCATCGTGTTAGAACCTGCAACCGTGACTGGTCGGTTTTCTGCTCCTTGTTGCACTTGATCGCGGCAAAAACATGCACTTCCTCCACGCGCAAACAGTTTAATCGTAGATCTTCCTGTACCACCAGTCATGTCACTGCGTAGAGGCCGTGCCATTTCCTTTCGCAGGATAGCGAGTCGTCTAATGACACCGACCATTACCGAGCAGCTAATGCCTCGAAGAGGATGGCACGGTTTTTTGGTGACCAGAGCAAAAATCTGGAAAAATATCGGAGCATCAGTGATGTATACGTGTGCGTCGGTAGCACATCGTCAGTTGGAACGCAGACGAACGGAACGGAGTGAAAAAGAAAGCAGAAGTCAAAGAGGTAGTAGTGATTGGTACGCCCAAGCGCAAAAAGGTTTAATCGTGCAACGATAACAGCAAGAGAATCGAGACAACGCCACAGAGCGGTTCAATTTGCACCGTGACGCGGCTAGATCACGCGCCTGGAGATTGTTATCGCCTCGTCTTGTCATTCGACACCCTCTGTGCGCCCAGCAACAACTTCTACGTTTACCTTCGGCGACACTGTTGTTGCTAGGGGAATCCGATTGCGTTTTTTCGCATAATCGTAATCAATCCAACGACCCGAGCAAAACCGCACGCTCTGGTGTCTTGTTATATCTGTGTGTACATGCACGTTGAACGAGCAGAGAAGCAGCTACGGTTAACGCATTCGCTTCGCTACCGTTTTTCTGTAACCACCTTCGTTCAGGCCTCGCGCACGTACGTACACATAGTTGCGTACAAATTAGCGACGCGACAAATCATTCTATCAACAAATGTATGAATTGGTTGGAGCAAAAAGCAGTCAGAGGACACGTTGAATCCACAGAAAATAGTTTCCAACGTGAACATAATCGAACCGTACTCGCGGAATGGATCAGGGCAGAAAAAATGAACGTAATCGACCACAAAACACCGCTTTCTGTCGTTCTGCTATACAACCACGGAATACGAACGGTTATAATACGGCGCGGAATGAATCGACTGCGATGGCGTGCGGACCGAATCGATTTTTCCTCGCCCCGTTTAAGAACCTGAAATTCGTCCCGTGTTTTCGCTCGAAATTGCCCGCTGATAAAGCCGAGAAAAAGCGACCGCGACGACCAAGATTCGACAGAGAAAAGGGGGAAGGTTGGAAGGGAACGTCGTGGAGCGACTATGGACGGACAGAAAAAGAAGGCGGTGCGTGCTGAGCCATTGAAATATCGGAGCAAATTCTGGCAATTGGATTTCTCGCTTGTTCCGTAATGTCATATTTTTATTATCGTTTCTCCTCGATCGTTCTTTTCTCTGCGGCTTGTGTTCCATTTTTGTGCCCCATTTCTTCTTCCTTTGGTCGCACAAGGTGCAGTACTTTGAAAGAGAAGAATGTAAAAGCGTGCTACAATGTTTGCCTGCAATCATTTCTATAGCAGGGGGTTAATCGAAGTTCAGTTCTTTGTAAATTTTTCGTTAACCTTAATACCTGAAAGAGTTTACAGTGACAAATTTCGTGACTTATGTTTCCACTGTCAAGGTTACATTTGCATTTTTTTTCGGTAAACGCTTCTCTACATATTTTATAATCTCTTTGAAAGTTTGGAGCGGACCAAAGTAAATATGTACCTCCGGTTCCACGCGAGACATCTGTTCGCTTTGAGTCGCCGTACTTTTTGTCGCGCGAGAAATTTATTTTTTTTCATTTTGTCCACGGCCGTTGAATCGCTGCCAACACCGTTAATGAATCTTAACTGCCTGTCAGCTGTCGACGAGATTACTGGTCCGTGATAAAAACTCGTTCGAATCTTTCATTTCAAAAATAGATGCGATTCGCTTTTGATTCGACTACGCTTTTACGACCGACTGGAAACGGGTTCCTCCTATCGATATTAAGCGTTACTTTGAGCAGGAAGGTATTAGCTCACAAAAAGAAATGGGAAAATGAAACACCGTAAAAGATCGAGAACGCGAAAAATTCATTGACCTGTCCCATCAAAACGGAGAGAAGAGGATCCGTTCAGCTTTACACAGTTTCTCCTAGTTTACGACGACCTTTCTGCAAGGGCATGCACCAGTGACGTCACCGCACGCCCTTGTACACCACGCAGGACGCAAACAGGTCGAACAGCATCGACGAGACACGGATGTGTAGCGTAAGCACACAATCAGTCGCGCTAAATCTGGTCACGAGGGGGCAGCGTACACGCACGGACAAAACCGCGTCTTTACTCGTAGTTTTTACGACGTGTAAATCACAAATGTGAGACGCCAAGGAGATCCCTCCCTCCCCCCTCGCTTATACACGGCTGCGCTATTAAAGTGTCTCAGAAGGTTTTACGACGGCCAGAGAATTCTTTCGGGGCGAGCGGGACGCGGTTCGACGATTTCGCGAGCCAGTTTACGCCCCTGAAATTTCCACGTCGAATTCGGCTCGCGAGAGGGCACGACCATCTCGACAAAGCTGATCAAGATTATGAAGACGTTCATCTTCTCAACGAATTAACTTTTCAATGTTAGGAAAAGTTATCAATTTTAATTATGTAACTCTTATTTTATCATAATTGTATCGAAAGAAGAGGCACTCAAAAAAGGTGTACCTAATTTTTAACGCGATCGATACGAAATATCTTGACAATCGTTTTTACAAGGGTATCACTGAACTGCGTACACGGTGCCGAAGAACAACCACGGCCATGGAAAAAATATCGAATGCGAACATCTAAATGCAGATGTATTTTACAAATAAGAGTAACGTGCAAGACGCATCGTTAAATTGTCGGTTATTCGATTCTCACAGCTTGCACATCTCGCAGAAAACTTCCATTGATATGAAAAAGGAACAAATGTCACGAGGAAATCCCAATCGAGATTAACGCGGTCGTTAGATGGTTGCAATTTCGATGGGTGAGACCGTAGATGGACGAAGATTCGACGATTTTAATCTGTTCTGATGTATACCTCTGGTAAACCTCTCGTCCTCCCCGAAGCGTCGATCTTTTTTTCCTCTTTAAGCTCTCCCTCTCTCTCTCTTTTTCTGTCTTTCTCTCTCTCTCCCTCTTTCGCTCTTTCTCTCGTTCTTCTTACTTTTTTCTCCCTTTCTTCGTTTCACCGTTCTTTTTGCTCTTGTCTTCCTTCCGAATGCTATTACGCGCAACGGCTACCGCAGGGAACACAACTACCGATCGGCTCCACCCAGATGAACTGGACGACGGACAGGAGGAACTTACAATTAGGCAATTTAAATCAACCCGTTTCGATCGGCAAGTGGCGCTTGTGAACGGCGTGCTCCGTATTAAAATATCTTGAAATGTCCAAGAAATCGATCTTGTTTCGTAGAAAATCTTGTTTGTTTTCTTAATCATTTCGTTTCGAGTACCAGCAATACATGTTATCTCGTTATCCGTATGACAAACTGTAGATGCTAACGCCGTCTGTAGTCGTCGTTCATCAAATAACCTATCGATACTAACGACGACCATAGCTGCCACGTGACGTACTATGTAAGTACCTCCATCTCTGCTGGTCACTTAATCATTCGATTGCCTGCCAAATAATGGTAACTTCCATTTTTATTCGTCGCGTAGGGAGTTACATCAAAAAGGATATTTGGTTCAACTCTGATCCTTAATTAAAGATGCAGTTTTATTGCGATTTCAAGATTTCTCGAAATAATATTTTTAAAAAACAGAAGCGAAAAGTATGTTATGATTTCTGAATATTTTTGTATTCATCATTAAAATTATTTCGAATTTCTACATTTTTGAGCTCCGTTTTGTTACTTCGATATGTAACACTAGCGGTCGATATTGCTGCGCTGCATAGTATCATAGCGAAAGGGTTAGTCGGTCCATTAGAGCCGCGAGTGGTATCTGTGTACGGAAAGGAAACACGGTAAAGTGCGCGAGTAAACCGCGGGTGGCGCAGCTATGGACGTTCGATTTAACACGAACGTTCTACAAAATCGACATCGGTCGCGCATTTGTAATTGACGCGGATCGACGAATACACGGGGATCGTTTCGATCGGTGAAGAAGTTTCGGCTACCGGAGAACCGAGCAGGACCTTGACATCGGCCGATTATCGGGCCGACTGGGCTCGCTGCATGCGCCTTTGGCTGTGTGGTTGAACCGTACACAGGATGACGCCAAAGTGGTACACGCGCAGGTACATATAGCCGCACACAAGAAGGAACCGGTGCACGTTATGCTTCTTCTTGTGCACACGTGCGCGTGCACGCTGGAAAGTCGAATGCGCGCGCCGTGATACTGTGTCCTGCAGTGTACTGTACGTTTATACCGTGCACGCTAGACAGGAGGAGACGAACCGAGCGGACCAGAAGAGGAACGAGGAGAGAGGACCGCAAGGTTTTGCCCCTTTTGCCAGTTCTGCCTTTTTTCTTTCTCTCTTCTTTCCACTTCCACCTCTTTTATCTCCTTTCTGCCGTGGTCCAGGGACGTAACGAACGAACATCAGCTCTAGAGACGATTCTGTTTCCGATTGTTTCGGTTCATCGACTTCTCGCGCTTCGAACCCCGCTTCGCCGATCTTCGGATACACTTCATGCTTCGTTGCTTGTTCGTTGTCCGTGTCTGCTCTGTTTCTTCTCCGGTGAAACTGGTCCCGGGGAAGCGAATTTTTTTTTCGACTGCCCCGTATCCACACGAAGGCAGCAACGACTTAAGACTAGGTTAATTGGTCGAAGTAACTGAGTTTTCCTTGGAAGAAAGGTCAGCCTTGAACGGGCAGCGTCGGGCCAGCTGATCGATCGGGTTACTAAGGAGATGTTAGAGGTGTTGCGGTTATACGGTTGGCTATAGACACGAAATCAGGCATGCGTGGTTTATCAATTCTTCCTTTTTTGCAAAAGAATGGTTCACAATGTTGTACAATCTTCTGTGTGTACTATCGCGATGAATACGACGATGCGTTCAGCGGATACCGAGAAAAAATGCTTAAAAAAGAAATTACCTGAAATAAATTTATTATTCCCTCTGCCTTGCTTTCAGTTTGAACTACGTTTTCTTCTATGATAGTTTCATAAGATTTGTACATCGCAAAGTGTGTGCGTTCGATCCCGAATTCGATGAATCAATCTACCTAATCCGTTCGCTGACCGCGCATGAGGCACGAAAGTTTCCACCTTCGTCCCTGAAGTCCCCCCTTTCGTTTGTCCGATCTCTTCTTCTTCCTCTTCTTCTTCTTCATCTTCTTCTTCTCCTCCTTCTTCTACTTCCCCTCTTCTACGTTGCCACGGCGGACCGCTTTTTCGTCTTTTTCCTCCACGGCTGTTCGTTCGGTTTGCTCGCTTTGCACGGCGTCACGGCTACTTTTGTTGCGCCTCTCCTTCTTCTTTTTCCTTCGCTCCCTCTTTTTCCATTCCACCCTCTATCCCACTAACCGCGCCAGCGTTTCCGCGTCCTCGTTTCTCTCTGACAAACGATTCCCCTCCATCGTGGTTGCGAGAAGGACGGACAAATAGATAGATATCCAGATAGAGAGAGGGCGAGTTCGAGTGAGCGAGCGAATGCGAGAGAGAGAGAGAGAGAGAGAGACTGGTAGAGGAGGAGGATTCTTCTCCTCCTTATTCCTTTGCTTCTTCCATCCTTTCCTTATTTTGCTTTTATTTTCTCCCTTGCTCTCTCTCTCCCTCTCTCTCCCTCATCTCTCTTTCTCTGTCCCTATTCCTCTCCCTCGTTTTCTACCCACATCAGTTGTTCCTTTTGTTTCCATGGAGTGAGTCAGTGAGCGAGCGAGAAGGATCGAAGCGAAAAAAGGAGAGGGAGGATGATTGGTGAGAGAGAAGGAGGTGGAGGTAAAGAGGGAGATCCACGGAGATGCTCGGTGAGAGAGAAGAGACAGCGAAGCGTGTCTCGACACGCGAGATGCAGGATCGAATTCGACCCTCGGATCCGGATCCACAAAACTCTCGATCCCTTGGATCATTCTTGAGAGAGCGAACGTTTCTTCCCTTCTCCTTTTGTCCGATAGATTTGACATTGGGGAAAGATTTCTGGGACCGAGCTATTCGTTTCGAAGCACGTCGCCCGTATGGAAATCATCCGGCTAGCCTGTTACATATATACAGGGTGTCTGTTTTACTGGAATAATGCATACGTAAAAGCGAATGTTCCTCTCTATAAGTAAACGGGTAGGAGAGGTTTAGAGGTAAAAGTTTTAAAATGGAACACAGCACCGTTTTAATTAATAATTTGACAGGTGTATGGATTCTTTTGTAACTGACTGTACATCGCATGCTTGCTTGATCGTGATATTAATTATAAACTGCAATACCTGATGTTTGGAAAAATTCCTGTTTCATGAAAAAATTGTAATAATAATGTAAAATAATTTGCGATCTTAAAGTCTCTGGTTTTCCTTATTCGGTACAAGGTGAACCGAAAAATTATCACATGGTGCATGTTTTCTTTGAGGCTACATAAAACACGTTGTACATCCAAACATCTGTTCAAGGTATTAATCGCGTATGGGAATTACTCGTGCACAAATAACGGAAAGAATGCCGAAACGTGTTGAAACAAGATATGCGACAGGTTCAGAAAATTGCAATTACAGCGGTGGAGGACAAGGTTGAGGGGATGCTCGTATAAATCGCTACGGAGTAATTCTCAATTAAACATACTTCCACGTGAAAACGAACATTATTAATTTAGAGGGTGCAAATATTTTACCCGTTCCTCCGATATTTACTCATACAGATATTTGCTCGTTTCATTTATTGGTAACTTTTCTTGACTCGTCAATTTTTCCCGATTTTATAACCATGCCGCATTAAAATGTATCGTATGTTAATACATAGCCCTTGGTTGTTCAAGCGTAACATGCGCGGTATCGTCCTTGGAACGGGTAAACGAAAATCTGCATCGCGAAATTATTGCGCTCGTGTGTGGTAATCTTGTAAATTCGTACGACCCTTCCGAGATCCTCCCGATCGTGTCGCTCTTTTTTTCCTTCACCGCGACGCTATCTGCGTAACGCGTCGTGTAAAGGGTCCCGATATGAGGAAGGACTTAATCGACGACTCGTTACGCATCGCCGTGGCCGTTTCGTCGCGGAACCATCCTTTCAACCCTTTGTACTCGGACTTTTTCCCGTCTAAAGTTTTCAGCAGCTCGGCTTTTTTTTGGTGTTTCTGGTTTCTTCCATCACATTTTGCGCCATGACGAATAGTATTTTTTTATTTTTATCTGCTAAACAAATGACTAAATACTGAAATCAACGAAACATTAAATCACATTCTACTAAAATTTCCCTGTAAATTACATTCGCTCCTTCTTAAGTGTAGTGTATCGTTGGTGTGCCTGAGAGGCACACTTCGAGTTCAACGCTAAACTTTGGCAGTGCCTGTAAAGAGTACTTCGAGTGCAAAGG
Source organism: Tetrapedia diversipes (assembly GCA_033822845.1). Lineage (NCBI taxonomy): Eukaryota > Metazoa > Arthropoda > Insecta > Hymenoptera > Apidae > Tetrapedia > Tetrapedia diversipes. Next base: position 1,212,548 of record JAOPTO010002141.1, read on the forward strand.
GTTAATACGGAACGCCACCGCTCGTGCGACGGGACTCGCGATTCGATGAAGTTGTACGTCACTGCGGATAGACTCGTAGATAGCTTTGTGAAAGGGCTCTGAGACGGAAAAAGGGTAGAGCCGGCGGAATGTTGGCAAAGGGCCATTTATCGATCTCCTGGCTCGAATTCACCGCGCTTTCCATCGGCGAAGCCTTTGCTGCGACGTAACTCCACCGCGAGAAGGGCGAAACAGTCATTCAACGTACTCTCATTAACACTAGGTTTATGGAACCCGTCAATTTGCAAAAACAATTCGTCGATGGCCACGTAACGTAAAAGTGACCAGTCTTCCGTTATTGCCAACGAAACGTCCGATAAACGATAATCTCCGAATGCAGAGGCTCTTCAACCGGAACCATTCATTACCGTGATCGAGAATCGTTGTTGCTCCGTTACGCTATATAATTTTTAATAGAAACAACGTTGCTGTTGCGTACGTGCATGGGACGTTTCGATCGTTTCCCGTCTCATGAAGCTTGGACATGAATGAACGAAAAAAAATGTGATTTCCTTTTTGATGGTCCGTTGCGGTCCTTTGAACGCGTCACATTACTTCCTTCATTCTGACGTGTTTTCATGAATTTTTGCGCAATCCAGTGGGCAATTTCTTGCTCCTTTTTTTCTGCCACTTGGCCTTCGAAAAGATACCAAAATAAGAGGATATAAACAAGATACCGGTATCGACGTTTCACCGTGGCGAAGGGTAAACACTTGGTTTACCTCAAAGGTAACGTCGATCGTTACCATTTTTCGTCTCTGTCCAAAGAAGGCGAGACGGAAGTATGCGAATAATTCGATTGTTCCGACAAACGCGTTCTTCGTCATTGATGATGGCACATAAATTGAGAATACGATTGTGGTCACGTTCTCTTTTTCCTCTCTTTTATTGCTTACGTCTTAACCACAGCGATGGTTCATTTTCTACAGGAAAGATTCGAACAATTTTGCTTCGCCTTCTGCATAACCTCTCTTGCACAAAAAATTAAGGATGCAATAAGCGCAGATATACGCCAATTTCGATCAAGGTCTCTCCCCTCCCCCAAGATTTCATCTTACTCTCAATTCCCATGTAAATGGTTCCATTCCACGGTTCATTTAATATTAATAATAATAATAATAATAATAATAATAATAATACTTATTAACGGACGAAAATCCATTGGTATACAAAAACGAGAGCATAAGTACAAGAGGTATATAGCAATAACGTAAACTTAATATGTAATACAGAAAGTAATACATAAGACAAGATAAGAAAGACAAAATTTAATAATTACGCGGTTGAGGTCTCTAATTGAGTCTAAATAGTGACACTTTGAAAAAGCTTAGCGATACATTGAAGAAGTTAATATTTTTACTTTACTTTATTTTACTTTTAATTTATTTAAACATATATTTTTATCGCGTCATATTTTAATGAATACCCTTTAGCTTCGACTAAACACCACCCCCGTTTCAATTTTGCGTTAAAATATAAAAATTGCTTCGAGAACTGTCGCTCGACAAGTGGTACACACGCCGCGTCGTAGTGTCATGAAAAGAGCATGGACCCGCTGCTCGTTTCTCGTTCGTTTCTGCCGCTGATTACGTATCGTTTCGGACAAACTGCAGTATGCGAGCGTGACGCAGCGGGGTCAACACTCAATCGGTGCAACGGGAGCTGAACGTGCACCATGAAACACGTAAGAGGGACGACAAACAGCGAGAGGAAGAGAAAGAAATGATATAACAGCTGTACTACTGGTGCTCCGACAGGCGGGAGAGAGAGGGGGGAGGGAGGGAGAGAATGAGAGAGGAGAGATGTAGAAGGTGGTAGCAAAGCGAGCTGGAATATTTCTACAGCGTAAGGGGGAAATTGATGGCACGGTCGCGAGAGAATGGTCTTGTTGCTCTCATTAAGCGAAAGCTACCCCGTTGAATCTACGGTTTCCTTTATAACAGCAAAATAACGGCTGCAAGGGAAAATGCATTTGTACGTTCGGAAATGTCGATGTAATTGAAATTGCGAAATCGTTAAAAAAAGCAGAATCGGTACCGTGTAAAGAAATTTGTATGTAACACAATTCGTATCACAGCTGGGAATGCATTATGATAAACGTTAAAGATGAAAACGAGTCGCGTATTCTCTCTGTCACGAATCACGGATTGAATTCTGAACGGATCTAAATAACCACAATGGCTCGATACAAATGGCTGTCAGATTTCGTGTCACCTATTAACGTCTATGTTCTCAACCGGTCTATTCACGCACGGCTGCGGTAAAATCGTGACCGCTGTATCGGATACGGGTCTTAGAATCCCATTGATGATTCGATAAAGAATTCCTTTTATAGGGATTTCGTCGCAATATATCGTACTCGAATTTTTATTTATAATCATAGAAATATGCTCCGTGGCAGTCGATCGGTTTTGGACACTGGTCATTTCGTGTTTAGCGTAAGTAAGTACCTTCCTGTACAGCTTCGGTGATGTCTTATCAGGTCGTATCTTGTATAAACACGTTCCACCTGGTTTCAGACTGTCACGACCCACGCCATTTTCTACTGTCCCTGCCCACGTTGTTTCGTAACTTTCCACGGGAATGATTTATCGTGAGCACTATTCATCTTTGACTATTGTTCCCCACCGTCGATAAAAGTGGAAACATCCAGCAATTGATCGCACGCGTGTATCCTTTGATTAGGCTACCAGTGTACAGTAATAACGAACGAAGAAGATTATCTCGAGGGATAGAGTTTAAGATGTTTAAACGGTAAACACAAAATTTAAGGATTAAGTAAACATCGGGTCAACGTGGACGCAAAAAATTAGAAGCGACGTTTAGAATTAGCGAAGAGAAACGGGCTGTGATTAGCCCGTGGATCCTTTAAAGGCGATCGAATTACTTAGTGCACGGAATTCCCAGTACGGAACGATTTGTAGCAGTAATCCAGCTTACGGTTCCCGGTGCTTGGATGCGCTTTAATATGATTTAAACCTACCACCGTGTTGGCTACCGTGTTACGATCTCGGAGCTCTTACTGGCTACATGGGCCTTCTAGAGAGTCCTTGAGGAGAACTTGAGGGAGAGAGAGAGCGTGATGAAGCGAGACACCGATACACGCGTGCGTACACGCAAGAAAGTGGCGTAAAATACGTAGGCGAGGTACCGGCTTTTTCCAGACCCGCTGCTGGTCCTCTTTGAATTTTAAATCCTTTCAGCTACCGAATGTAATTAAGCTGCATCGAATCGAACAGAACATGTAGATGCCATTTAACAGCGGCAAATCGATTGTAATTCATGTCTTTAGAAGCTTCGTCTTAAACATTACTTTTCTGTAATTAAATAAGTAACGTGTTTAACGATTTTTTCTTGTCTGTGAATCTGCTTCCAATTTAAAGGAAAAGATTTCTAGAGCTCACATATGCCATGGAGACAATTTCGTGGTACGAGTAATTCGAACAATGATTTTGTAAGTTAGCCGTTGCCTTTATTTTTCTCTGTTCCTCGTCTTTCATCTTCCTCTTCCTCCTCTTTGATTTCTTCTTCACTTCTTTTACCTGTTCGCGGAGCACTCTCTTTGAAACAGCAGCTGCATTACACGCCGACTGGGGCGACGCACGAACAAGATACTTCACTGCAGTCCGCGCCTCGGCAAAAGTGACAAGGCCCCAGCAATTATAACGGGTGGCACAAAAAAAAGACGGTATATCGTGCACTCGGCCACGCTTCTTGCTTCTTTCATCTAGTGCGTGTTCAGCCGTGCAACTTAACGTGTAATATTAGATTTAGAGCTTTTCGTGGCTTACCTTCTTGCGATATTAGTGGTGCGATTTGTACAATCTCGATAAAGTATAATCATTGATGATTTCATCGATAGAACTGTTCATCTTTGCGGTGAATCGTTAAATTCAATTGAATCGGTTAATTTACACACCATGATCCATAAATGTGGTATAACAAAGGCCGAATATGAGATTTTCATTTCTCGCCATCATCAACCACGAACCAATGAATTAATTAGAGATAATAAGAATATATGAAATTAAAATTAACAATTTATATCTAGAATATGATCATACAGTCTTTAATTATAAAATTATATTATCATTTACTAGATGAAGTCGATTAATTCGACTTTCAACTTCTAGAGTTATTTGAATGTGTTATAGGTAATACATAGCAACATCATGATGGAGGATAACTCGAAATTGCTTGTTAATCGTTTGTAATTTTCTGATTGAATCCATAAGTAACTTAGAAAATTTGCTATTAAGTTTATTCAAATAGAACTATAATTAGATCTGCATAAATACCTCATGAAATTAGAAGTATTACATTCATTGACAATTTATTTTTGCGAAAAATGATTTATTGATCATATTATCGATATCGTCCAAATGGTGACATCTAGAACCTTGATGCAGAACGTATAGTGTTTCAGTAGTAGTAGGTAGATGGCAGTAACAAAATGTACACAGTATTCGGTTGTTGGTAACATTTTTTATATACTAAAAGAAATGTTGACTCAAAAAATAAAGTTGTTATAAATATCGTTTAAGAAATCTGTTATATTTCAGTATACAGTATATGTCGTAAACTTTAACGTGCAAAAGGACAAAGAAAAATTTTATATTCGTAATTTATTACATAAGTATAATCAAGGAGGTAATATTTGTGCAAATTATTTTTTTTGTATCAGCGTAAACTAGGACATGATTGTGTTTTATGTTTTCTTTTAATGTTTTACTGAATATTATTAAGTGTAATTCAAACAATTTTTAAATGTTTTTCTTTTATTGCACTTTGAGTATATTGTCCTGGACTCATGTACCTGATTGAGCGATGTAGATATTCTTCCGAACTGTTTCTGCATGTGTGTTGTACTTATTTCTAGAGAAAGTTCGTATTTTTATAGTAATAAATTTAATAAGGTCAATTCAGCAAACGATAGTATAAAAGATTAAGTTATAATTTACAATGGAGGAGATACAAAAACGTCAAAAAGTTACACAGGAAACCACTGTTCATGATATTGCAACTTTTATTAGTAAGTGAATGTTTCCTATCAGAAAAATTGTGTAAATGAAGTTATTTATGCGAGGATTTTTTATGTATATTATTAAATCCTTTTCTTGGACAATGTATATGAATTTTTAACCTTGATATTACATTATTAATTGCTTATGATTTAAATAAAAGTGAGGTTATGTACAAAGTTCGTTTCGAAGTGTAGTATGACATATGGTTTTACCCGTATAATTTTTTAGGACGAATAACTGAATCAGTTGATTCTATAAGCGAAAATTACAGAGCTCTTTTAAAGGTTAATACGGCGCTGGTTTTACACGTCCAAAATAATAAAAAACAAAAGAACACAACCGAATAGGATATAATAAGTAATATGAAGAAAATAGAAGTACAGGACCAAGGATAATGAAATAATCTTTTTAACATATCAATGTTTTGTAATATTTATATTGAAAAAATGGCGAATAAAATATTCTTCACAAATTAAAGCTGAAATATGTACATAAATAATATTGTGTATCAAATAATTGTATTTTTTCGCAGTATATCGCTTCTTGTACATAAAAATTATATTCGCTTTTATCTTATAACAGTAAATTAATACTATCATACAAATACTATAGCTATTGTGGTAAAATCACACAATAGTCCAATGTATTGTAGTGAAATGGCACGAAGGTGAAAGATTGAAATATAAATATGTTCTATTAAACAGCTGCCTCTATAAGTCTTGTGATGAAACATGATGATTCACGTTAGTCTATAAATTATCTTTATCGGTATTATGGGTTTTCTTTAGGCTTTCTTCTGAGGTCTGAACCTATTACTGGTGGTACATTGTGGTACATTGGATTTTGTCCATAGATGGGTCTGGATGGAGACCGAATAGTAAACATTTTTGGTTTACAGCTGGAACATTTTTAAGTATTCAGGATTTGAAATATGTAATATCTTAGTCTTACAGAAAAAACGTGCATGTTTTTAATAAATGTATAATATAATACTTATTAATGTATCCGTATAATTAAAAAAAGCAGCATGTTGTTTTAGTCGATTTAATTTTTTACATTGTTGTAAATTTGAAAGCAAGCACAGTGTGCAAACAAATATGACTTATTCATTATAATAGATTATTTAACATCAGCTGATAAGGTAGTTTACAATAAGTTTGTTAATTATGCATTAGATACAAAGAAAATAAGCCGGAGAAGGAGTTGTTAGTTTTGGCAATTGTAATTGAAAAATGAAATTATTGAAGAAAACAAGAATTTCTAGGAATAGTGCATCCCATGCAGCTCACAAGATATAAAATAGGATAGAATGCAGTGCGATAAAAGTCTTATTCTCATATTAGCGGGTTCACATCGTTTGTTATTGGTTCTTTCTGCTCACACCTGCACGTGTTTTGATCGAAATAAAAGTTACTGGAACATTCTTTTTCTTCTCTGCAGGTACAGGTACAATTATCTTGATTCCAAATTTTCAACTCTCCGTCTTTCAGACATTTGGCTTCTTCATCTTTGTTTATGCACTCGCATGTACATAATGATTCGTTGTAACATTGCTTACTTTTACAATCCTGAAAGAGTATTATTCAAGTATTAAGCATGAAAACGTTTGTATACGGGATAAGGTGTAGTTTGTTATATAGGTTTAAGAAGGAAGAACTTAATTATTGACTATTGCCAAATTACCTCCTCCTTAGTCCTGCATCTTACAGCGCATTCTGTGTGCTCCTCAATCGGTATGACTGTTTCAACTGTCACAGGGTCCCCTTCTGATGGCACTGTGGTTACCATTACCTTCAAGTATGCATTCGATAACGAGTATTATTTTAAACACTGTTATGTATCGTAAATCTCGAATTTGTTAGGATTACTCACTACGAATGTTCGATTTCTCGACGTTAATGGCTCACAACCGAGTTTCCATCGAGAACAACAATTTGGACATCTGTTAACCTTGAGACAAGGAGGGAAATAGATTTTGTGCCACTTTATTTCATCTTCTAGAGATATTATCTGTGGTTGAGGCGTACATTGAACCATTTGTGCAGACTTGGTGCTCGATCTTTCGTCGATATACGTGTCTTCAAGTTGTGTTCCATCTAAAAGAATTTCTTGATGTCTGTACAGGATGTTCCATTTTAATCTTTTCATATGATTGCTTCCCGAATTGTTCGTCATTTGAAAAGATACGTCAGGTGAAACTTCGTTTTGAAGGAGGTGGGAATCTTATTTTTGATCTTTAAATTCGAGATGAATTCATGGACTTACGATATCTATTTCCAACTTACATACACTAAGGAATAAGGTATACGTCGAACAGAATTTGAAATTTCAGAACTGAGAAGGAAATAGATTTGGGTATATTTGTATCTCTCCATCGATAAAAGTTAGCAGATACCGCTAGGAATAACAATAATTGTTTTTGCAAATTTTGCTCATGAAGTTCGAAACCCGATAAATTGACGGGTGCCATAAACCTAGTGTTAATTATGAATGTTACATGATAATATTTATTTGACGGATATGTTTTATTTGGGTAGAAGGATAAATTTGAATACACCGATAGAATTTTAGTACTTGTATGCGATAGATGATATTTATTTTATTTATTTTCGTTATCAAGTTTCATTTTTGCAGGCGAATAAGCAATGGACGAACATACCCAAGCTATTTCATTTGCGAACAACTATTTTGCTTTGGTCGATGGTCTTGCTTCCGGTCTAGAAAGCCATTTCTCGGAGAACGTGGTTCTCGATTGGTTTGGTAAGACCGTCAGGGGAAGAAGAAACGTGTCCATCTTTATGGAAACTCATAAACTAAATTCTCGACATATATTCTTCCACATTGTGCCGACCGCTGGTATCACATACAGAAGAAAGCGTTTACATCGGTAAGGCAGCGCCAAGACAAAATTTCAAACTCCGTAGGATGTGGAGAAATAATTTCGAAAATCAAATTTCTCTGTAGGAAAAGGTGTCGTTCGTGTCATTACCAAGGAAACGACGAAGAACACCAAGAGACGAGCAGTAATTCCGAGAACGGTAACGGCAACGAAAGTAGCGTGGATCTGTCTACGCGTGACGTTACAGTAGACATTAATCAGAACGAAGTCGAAGTGAAGGGAGTTAACGTAATGAACGACATGTGTTACGTTTTGAATGAAGGTGATCTGAGCAATCTTTTCAAGTTTGAGACCTCGTCGACCAGCGTGGAGGAGATTGAGCAGAACGTTAATAGGATGAAATTAGAAGAGGAAATGGCACCAACTATCAAAGCCTTCAAAGGAGAGCGTGGTGAGGAAGATGGACCAGTTGCCGTCGAAGCATGCACGGTTAAGTATGTGGAGGCTGACGGCGAAATTGAATTCTCACGCAAATTTCGGAAACGAGGCAAGAATTAATTTTTGTTCGTAATTAATTAATTTATTTATTTTCTTCGACCCTTTGGTCTTAAACTTTTGTCTGCTACTGTAGACTATTTTCTATTGACTATTTAATTTCTTGTGATTTTTATAATTTCTTCCGCAGGTACTTGGAACACGTATCATTTGGCTACTGCCAATTTGCACACTTGGAAGCGGCCTTGTAGACTGCAAGTTGCCTATACTACTTCGACCGAGTCTCCAACGGTGGAATCGTCTTACGAAAATGGAAATGTTGCGGTACAATTTGGACCGCCCAAAGTCAGATTGCCCAGTCTAGATGAGATCAACGAAATCACTAATCGGCTGGTACCAAACACGAACGGTTTCGGGGGTTTCCTAAGGGACGCTGACTTTTTCAAGGATCGTAAAAATTTCCTAGAGAATCTGGAAACGAAGATACGAACTAAAGATAGCTGTACATCGTTATTCATGCCACAGTATACGAGAGATAAACTCGTGTTCGATAAACCGTCTGTCCATGCAACTGATTGCAACAGCAAGAAAAAGAAAAGCTTCGTTTTTAATTATCAGATTCAGCTGATAATATACGAAGACAGGAATTTTCTACGGGAATTTAGTAAAATGAAAATCTAGAAAGGTGGGAAAGCTGGTGCTTATAACTATATAATAGTCGCCTATCTTTTCTGTTCAAATAATACCAGAAACTTGTTCTTTCTTGTATGATTTTATCGAAAAAAGTTATCGCTTGGATGATTGTTTCCTTTTTTTTTTTTATTTGATTTTCTTCATATAAGTCTGTGATATACATATGGTACGTTTAAAAAGAATATGGAAGCACATAGTTTTTAGTTACGTTGCGTTAGCGTTACGTTTAACTGGATGATCTCATGTTCACTGATAATCGAGTTCGAACAATAAAGTTGCTACAGGATGCCGCTCCGGTTAACACGTGCTTATCGAACAGAACAATGTTTGTTGCGGTTACAATTTGTTTGCCGGCGACGATTTGCTTTTCGAACACGGAAGGCTTTATGGAGACAACTGTGTTGTATCCTTACGATGGTACACTACCGACTTCTACGTCACAGTATTTGCATTTTTTTTATTTCAGCATTACATAACTTTGCTATTCTTTTTCTTTTACTCCAATAAAGAGCAATTTGTAATGTCGTATCAGGTTGTCGATATTTTTTCGTAGATTGGTAATAGTTAACTCTTTGTGCTCGAGAGGTGACTGTTAGTCGTCTAACGATACTAACTTCAAAAATTTTCAATTTCAAAATGTTTACCAAGATTCGCTTGTATTAAACGTAAATTAGTTTAATTAAGTGATATATTAAAATTTACGCATGTGACTATTTAACCTCTGAGTCTGACTAATAAACAAACTAACTAAAGTCTCAAAATTTGCGAAACTATCGTTTGATGATTAACAGCCGCCTCTCGAGCGTGAAGGGTTAACCGGTCTTTCTTATCTGTACATATATTTATCAACAATCTCAAGCGACGAAAGTGTTATCGAAAAACTTACTTACCGTTTGCTTTTCTCGTATGGTAGCCTGGAAAGTCCAAAATGGAACCGTCTATAAATTCTTCTTTGATTCTCGAAAGGTACTCATCCGTAGATTTCGAGGTACTTGCTATCTTGGCCAATTGTATCATTTTCTGGAAACGATAGGGTATTATTCATGGCAATGAAAACCGAATCGATGGAAAATTTTTGCGGTTTCTCGTGTATCAGGACTATCTTGATTAGACAACAATCCAACTGATAATGCTAAATCGATAAAACGATACTTCCAACAGCTTTGATTATAGCGTCTTAGATCTTAGCATATGCCCTTCTTTAGAATAAAAAAGAGATAAGAAAAATTAGTACGGAAGATCGGTGGATCAGCTGTATCGTGTAATTGTTCTTCGCTCGCCATAATCTGCGCTTCGTAGGGTAAAAGGATTTACCCCGTTGGAATAAATAAATAAATAAACTAAGTAATATAATTAAGTAAAAATTAAGATTCGACTATAAATGGACGCCTCCTACGTGCTGCTTTACATCAGCATCGATAAAACGAAAGCGATCGTGTTCGATCGAAGGTATCGATGCAGCGGGACTCGGTCGCTTGGTCGAGAAAGAAAAAAATTTCGTTCCGAAGAATCTCGATGTAATTGTCGAGGTATTCCCGGTAATGACTGACCATCGGTGAATCATCGACTTCGATCGCGGATACCTGTACGATCGAAGAGAAGATTACAAAACGATTGTAGGTCAATCATCCGGGAAACTATAAGAAGAGGCGGTGGTTTCACAGGTATCGTGTTTAGGATACCATTGAAAAGCATTTTTATTTCAGGTTATTTGACGCCCAACAAAGAATCATCTCTCTAGCGAGCTGTTTTTAGAAATCTCATGCGTTGGAACAGGTTTCGGAGCAAGACACATACAGTAGCGGACAAAAGTTTCAGACGAAAGGAAAATGTAGAATACAATTTTATGGTATGCAAATATTGTTCATATACTTATTTTTATCGTCATTTTGGTAGAACGCTACTTATTGATTAGCATAGAATACGAATTTTATTTGTCGTACTATTTCTTATTAATTAATTTATGCGTTTTCCTTAACCCTTTGGTCTTAAACTTTTGTCCGCTACTGTGCCAACCTATCTACCTACCGTCGCGCGGCCATCGAAAAATGAGCAAACGTTGAACCGATTTCTAAGAAACATCTTAAGCGTTGAAATTTGCTTCGCGGTCGGACTCGGTTTAAGTTTTGTCTATTTTCAAGCATTCCAAAGGCGACACGATTAGTCATAAATATTTCGCGTGCACCATCGTACTCCTTCCATTTGCATCGGCGAATTAACACCCCCTTTCGCGTTCTGATCTACACGATCTGATAGCCATTTTTAATTTACACGATTCCATTCAGTTTAACGTCGCTAAAATTGAATTTTTCGATTCTCTATCTTTAACAGTATTTCACCATATTTCGAGTGAATTCGGTATTATCCGTACCTAGCGTAGATCGTTATAGACTCAATAGCAAGATCGAATGCGTTCCGAAGTGCAGAAAATGAAAATGGATAACGATGCCGTGAGCATTTCAACTATGTAATGGGAGTATGAGGAGTCACGATTTGCGTAGCCGAGAAACGTGAGCTGTCCTGAGACATTGTACTTTCCGGGAACCGTTGTTTTCTTGATAATTTTGCCGTGAATTCAACGTGACCGTAAAGGTCGTTTATCGTTGATGGAGTAGGTCTCACCGTGATACCTATTCTGACCTCGGCGAACTGCGAGATCCGATGCGCACGAGCGAGTATCGTCTTTTATGACGCCTTTACGCGTCAAAAACGTGCGCAACTTATTACAGGATAGCGACAAAATTGTTATGATCTTTAATGACCTTCGAAACGACACTCTCTTTTATATAAATTATGTTATAGCGTTTTAATTGCCGTTATACGGTACTTGATCCCATTTACAACGATAAATTAAATTAAATTAAATTGTTATTATTATTATTATCGAAACATATAATTTCAAGATAAATGTATTCCTTATATATAATTGTTTTATAATAAATGTACTACTTATACTCGGTACTCGCTTATCTACCGCAACAAACGTCCACGCGACAGAACTCGCTCGCGCCCATCGGTCCCAATAAGTATTACTCGCAGCGTTCGCAATATGCGCGCGTGTTTTTAATTCTAACCTAAATTTCTCTTTCCTCGGTCGCTATCCTGTTTTACTCGGTATCCTCGTTTTTTCGGTCGACCAGGTTAAATCGATTTAGCGTAGGTATATCGGGCGTGCATAAATTAAATTAAAATTGTTGTCGCGTTCCTGAGCCGACGATTTTCCGTAATTCGCCGATCGCGAGGATAAAATTAGCGCGGTCTCGCAAGGTAATCGGCGAAGTATTTGCACGGACGCCGGCTGACGTGTAATCCATTATCTATATATCGAATAGTGGGCACCTGTGATCAGTATTCCGAGCATATCGCGTATCGCGAGGTTTCTGCTTTTCGTTCTTGAACACCTGTGTGTCTTTTGCCGGCGTATAATGCTGCTCAAAAGTTTAGATATTAGGTGACTTCTGGTATTAGCGTGTTCGAGATCGACGACCATAACTACACGAGTCGCTACTGAAGCGATTACGATTACCGAGTTTTCGACGACGTTTAATTTAATATTAATATTAACGGTTTATTTGCCTAACTCTGCGAAGTTGCTGCGTTCCTTCTATTCGTTGCGTCTATTACACGCGCAGCGATTCAGATTCATAGCGAAGCGTGTACGACTGATTACGAAACTGGTACTACGAGAGCGGTTGAATATCAGCGAAGGAAGTAGCGAAAATTACCGGTGCGGTCGAAATACGGCCGGGAACGGTGGTCTAAGCTGGATAAGATTGGTCGAGTTCTAGCGCAAACAGGTTCAGTGATTCATCGAGGGGATGCCCTTATTTTATAGTCGTATCTTTTATCTTTCTCCTTTAAAGTACACGTACGCTTATTAACACGTTTCGTGTCGGACCATTTCTCGAAGACTTTCCATTCAGGCCGCGTGGGACGTATGCGACCCACACTTTTACGATTAAACAATGTTTTTGACCTACGTACGCCTTACAATTTTTTAATAGCACAATTTTTTAAAAATCCGTCATTTTAGAACGAAAGCGTATACACTCCACGCAGCACGGAACCTGTTAACACATTGCGTACGTATCACGAGATATCTCGTTTTAATATATTCTTCTACACGCGTATCTACAACTCGATATAATTTCATCTGTTCGTTATGTTTGTTGCGTTCGCCACGGTTATTGTTACATAACAAACGGATATATAAAAATTAAATGGTAACGTTTCAGAATTTACAAATATGAATTAAAGAAGGTATTTGTATGCAAATTTTATATTCTGTCTTCTCGGTCGTACCCAATGCGTTAACGGTGTTGAACTGCTCGACGAAATTCGGTTACCAGAAAACGAGCGAGTGTTTTGTAAAGTTCTTCGTCATCCTAAACGCATCGAGGGCGTACCGGATGTTTGAAGGTGAAATCGAAAGAACCTCGATAGACGTAACAAAACTTTTGAGCGGCAGTGTATGCTCCAGTACACGCGTCCTTGACATTACTATGATTCGACCTTCGACGTCATTCAGGTTTTTACAGGGAAACGGACGTGCCCCTGTTCTTGCTCGAGGATGTTGTAACGCCGATGCGTGACGTCGACAGAACGGATCACTCGGTGCATACCTCGTTTGCGATCGTTGCTCGCGTTAACGAGCGCGAGGTGACGGCGATGGTAACGGATAAAGTGATAGGTGAAAATGAGTGAAAAAGAGAGGGAAAAGATTGCAAGGAACGTTGCAAGTGGATTGTTCGAGCGGCGCAGAGTGATCGTAAATAGAGCGTAAATGGTGACTGTTCCCGCGGAATAACATTTAAAATAGAATCATAGCGTAGTCTGTAGATTTAATTAGTTAGACAATAAATTAGTTTAAGCGACCTCCGCGCCAATTCTTTGCCAATCCAATCCAACAAAAACTAAAACGAGCGATTTATACGGACGCCGATAACGCGTGTCGGTGTTTCCCGTGACACGGTAGATTATCAATAGCAATAGAAATTTTGAGCAATCTAACAACGAAACAGTTCGAAGAATTGATAATCCTCGTCGACGCGCGATACAGTTGTCAAAAAGAAAAGAATACTCTGCTGGATAATCGATAAACCAATGCATGTACATAGGCAGCGTGTCGTTGTGTTACGTGTAACGCAAGACACGTTCGTATGTTTCTAAACAGAAAATATTTGCTCTGCTGATAATCGAAAAACGATTGCGATTGCACCATACCGGTCTTCGTTGCGCGTAAAACGACCTGGTTAGCCTCTAAAATTTTGCCGCGCTACCGTTACACGCTCACCGTGTACGCGAGATACTGCTCCGCGGTATAAACGCATAATTGCGCTATTTATCGAAGCGAAAACCTACGTGCGTTGCAACGCGAGCCTCGTGAACGGGATCGCGACGTTCTCAGTCAGGAATCGCCGCTGTACGCGTCGCGTGTTCGAATCGGCTCCGCGCAACTACGAGAAACGCGTACGATACAACGTTATCCTGCCAATTGGAAATTGAATACGCAAATATTGCGAAGCAAAAATTAATCAGCTTTTTGAAGGGTTTCTTCCAAGAATTCAAGTCGCATCTGGCAATTTAGAAAATACGAAAACGTTAAGATATTGGTATTGGTTATTAATAGAAGGTAATGGGGTAACGAAGGAGGAAGCACAAGTAAACAGAGATATTGGGTGGGATAGCGTGGTGGATGTTGTGAATGTGATAAGCTTAAGATTAAGCATCTAAGGTCTAAGATATAGAACAAAGGGGCTAAAGGTGTCGTAGGAATTTCGACCACTGCGTTTGCTAATCTCATGACAAAATCGTGAAGTTCAGTTAGAGTTGCACCTTCCTCGCGTTATACAGTATAATAAATTAAAGTATTTTAACACATTGAATGCCAACGGGGTGACCGGCGCGCCCAGATTGATAGAAACGCCTAATTTGGACAAATGTAAATAAACTAATGCTGTATAAAACATCTAAAAACAGTTACGCATTGTAACTTATTTGTTACAGGTAACATTTCAACGGTATATGTATCGTATAATAGAAAATTCATCGTGGCGCCACGGGCAAACCCTGTAAAACCGACGTGGCGTTCGACGTGTTAAATAAGAGTGTATTTTATTTAGTAATATCGAAACCCCATTTCCAATACTGCCGCTAATCGCTTTTACCCTGGACACGCTGTCCGCCTGGGACACTCCCGGTTCCCATCCTGGCTCCAGCAACGTTTCGTCGGCTTGTCGTCTGACGCGAGAGGGTTCGCACTTGTAGCCCGCTCCGTTCTGTATCTTTGTCAGAATACAGACGATCCCGAAGATCGCTAGAACGAGCGTTCCGCTGAAACGCGACATTGTTCACGCGCGTTGCGGGGACACCTCGAGGTGGCGTGGAAAAGCGACGTCGCGTTTCCGCTTTCCCAACGCGATCTCCTCCTCCACCCGCGAGACGATCCTTCGACGATGAAACGAGTGCGAACGCGCGTCACTGGTATCCGCACTCCGCGAGTTTTCAAGCACAGAGAACGACGCGCAGGATACGCGCTGGTTGGCTTGTCACGATGACACGATCGCCTCGCTGTCACCGTCACAGCCTGCTCGATGCACAAGGAAAAGTATCGGGAAGGTCGCACCTGAACAGGTTCGTGTACTCGCGCTACGATCGACTGCCGAAGCGAATTCTTCTCGCCGCGTATTTCTGGTCTCACACACACCGGAACCGTGCGGCACACTGACGGGCACACGCACGGGACACGCGCGCACGGGGACTGGAGGCAGCCGTGCGACTCGCTCGTGATATCGCCATTCGTAATGTCGTTTCTTTCGCGGCAGCTAGGCGGTTCGATCGTTATCATCGGAAGGAAGATCGTTCGCGGCGTCGCTTCGGATAACTTCTTTTTCTCCTCGTTAACGCTACATTTACGGACGCTTATTCTATATCTACTTCTGATATACGCACACTAACGGACAGGTATACGTCGTGTAGAATTTGAAATTGCAGAGTTTAGAAGGAAATAGACTGGGGTATGTTCGTATCAGTTCGTAGATAAGAGCCAACAAAAGTTCTTAGAAATAGTAGTAATTGTTTTTGCAAATGTTGCTCGCGATGTCTGAAACTCGTCGAACTTCAGACGAATCCCGTAAATCTAGCGTTAAATCGGTGTTACGCGCATAAGTGAACCGCACGGAATCGTGTTCGGTTAAAGGTGTCGGTGTGCGTTAACCGCGGGTGATTATGCTAATTCGTGTGTTTGTGTATGCACTGGAATACTTGTCGTGTCATATTTTAACCGGTACGATTTTAGCGGGAGCGGAATTCCTTTCAAATTCCTACCAAAATCGGGAATTAATAATTGAAAGAGCTGAGATTTATAGCAATTCGACCGGTTTCAATTCTACAGAGTGTACGCTTTACGTAACACACTTTTTAGATAAGCATGATAATGCGTTGCAAAGGGAAGGATGCTTGACGAAATGAATTATTGCCGCAGAGATGTTCGTGTGATATCGAAAGGTTAAATTTTTCATAAGTGCTTTCATAAACGCAGAAGCGTTCCTGGTTTATCGACGTGCTGCTTCTCCAATCGAGCGCAATGATGTTTGTACGACGGATTTGTTCGTTAATATAGAAATTACTCGCTCGGCTAACGATCGCTGGACCGACCGAAGGCGCGGGCGTATAAATTTGCATCGAGAGATAAACTATTCACAGGCTGCCCTTCATAACGTGTTCGTTCAAGGTGGTAATTTATTGAAAATAAGGTGTACGCTGGTAACAGCCACGGAGGAAAATTAAATAGATCCTTGAGAGTTCTGTTTTGTTTGTCGTTAATCCGAAATATGTTGCATTTTGCCTGTCGGTCGTGATCGGTCAGATTTGTCGTTGCACGGCAATAATCAGTATGTAGATTATGCACGTAGCGGCATATTTTTGTAAACAAGATGAGCGTGAATTTTTAAACTTTGGCCGATTGCTATTTAGTACACATTTAATTAATCCACCGGCTTAAGAACGATAACTTCTTTGCCTTAGATTGTAGCTTGAATGGCAGTCATCTCTCGAGCGAATTGGCGGTAAATTCAAACGTAAATCCAGCTAAGATCGAATCATTGTGTGTATTAAGAATTATCCAATAGTCGCTTACATTTATAAATCTGTTTTACATGCGTCGAATCGTTAACGCGTACATAGCTGCGAAAAGAACCGAATCGAGTTAAACTAGCGCATTTTATCAATATTCGATACAAAAAATGTGGCGTTGTTCATCGTTTTCTAATACTCCGGACGATTGTTAAGTGATCGTTTGTAAATCGTATGGAAGCTTCTCAGGTGTCTGGATTTCGCTGTAACAACAATAAAAACAATGCACAAAGTTGAGGATGACTTCGAGAGAGGCTTCGTTCCGTTCCATCAGCTGTGTCGAACCCGTTGCTGACCGATGGGGAAGCGACAGGTTATATTCAAAAGGTCAAAATGGCAATTTACGCAAACCTTTGTTCCAGCGTTATAGAGCGCCGATTTCTGAACTGGTTTAGCATCTTAATTACCGTTTCGGTACCGGTGAACTTTCTTAAAGCATATATTTCAACACTCGATTATACAGATAACCGGTGTCGCGCGTGTTAACGGATAATCGCATCTCGAGGCGAGTCGACTCATTGACTACTGTCAACGAGGAAAATTAGAATAAAAGCGGCAGAGTTCAGTCAGGGCTTGCAACAAGGAAACGAATGAAGCGTTTGTTTTTACCACCGTATATATACACCGAACGACACCTGTACGGACACTTTATTAATAAAATGCTACTCTTTTATTACACGTTCTCTGAGACCAACATATTCCATACAGAAATACGAATAGGTGGATGAATCCCATCGGTTAGTCTTGAACTAGTGTTGAATTTATTAAAAATTGTACTTTGAAAGTGCAGAAAATGCATTTGATGAATTGTGAACAACACCATTATTTCAAGACTAACTAATAACAAAAGTAAATAGAATCAATGGCAGAGGAAAGAATGGGAGACCTCCCTTATTCGGTTGGTTAAGTGTTAATTTTAATACGCGCGAGAGGCATGCGTACAGCCGGTCAGCAACGATTCGACAGCTCGCTAATTTGTTTGTACCTTTCGTTAAATCGACTGAACTTTCCTGCAGCCCACGTTGCGGATGTACTTGTAACCTGGTGGACAACGCTTCGTGCCGTTCCTCGGCGGAAAGGTCAGAGGCCTTGATTCGGTGATAGCGATGCAGGCGCAGAGAAGGAGAACGAGGATGAGAACGAAACGCAGAGGCGCCATGGCGTGCACAGGTGAAACGGAAACGGTGTCTTGGTAGCAGGGACCTCTCTTCGTAGGAATCGTTCGCCTTTAGCCAAGGGTGCCACCGAAGACGGTCCAGGCTGAATTCAAAGACTGACGCGACGGATGATGGGAATACGCGCAATATACCGTATTCACCCCGATTCCCCTCCTCTTTTCCGCCCTGTTCGCGCTAATTTGCGGTCACGATTCGTATCTCTATGGCGCATATGCGGTTTGTATTCGATAATTGCGCACAATATCCAGGAAATGAAAAAACAATCGTTACTATTAACGCATAGCGAATAAATTTTTTACGCAGAACGTTTGATTTCCTGTGCATACGGATATTCAGCTTCGAGGGAGATAAAGCTTTCCATAATAGAACGTCTCCTTTGAGTGGTTCATCTGATGACAAGGTCTCTCGGCCCCTATGAGTAGCTACGCGATAACTCTTCGGAAATTTGTGGTTGCGATGTACGCATGCATTTTTAGCATATAATACGACTACAGTTCCACTGATTCTTTGGAAGGCGTGTGGTTAAATATTATAGTTTCGGTGGAGACCAATAAAATCTCAATAGTTGTTATGAAATTTTTGTTTAGGCATGGCACATTTTATTCGAAACGAAATAGCGAATAATCGTTGAAATAATAAATTGTTTCCAATTCTCTACTATCTTTATTATCCACCAGTAACGTAAGAAAAATAACTTTATTCCAGGTATTGCTTAAATAAATTTCTCTCAAATGATCTGCTCGAATTCACTTACTCAATTCAATATAAATGGTTGATGAATTAAATTGATTACCTTAACTTTATTAAGACTGGAACGTGCGGGAAATGTAGCATTTAAAAAATAGAGGGTAATTTTAAAAGTTCGTAATAATTAACGGGTTGCATTCAACCGATCGCGCCATCTCTCTGAAAAACGCTCAAACTGGTCGCACATCGTTATCGACAGCGAAGTGAAGTGCCTAATGGACTTTCACACGTGGTGACCTCTGTCAGAAAAATAGGGAACTAAAATTCACTATTTAAAAAGATATTCAAATTTTATAATTTAACTTTTAATCTTAATTATTTACTTATGCTGCTGCATTTTTTAAATCATTCTGCGTTCTTAACTCAACTATAAAACCTAAAACTGATTGAATTGTTTATAGTTAATTAATGAAGCGTACAATTATAACATAGATCACAGCACCGCATTTAAGTGATATTAAATAAGCAATTTGTATATTTAGATGCGTAAAAACATTATTTGCTATTTCGGAAATTTTTATTTTCCTTTATGAAGTATATATTAGTACCACCATTTCCTGATGGATGACACCACCAGTCGAAGTTCAAAAATAGTTTATGCCGATAACGTTTTGCTACCAGTTTGAGAATTTTTTCGTCAGATGACTCGACGATCCGAAGTCTAAAAACCGCTACACTTTGCTGTCGATAAAAAACTTCGACCAGTTTGAGCAGTTTTCGAACAGATGGCACCACCTAATGAACGCAAGTAATGAGCTACATTATTATAAATCAGAGTTTATCTTTCATTTCCTTTTCATAAAGGACGTGTAATTAGTCTTTCAAATTTTAAATTTCAAAGAATAATTTATTAAATGGCTTACCAAGCTAGTGAAATATTAATCTAAAAGGTGTTACATTGTTCTATTTTATTAAAGTTTATGTATACAGTGAAGTTTATTGTTTATTATATACAGTTACTCAGTGATTGGGGCGTGTACATGCTATGTAATTTTAATGAACAAGAAAAGATCAGCCTGAAACAGATCTTCAAGTAAATCAAGCATTATATTAAGTGACTAATGTATTTACATTTATCGGTAAATTAACGTTGCGTCTTGTTTTCTACATCATATACGTTCTCTATTCATTTTTAATAAGCGAGTTTTGCAATTAAATGTTTTCATCGCATACACTGACTGCGAGAATGTGAATGGTGGCGGCAAAGTTCGTTAATTATCGTCATTTTATATTCAATTTGCGTTGCTCAAACAGAACTGAATTCGTCAGTTACGATTTTGTTAGCACGGCGATGGTTCCGTCCGGAACGATTGGATCCGTAAGAGGCGTCCAAACTTCAAGATCCTCGATCACGAGCAATGAAACGCGATACATCTGAAACGCAAAAGCAATCGTAATCAACATTACCGATCACGGAATCGTTTATCTTTTTTACCCGTTAGTAATCTGTGCGTCAGTTTTCTCGACGAGGAACGATTGCGCTTATCGTTTATCACGCAACTTCAAGAGTTCCCCGCCTTTTTTTACAGCTACGCGAAGCTTCGTCCGACTCGACCTTATTTTCCACGAGACATTATCTACTCGAACGATTTCTCTACTCTTTCTTTCCATCGGAACGCACGCGTTTCGGTTGGCGGAACGGAACTGCCACTCACTTAAAAGATAGCCCTGCAGCGATTGCCGATTTTCACCCTGTCGGGCGGACAGTTAATCGGGACGTTGATAAAGGAACCCCTGTGCAAGTTGGTGGTGGCGTCGGTTGTGGTCGGAGCGTCGAACAACACGAATTCCTTTTTCCTGTTCGGTGTCGTTGAGTCCGCCACTATCAAGCACAGCGACAGCAGCAAAGCGAACACTGTCACCCTCTGAAGTTTCATTTTCAGGGCTGTGAACGACCCAGTCCCTGTCTTCGATCAACTCGCGCACAAACTTGTTAGGAGGTGAACGCGCGTATCGGAAACTATACCTAGAGGCGCGTGTCTCCGCGAAGTATCAACGTCGTTGCGCGCTGTTTCACCAACGAAACGAGATCGCGAAGCGACACCGCGACAAAACTCTGAAGCAACAAGGCTTAACGATCCTCCAACTGGTCCAGCACAACGCGATCCTCCGTCGTCGCGGAGATTTTCACCGTGATCCGCGCTGATCCGATTGACGCAGCCGTGTTCCTCGCATCCGTTCGTTGATCGGTCCGCAGCCTTGTCCCTTCGAGATCGTGGTCTAAAACAGCTATCGAGCTTATCGGTGGATATCGACGCCAACAAGAGGCTCGTTATCGCCGCGATAGCCGAGGCACGTCTCGCTCGATCAACGTAGATCGCGTCGAGGCGTCTCTCGATCGACGAACGAATTCGTCGACGATCCTGACGAGGATAAACCGAGGCGTGTGCTGTCATCTTGTTTGGATTCGTTCACCAAATCTTTCTACAGTTGTTGTTGCGATCTTTCCGTTCGCCTGGCCCGCAGTCCTTCTTTCGAAGGGGGGCCCTTATTATCCTGCTTTGGACCGTCACAATGTTGTCCGTGGAGTTCGCGTCCGCGGATCGCGTGTCACTTGAAACGCCAGTCGATCGATCGTTGTCGGGGCTCACCAGATTCTGAATGGACATAAATACGTTGCTGAAGGACCAGCCGCTGGCGAGGCTCGCGCAAAGCAGGAGCAACGCGAGCACCGTCTTCCAATGGCGCATCGCTGTGCCGGTTTTAGGTTTGGGTTAGCTTGTAACCTTCGCTCTTCCGCGTTCACATGGAGGAGGCTGCTCGATCGCTGACGATCGGGATACAGATAGGTTTAACGGTTGGTTTGTCGTTATCTGGTGATGAACTTCAACCCTCTGCACGACTAGAACTGTTTTCGTTTACTTTTCCTGTATCACCGTGCAATTTGGACACGCATCACCATTACCGTTGTCAATACCACGATCGACGTTCGCGATGAAGCAGTGATGCACAATTTAACGCCTCTACAAATGAGATCGCTTCCGATTAGGTGACCGATTAGATAAAAACATTGGCTTTTTACCGGTTCTCTACAAATTCTAAAACGTCGATTGCGAGATACCACGATTACACAATAACTTTATAATCGCGTAGTCTAAAACAACTTAAAAGTTATAAAACCTTTAATTTCTTTTTCTTCTATTTTTTATTTTTTTGCTTGTATCACGTGCAATTTATGTTTACATTATAATCTACAAAGGAGCTTCCAGCCCGTTCGCAAATAAAATAATAATAATAATAACTCGACGAAGCTTTGCGAGACTTTACCGAAGCACACGAAAATTGCTCGCGAGCCACGAAATTGTATCTCGTCAGACTTGCTGTTCGTTACTACGGCTCGAGTCGTTCCGTGGCGACATTTCGTTTTCATCGAGCCCCCGATAACCTCTGCTGACACTGTGTCCGCGCCGCTGACGAGGCACCGGAACCGAGCTGATCTTATTTTTAATCCATAGTTACGTTCGCTCGACGGGAATCGAAGCTTGTTCTAACCGCGACGACAGCCGTTGATCGGTACCGTGGGGATCGATTAAACTTTCCGTCCACGTGGTTACGTAACGTCTCTAACGTGAATCGTTCTAGATCCCTCCGGAATCGAAGAATACGACGTGTGTACACACGTTCGTGGCGATAACCTTCGATGACGACTCGAGTAGTCCGGTTGCATTCGAGAACGCAATTTTTTCCGGTCGCCGGAGAAAAGCGTTAACGCAAGCGGTCTCGTTAACCCTTTGACTGCTATATACTCCCGCGCGCACGCCGCTCTATTAGCAGTTGCGTTGCTCTAAATGGGAGCGAGAAAAAATTGACAAACGCGTCCATAATTCACGCGAGCAACTTTTGCCAGGGACGCATATACGCGTTTATTAAAATTAAATTAAAAACTGAGGAATAAGACTACGCGTTTGACTATTAAAATAAAACTCAAGAGTAGGACAACACGTCTGACCCCTTCGACGTTACATTTATTTCTGTTCCTTTTTTTTATAATATCAACGGTCTCTTCGTTACCACCTCTGGCTGAACTTTGCCGCCTTTATTCAAATTTTCCTTCATAGACAGCAGTCTAGAAAATGCTTGGTGCATGGCATTCTGTGAGCAGGCTCGCCTCACAAATGCCTTGAACGATTCTGCGCTAACACGTTCATAGTTCACACGAGTAGCTTTCGTCAGACGCATATACGCGCCCATACCAGTCAAAGGGTTAACTCGCGCTCGCCTCTTATTTTGTTCGTTCCTCTTATCGATTACGACGAACGTTCGGGAAAAGTCGGGGGTCGCTCGTTCGCCGTGTTGTTAATCTGAAACCGAGTCAAGGTGAAAGGGAGCGAACAAACATCGTTTTGTCGAACAATCGGAACGGTCCGTGGCGCCATCGCGCGTGTGCCGTACGAGCAGTAAAATGGTCGCGGATAGTTCGCTGAGCAAACAAATGCTGGATCGACGAACATGTTGAACGAGAAATCGTGGCCGATCGAAAGTTGTTGTTATTATTATTTTATTTAGGAGCTACTCGGCCTTTTTGTTTCATACAAAGGTATCGTACATGATCCGAAAACGAAAAGAAAAAAGAAAATAGTTATACATTTTGGTACTTAATTGCTATTACAAACGAGTTTTTAAATTGTCCGAGGCTGTTCCCAAAGTCACGCTGGTTACCGAACTGTTTTGCCACCCTAGTGGCCCTTGTCATACAACTTCGAGAACCTAAATTTGTTCTATCATAGCCAATGTGGAATGGTTCCGTGTCTCGCAAGGCTGTAGAAGGGACCTTAAGCTTAATCATTTGAAGGAGAGGTGGTCAGCCAATTATATGGTGTAGGATTTTGAAAGTAAATAAAAGGTTTGCATTGGTTATATCTCGTTGAAAGCTCGTTCGTTTGTTCTATGTTTGGCGGGAGAAGATCCTCAGCGTATCTCTCAGCTTCTATTCCGACATTCGGTGAAGGGTTGCGTTTGCCCCGAGGGGCACGGATGACGTACGCCGACGATGCTTTACTTGCGAATCGTGTCGCTTCGATTTTTCACAGGCAGCCACTCGTCCCGCTGCACGCCACGATTTTATCCGTTGATTCGTTTTGCACGAGCGGAATACTTGGGGCGCCGATGATCGATTTTCCATGCAGACGTCGAAGAACGGAAGAACATAATTCGTTCCAACGTACACCATTCGTTATTCAGCTTCGATTTCGTCGTGTCGTGTTCATAAGAGTGTACGAATTCGCGTAAAAATCCGCGATACGTAAGGGTTAATCGTTGGGGGAAGGAGCTTTCGAAAATTCGTTAGAGCATTAGATGCACGATCGTGCATCCCAGAGCACGGGCCAGGTTCCCACGGGTTCTCGGTCTAGAAAGGCAATAACAAGAGCCGATTAAGATAGAGTCGTGTTGCTCGTCGCTCGCCTGTTCCTGGACACTCGCGGTGTCGTGCACGAATGCAAACGTAACCGCCGCTAAACGTACAATTATTCGTCATTGGTACGTTCGATTCAGAGGATAATTCTTCCTACTAGCCTCCGACGTGTGCACGTGAAACGTAAGTACGAATGAAAATAGGGACAAAAATGAGAACAAACCGCAGCAGATATCAACTTCGACTCTAATTCGTATCGTAATATTAATTTCTCCTCCAGTTTCTTCACTGCTTTAAAGCATAGTTACACGTTACTCGTTCGATACGCGTATGCAAATAAGCTTTCATCTTGGAACGTTTTCTTTCCTACAAGACAGTTCTCGATTTTCGCCTAGCATCGAAGAATTCGTGCGCAAGTCTCTAACGAACAAATAAATATCGTCGTTTCCTCTAGAAATTCCGAGATCAATGGCGTGCGTGCTGCGAGCCACGTTAATCGATCAACGCGCGAGGACATCGGTGAGATTGGAGCGACGAACGCGTTTCGCGGTGGACATTCGAACGGAGAAGCGTCAGAGATTGCCGATTCACCGTCGCCTCGAACCGGTATCATTCAGGCTCGTTCGAATAATTTTCGACCGAGAAGACGCGCGAAACGTGGCAAAGAGAAGATGCTTATCGCGGAATCAACTTCGAACGTTGGAAAATCCTGCGTGCCATCAAACTCTCTGCCCTCGTGTACGCGTATATATGTATTTAAATACATATACATACGCTATATACGCAAAGCGTGGAACGAACACAAGCGTGGAAGCCCGGGCACAGTCCGTCAGGCAGGCAGGCAGGTAGGCAGGCAGGCAGGCTCGATTTAAAAAGTAAATGACTGACGGACTGAGGTCGCCTACCAGGCAATTCCAGTAGCGGGCAATTGCGTGCAAGAAATTACTTGCCAATGCTGACTGGCACGCAAGCTCGAAGCGAACGCGAACGCTGAAGGTTGATGGGGCCGAGTAGCAGCGTCGAGCAGAATAAGCGGCGAGGGGATGGCGGCGGGATGGGGATGGGGGAAGAGCGAAGCGTCGGGGCCTCTTCGTCGGGGCCTTCTCTTCTTCTTCTTCTCCTCCTTTCAAGCATCGACGACCCCGTCATCGTGCATGCGAGCGTTCGCAGCGCGAATCAGAGCTGGACGACTCGTCTCTCGTACCAGCGCGGCGAAATTTCGCCTAAAATCCGTGAGGCGAACACAGCCTCGTAAATTCAACTGCTTCCCCCCCGTTCTCGCGATCGCATACCGCCCTAACGCGCGCGTTTCCTTTCGTTTTGGTACAGACTGTTGCAACACCGAAAGATACGAATCGCGACATCTTACATAGAGATACATAGGCTAGATGTCAAAACAATATGCTCGTCTATTAACGTATGGTTATGCGTGCGTTAACGCGTCACCTGCCGAATTACTTTTGATTCACGGCACTCACTCTTTGTCCAAGCGTGTGACTGTAAACATCGATTGTGTAAATACGTGATATGTAATATTTCGTCTCCTCATACGACTCTTTATTAGTTCAATTGCACACCTGAAGTCCATCACAGACAATTGTACCGACGCTTAGGATCTCGGTTCTTGTTCGATACCCGGTTTCGATTTAGAAGGTGGATGGATGGAACGCGATGAAAACCTTTTACGGTAAAGTTGACGACGTTAACGTCCGGCGGTAGTTACGTTGGTGCCATGCGAAAACTATCGGGCAAATGTGGGTGGTTCCACGTTGGGGCCGTGTTCAAAGCTTTCGAACGAACGCCAATATTGCGTGTGTTCTGCTTAACCATCTAAGTCCCAGAAGTCTTTCAAAAAATCCGATCGAAAAGCCCCAAGCGCCGCGATAGCGCTTCTTTTATTTCACGTCTCAAAAAGCCAAGTAACGCGATATCGATTGTCTTAATCTGTGTTTGCCGGTACTAAACAACGGGACCGTCAATTGTCCGTATCGTCCAAATGCGCTGGGTTTTATCGACGTGAAATCTGAAGAGCGCGAAAGCAGCGCGTGGGTCTCAAACGGTTAAGTAGCAATAAGTTACAGACGTATTAGCAAGTTTTTTGTTTTTATAAAAGCTTCTGCCCTTTGATAATGGCAAGCACGGTTATACGCCAGTACTCGCTGTTAGAAACAAAAAATCTGCAGGTCGTGAATGTGTTAACGCGAAACGCGGAGCCGCCATATTGGAATCGTTATTTCCAGTGGTTTAAGGTAGAAAAAGAAATGTTTTATTTCAGACACGATATTAAATATATTATTCGCGCTGATCGATATTTATATTTCGATTGCTTATTAAGGAATAATTCTAACGAGCAACTTGCCTAGCGGTCGCAATTAGTAAAACCACGTGACGATTACTCATTGTTATAGAACTCCAAAAAATGTCGCGATTATTCTTACTACGTTACATCTGCTTACAGGAATGATTCGCGTTTCGCGGTGGTTTTCGCGCCGTAACTCGAAGGAACGCGAGCCGAAACGCAGAGTACGCTCGAGCGGGTACACGGATGAGCAGAGATTAGAGGTTAGATCCGGCTGGGATAAGTCCCGATCGAAGGAACGAAGTGGCCGAGCACATATAGAAGCAGAAACGTCGTGTCGTATCTTCTCGCGGCCAACGTCGGCATTATACGGGACGCGCACACCGATTATCAGAACTGTCGCTTCCTTCGTTACCTTTTCACGGACATCTGCGTCTCACCTTCCGCGGTCCGATGGACCCGTCGCGTTCCCTTCCCCGTTTGGGACCGTGAAACATGACTCGTTTTTGTGGCAGCGCTCTATGATGCTGGATTCCGTGGAACTCGACCGCGCTTAAATGTCATTCCGTTCGTTTCGGGCCCTTTAAGCTCGCCAAACGCCCTCTCCTCGTGGTTGGACCCTTCGTTAACGTTTCCTCTTCTTTTCTTTTCCTTCCTCTTCTATGCTTTCTTTTTCCGTTTCTTTTGACGGGTCAGTATTTGAATTTATATCGAAGCGGTGCCTTTGGTTCGGGTTCTTAACGCATTCGCTATCGTGGATTTAAGATTATGAATTGAAATTCACAGAAAGCTGAATATCAATTACTCTTTAATCGATTCAACGCCAGTTTCAGAATTTTACTTCTCCTTGCACTGCGGCTATGCAAGGTTATTCAGATAAATCATTCGAGCTCCATTTTATAACCCTTTTATAACCTTTTATGGCATCCGTGTTCAGATAAACTGATTAAAAAATCGTTGCAAGCGAAACACTGCATTAACGCAACTTCGTTTCTTAATTGGTCGAAGCAGCAGTGATCCCATCGCAATAAAAGTTTGTCGTGTGCAGCAAATTATCTGTCGGCTAATAATTTTACGAGGCTCGGCTGTAAACACCGCTTGTGCCCTGACCGCGCTGCAGCCTAATTTTACGGGACCTTGTCCCTTTTAACGTCTCCTTCTTTTCAACAGGATCACAGCGTAGAGAGGCTCGCGTGTCTTTCATCCCAGCTACGGATTCCCGGCCAACGATCTTCCTGCTCGAAGATGCACTCTCCACGATCTCGAACTAATTCGAAGATTGAAATCACTTTTACCTCCTCCGGTTGACGTTTTCATCGTGTACGCCCGCACATAAGTCTCGACTGGGTTTTCAACACTAATATTTACTTCTATACGCTCTACTTTAATCGTCATTAGCATGTCCTGTTAAATTCAGTTTTTCAATAAGTTTAACATTTCTTCTATCTTTTTGTCGCTATCTAAATTGTCCTCTCGTTTGTACAAAGTTGAAGTGAACGAAATAAAAAGTAAAGTTAACGAAAAAGAATAAATTGTAATAAATTAGAAAAAATATGAATTAAACTAATGATAAAGAGAAAAAGGATTCCAAGGATATTGTTTTACGCGAGACTACCACTTTAAAACATCATTAAATTTAAACATAGTTGGTCGCCAAGAAACGGAAAAGAATAAGCCAAAAAAGAGAAATAAAAGAAAGGGGGAAGCGAAACGGAAAGGCGGTTTTTACGTTTACGCAACCCTGGCGTATGGCCCGTGTTTCCCTCGTGGACAGAATCGAAACCGCAGCAACAAATACGGTGAATACGAGAACATCTGCTCGCAACAATTACATCCGCATAACACCGGCGGGTTGTTTCTCGTTCTCGTGGTTAAGGCTGCCGCGAAAATTCACGGGGCCGAGGTAGCGCGAAGAATTATGCCGTTGCACCGACACCGACTGATTTTACGACGCCCCGTTGCGAGCTCGTATCTAGCACGTCGCCGCCTTATTTTACGACGCTGCCCCTCTTAACGCCTCCTTAGCCCCGAAGAGATCGGCGAACACGCGCCCGTGGACGTGAACGCCGGCGCATAGGTTAGTTTCGTGCTGAATTTCAACACAGTCTCCGTGCGCTCTCCTCACCCTATTAACGCGTCACCTCGTGATCGTTAACTCTTTGCACTCGAGAGGTGATTGTTAGCGGTCTAATAATATTAACTTCGAAGATTTTCAAGTGCAAAATATTTACTAAGATTCGCTTATATTAAATTTCATTTAGTTTAATTAAGTCGTATGTTAAAATTTACATAAATGACTATTTAACATCCGGGTCTGATTAATAAACAAGATAATTAAAGTCTGAAAATTTGCGAAACTATCGCTTGGCGACTAACAGTCGCCTCTCGAGAGCAAAGGGTTACCCCTCGCGCACGATGCTAAATCCTTTTTCGTTACTCAGTAGATACCACCAAGCAACGATATCTTTCGCACGTTTGATAAAACGAAGGCTTGATGTTTCGAATATCTGCAGGAACCGTGACAACATTTGGGTTGTTTAGAACTTCGCGAATGTGCGCGAGATCGTGTAGGGTTACTTTGTAAGTAATTCAGTGTTGTCGAACGAACGGGTGAAAACCCGCTCGAAAGAGGTGTAACGAAGTGTCGGAGGAGGCGAGGCGCGAAAAAGGGAGAGGATCGGCAAGAAAGGGGGCCGGGGGGCAGCGAGGAGCGGTGCAATGGCCCAGCCTCCAAGAACAATGATCGACTACCCTGCCGAATTTTACGACGTGGCCCTTTTCTTCGCGCCGCACGGGCCCCCTGCGTGCTAACCACCTTGACGGATGAACACACCATGCATAACGAATGTTACGGGTATCCTCGTGTTGCGGTAAATATCGCGCGGCCTGGCTACCCGAATACGCGAACACGTACAGGTAACCCGCCTAAAACACGATGGTTAAGGTACCTGAAGCGTTATGCAAATTCCTGTAATGCAACGCTACGAATTTCTTTTCTTTTTTCCTCGACGCTAAGTACCATTACTCGTTAGAGGGATTGTAAAATTTAGCGTCTACGAATTTCAAAGCACCTTTTTAGCCTTTGAGATTTTTCTTATAGCATGCAAGCGTTTGATCGGAACCGATGCCGATTAACGGAAGGTTCGAGGGGAGCAAGACAGACCATCGTCGTTGATCCGATACGCATAGTAGGCGGACGGTGTTAAAAGAGGATATAGGTTAGTCAGCGTGCGCTACCGTACGATGGTATCCGTATCAGAGAGATCGGAAATCGACTCTCTGTTGCCGCTCTCGCTCGGGGGAAAGTAATTAAAGAATTAATTAAACGGAGGCTTACTCAGCTAAGTTCAGCCATCGATCAAGGCTAACCATGGCAGGCTTTTGTTTGCCGCTGACAAAAAACACCGCTACCGAAATCATAGGGAGTCCATTGTGGCCCGTTTCGCTCCTCTCTCTTCCTCCCTCCCCTCCCTGCACCTTTTTCGCTCTGTCTCTCACCCGGCACCCGATGGACGGCAGCGCGTACAGACGAAGCCGATGGAAGCCGCTCGGAATAGTAGGTAGAAGCATGTTCTCGAGCCCATACTCTCGATCAGTCCCACACAGCCGAGTAGAAGGCGGAAAGAGGAGGTCCAAGGGACTCACGGAGCAGGATCGACAGAGTAAGAATGTAGTTCGCGTGCTCCGTTCCTGTCGTTACAAATTAGAGTAAAAATCATGAAGGAGAATCGTGGCAAATAACTTGCGCAGCGGGAGGGTTCCAGCGGGTCCGGCCCAGCGAACAATGCCTTCCCCTCCTACTTCGCGGCCTCCTCGGGCCCGCTTCCCCCTCCCTCTCGAACCCCCGGCTGGCCCACATGCGTCTCCGCTTCCCTATCCTTCCCTCTCCCTTTCTCTCTTTCGGTTTCTCGCCTTTCTGCCCCCTATCAGCTCCTCTTTCTTTCTCTTCACCTTCCCCCTCTCCACCTTCTTCGGCCCCGTGGGCCTTTCTCCGCTTTCTTATTCTCCGAGCGGGCCCGTCTTCGGTCGGACGGTCTTGTGCCCATGTTCCCCCGGCTAATAACGATCAAGCGGCCACTTCGGGAGAGAGTTGGACACACTTCGCGCACACGGCGACACTGCTCGCGACTATCGCTGTCCGTTCACGGGCCCCGGCTTGGTCCGCTTGTGCCCGTGTCGCTACCGTTTCCTCTCAGCCGCCACGGATCGGCGTGTCGACATGTATCGGCCTGTCGATAACTCCGTGCCGGAGATCCTGGCTGGCGTAACAGAAAAGTTTTAAAGACCTGGCTCACCGGGTAGCTACCGACAGATTTTTGCCACGTCCATTGTTAGCGAACGGAATGGCTGGTTTCGAAAGCGCGCAATAACCTATACCCGCGGAAATAATCGGAGGTAATACTTCTTTTCTCTTTCTTCTCTATCGATCGCGTAGGCATATTCGATGATGGGTAGCTAAGGGGTAGCTGTGTGTAAGCACGCTTTTCCACGGGGATCATAGAATTTTGTCTGGTATCGAACGTCGAGCTTGAGATCGGTTGATTAGAGTGACAACCGAGCGTTAACCGTACCATCGGTGGCCCGAACATTTTTACATAGCTAATACGTAGATAATTGACGTTTTCTTAGCGCAATATTTGTTAGACGATCGACCGTCTCTGATGTTTTGAATAAGGTTCGAGAAGAACTGGAAAGGGAAAAATAATAAAAAGCGACGGATGTAATCCCTTCGGCTGAAAACCGGGCCATGTGAAACAAGGTAACTGTTCTCATAGAACCGTCCCATCGATGTCCATCGGGACGTTGAAAGATCCGTGAACCGGTGGCCGGCTGTGAATCGCGAAAACTTAAAGGCTGTCCCGGTGAGCGAGACCCGCGAACAAATTGACCGAGGCGTCTAGGTTGACCGGTAGCAGCCGACAGCTTCTCACTTCGGGACCTCGATCGTTTTCGTTCGGCTGACGAGGCGAGGCGAAAGCCCGTCGGCCATTAATAATTGTTCGTAATAATGGGCCGGCCTTGGAACGGGACGAGGGGTGTGGGTGATGGTTGGGCCTTTCGACAGGGGAGGTTAGATAGAAAAAACAACGAGGGGACCGGTAACGAGGCTGACCGATTCGCCGGTGTTGTGCTGCTGTTGTTGTTGTTGTTGTTGCTCTTGTTGCCGATGCCAGTGGTGTTGATGGTGGTGTCGATGCTACCCGGAGGCCACCCCCGCTGCGTTCCTAATAAACCCACTTGCTGGCGAGATAATGGCTCCGCGGTGACTACACAACTCCTCCGGAGAGGAAAGAGAGACCGACGATGGGAGAGAACGCGATATACAGGGGCTGCTTCAACGTCGTGGTATCGACTACCGAACGCATCGTTTCGGTTCTAATTTCATTCGGTTAAACAAAAAATTTGTAATTTGAAAACGGAACTCTCAGACCGTCTGAGAAATAGAAAAGGTCTGGAAACAAAATAACGTAGGCATCTCATCGAATGGAAAGATACACAAAGCTTTTCTGTTCGCTTACAGATCGGCACGAACTTTCCAAACGACTTGAACTGAAGTTTCCCGTAGATAGCTTTGTGTTTGCGCTTTATAAATTTGCAACTTCTACAATTCTGTTGTACAGAGAAGAAAAACGAAAAAAGTGTCGGGAATCGCAGGAGCTAGACTCGATTTTTATTTTCAATTACGAAACGATCTCGTTGTCGGGTTGGCTCGTTTGGAACCAATTTAGATGACTCGACGGATTCGTGAATCGACCGACGCGCGTCTCAATCCTTAACAGCCATTTCGCTTCGTGGCCCGTTGTAATTGGATCTTTCTTCCGTCTTTCCTTCGCTTTAAGGATGCTTTAATTTCCTCGGTGACCGAGCTCTCTTGTTTTCTCGCACCTCCCTCCCTCTCTATCTCTCTCTCTTCTACCTCGGTCTCGAGATTAACGGTAGTTCGAGATCGTTGGCACGAACGATAGCGATCTTCGACAACGATTGCGTGATGAATCTAGTCGTGAGGAATCTGAAAAGAGACGACGTCGATCATGTTGATCGTAACATGTCGCGCTCCGACATAGTTTACAGTTTATTCTTAGAGACCATCCGCTTGTTTTGCATTTTATTCAACCGGGTTGTAAAGCGTTCACCAATTTCGAACCTTTTAATTTTAATATTAAGTGCCGTTCAATGAATAGTTATATTTTCTCTTGAAATTTGTATGTACGTTTCCTCTTGAAATTGGTATGTACTTCGTTCGCAACTTATTATATTATATATTAACCCTTTGCAATTGAAAGGTGACTGTCAGTCACCAAATGGTAATTTTGAAAATTTTTAAACTCAAAGGATTAAATAGTCGTATAAGTAAAATTTTAATATATTACTTAACTAAACCAAATGAAATTCAATATGAGGGAATCTTATTAAATATTTTACCTTCTAAAGTATTTACCGGGTCGCCCTTAAAAAAGAGAATGAAAAATCGAACGAGCGAGAAAAATCGGGTCTTCGAAGTTTCATGTCATTCCACGACGAGGTTTTCGATTTCGCGTCACGAACGCCATCGCGGTCTAATCCATCGGGCGCGCGTACATATGACAGCAATCAGTCAGCCGGCGCAGGGTGTGCCGTAGATCGCATCGCGGTCTGATCGCGACACCCCGTGTGAGGGATCGCCGCGATTTGCATCCGCCGTGCGCCGAATAATGCATACGAGCTCCGTTCTGATCCACTTCGATCGAAGCGACGCTGTCGAACTAATTACCAGCACGCTCGTGAATCGATTTGCCCGAACCGTTTCCATTGGGGGTTGAGCACACCGATGTTTGTGCGCCATAGACGAAGTTGCAATTGTCGATTCTTTTCCCTCTCGCAAAGTGCGACGCATTTCAGTCGAACGCGTACGTACAGGATTAGAGAGATCAAAATTTGACTTACCGATTTCCGATTAATCGCGAATCGCTGTCGCGACGAGCTCCATGACATCGGAAAAGGATATTTGTATAATAATAATACAAACGCCGTTCCGGAAGCGTAGATGCGTTCGCGATGCATGGAACGCGCGCATTATTCCAAAAAAAGGAAGGGAAACGGTTGGGCTGATTTTTTATTCATTCCAGAGTCGGGATCGGCATTGTGCGAGTCGCGGGCCAGTGAAAAGGCTCGGCAATTAACTCTCCGACACAATGCATTTTCCCTCTTTTGTTGTGAACGGCACTGGATGCCTCCGAAGTCACGGTTCATCGCGAAAATTGTTCCGTCACGATGAAAACGATTCGCTCGAAACGAAAGCGTTCTGGGAATTCACTGAATACGATTTAGATCTGTATTTACATTTTCCAAATTTTACTTCATCATCCTATTACTGGGCTCTGGGTCTCAGTCCTTATACATATCTGAATTTTCCATATTCAGGGTGTTGGCTTTAACCTTAGTTATTACATCATAATGATACAAATACGCAGCTTTAATTGATCGTACTCTGAAATTCTGAAGAATACAACCGGAGAAAATTGCTTATTATATTTGTCCGTTGAAATCAAGTAAAACATTTAACGTTCTCTAACTAAGTTGTTTATCCTGTATAGCTTGATAAAAACACGTCTCCGCTTTTTGATAATTGGATAACACGATGCGACGGAATCCGTGACTCCACGTGCACGATCAAGCGACAGGTAGACGTAGCGGAATCCTATCAGGATCGGTTCAACGATGGTATCGCAGTCATTAGGCAACAGACACTATCTTCGCAGCGATCAAGTTGTTTCCTTCGAAAATGTAGAGACACACAACGATTATATACGCCTCGGTCGTGTCTCTGTAATGATGTTATTGGTTCGATCGGTCTCGCTGGTTGTTCACGATTGTCGACCGGCTTTCTTCAACTTTCAACGAATAAAATGAGAGCACGTGTTACGATATGTTGTACCCTCCAAATGTTATAACATGTATTTTATCTTACACACTTTTGTTCATCCCCTGACGAAACATTTAAATTTTCTTCGAGCAGACGGACATCTGCATGTTAACTACAGTAGTGGACTAAAATTTAAAACGACAGAACAATATAAAATATAATTTTATGGTTTGCAAATATTGTTTATCTATTCATTTTTATCGTCATTATGGTAGAACACTATTTATCGATTAGCATAGAATACAAATTTTATTTATACTGTTATTTTTTATTAATGAATTAATTTATTTTCTTTGACCTTTTGGCCTTAAACTTTTGTCCGCTACTGTATAGTAAATATGTGCGACGTCTAAACGTTCAAATAAAAAAAAAAAAATAGACAGGTATGCCTGTACGCAAGCTTCGAGTCGTGTGACAGAGGCTTAAGAAACGAATCTCAGAGAATCGGTTGGTCAACGGGCCCAACCGGTCCCATTGTGCTTGAGCTTTCGCGCAGAAATAGGCTGTCCCATTGAATCGCGCGTGCCTCCGTATACCGTCGTCGATGTTTCGTAGCCGATCCCACTGTTCCCGTCCCGATAACGCAATCTATTTGTACGGACGTTGAAATCGGACCCGATAGCGATCGAGGAGATCTCACGAGGGGCTGAGAAAGGCGAGGGAACGAATGAGATGCATTCCGCGGCTAGGCGTATCCTCAGAAGGTGTTCCTTGGGGACAAGGGGGCACGGGGACGGTGTCTAATTGATCACAAATACGAAAGAATCAGCTGACCATGGCGCACGAGGTCCCATTCCGTGTCGACCGGTCGCTTCTATAAACATGCTAATGGCGATTCCCGATAATAAGTTAGTGGTCCCGCGATAATCCTGGCCTTCCTGCGCGCGACTCTGTCCCCTTATACAAATCTCCGTATTGCAACGGACACGCGAGGGAGGAGACGGACGTGCGAACGGACTCGGACAGAGAAAGAGAGAGGGAACGCGAGAGGGTGGCATGGACACGGAGAGACAGGGAGACGATGGGGAACAGTATTATACCGTAGGCTAAAAAAATCGAGGAAGACGGTCGCGAGATGAAGCGAAACGGACAGACAGATATACACCCCCACCAGAAAATGTCTCAGGACAGTCGCTATTTTTGTAGCAAACTTGGAAAAAGGTAAATGATCTCCGAAAACTATATTACACCATATGAAAGGTATATCATACGAATACGATTAATTTATTATTACGTTTATCGATGACCAAGCACAGTTGAAAGCTTATAGCTTACGCTATTTGTCGCAAAGAGCGACTGCCCGGAGACTTTTGATCAGGAGTGTACAAAGTGGATAGAAGAGAAACAGGCCCCGGCTTGACCACGAGACCGTGCTTTACACGCTGATGCGTCCGAACACGTCGAGCTGGAGAAGCAGAAAGAAGCGAAAGTGGTGAAGAAAAAGACGGAGGAGAAGGAGAAGGTGGTGGCGGTGGCGGCGGCGGCGGTGAACGGTGGTGGTTGCGACCGGAGGAGAAGGTGGCGAAGAAAGGGGCTAGGGGCGAGGGGCAGAGGAATCGGGAGGGGGAAGGGTTAGTAGCTCTTGTAACGCTATCAACCCTGTCGCTGTACATCACGTCGACACCATCCTAGTCGACTCATTTCAGGCCGCAAGAGTAGTAGGAGTTGGCTTCTGCGCCATTACTTCGCTCGCCGGCCCTACGTGCACACGCAAACACGGCCAAAGAGAGGTCTGATCGCGAGCGAGCGAGCCACGTACACGCAGGTTGCACGCGAGGCCGGCCAGCGACGGAGAAAGAGGGAGAAACGTTCGTTCGGCACCGTATTCCCCCGGGGAACGACTGATTACGTAAAATAAAATCGTACGGTCTCAGGTTAATGCGAGTGGAATTTACTCGGGGAATGCCACCAGGTAATTGCGCTCGTTACGCCATGGAACAGACGTACGCTGATCGATCGGTCACGTATTCGTCGTGTGTCACCTCTCCTAGAGGTGTTTCTTCGTTGCCCAGAGAACGACCCTCGATCGATTCGATTTTGATCCAGTGGAACGTTTTCGAATGTTAGAAAAACCGGGCAAAAGCACGAGGAAGGAAAGAGGGGGGCGACTAGGTCGCCGGATGGAAGTTGGATCGTCAGTCGGTCTCGGGTCCAATCCACCGGGTCCAGAGACGCGCGAGAACGTCTGTTTCTCGTGGAATATCTCCCGGCCATTTCCGTTTAATTGATCGTCCTGAACCGTTGGCACGTATACGTGCTCCGTGGATCGAAGACGATATCGGGACGGCGGTTTCAATGGTCAGTGGACGAGCCAATTAGCTCCGTCCCAATGCTCAGGTACACTCTTCTCCCTCGGTCTTCCCCCTGGTACCCGCTCTCCTGTAGTTCTGTCTCTGTCTTTCTTCAGAACGAGCGCACCTCTTTTTCACACCCCAGCACGGATTCCCGGTCTATATGCGACCTGGAAGGCTTCCGGGCTGAAGCGGGACATTACGGGCCCCCTTCTGCCTTGGATGGAACACAGAAAACCGAGGCCCTATCTTATCCGCGAGGAAGTTTATAGCCCGGTCGACTCTAATTGGGCGAGAAATCATCGGGCACTCCTTTCCTCTGTCCGCTCCCTCAAAAAGACGCTCACTAATTCACGATTTCTCGCGTATTATTGCTGGGCCTTGTCACCTTTCTCTCTCCCCACCCGTCGCTCCTTTCTTCCTCACCATTATGCGTCCTCCTACGGTAATTTTCTGTTTCGACGCTACCCGCTTCCGTTGACTTCTCACGGTGACAAAATTTCGCCAGCAAACCCATTGACGATTTAATAAATCGTTTTCATTTTTTTTTTTATTCATTCATACGCAGCTATACTCGACAAAACTTCAACATCGTACCCATCTTCTCGAAAGCGTAACTTCGCGTGTAAAAAATGTATTTTACATTTTCGACTTATCTTTCCACCCTCCTGCAGATTGTATCGTGACTCCGCTGACACTTTGTACGGTAAAGTGTTCCTTATCGGACCCGATTCGAGCCGAAGAAGAATTCGGGCTGCGATAAGAGGGAGCACCCCCTCGGTTTCGCTTTACTTTCGATTAACTCGGCGGGAACCGCATCAGCCAGAAAAAGAAGCAACCGTTCCGCGTGAGTATTATCAGGGATATTTCTTTCAACGAGAAAGAGGGTGGGGGGTTGTTGGCGCGCGTAGCGTGGAAGGCGAAAAACGTAAAAAACGAAAAGAGGAAGCGCGCGCGATTTACCGAAGGGAGAAGGTGTGCGCTGCGCTCTCTGCGCCGGGCAATATCTCATTGAGCTAAAGGAGGAGGTGACTTTAACGTTGGCCCCACGCTCTTCCCATGAGCAATCGCGGCCGAGACGGGCCCCGACGCGGCCGCTGCGAGTAAGATCGTTAATCTTGCCGTACCGATCGGTCTCAGATAGTAATTGTTACGTTCTCGTTTCTCCCGGCTGACTGCCTGAATGTGTCCGACGATACCTCCTTCTGTTCTGCTCTCCAGGCTCTCCTCTCCTCTCCTCTCCTCTCCACTCTTCTCATCTACCCTCCCTCCTAGCCCTCTCTTTTCCGCCGACTATGCTCTCGTCCGCCCCTATCTCCGACCTGTTCTCCCTCTAACCACCACCCTGTTTCCCGCGTGTGCTCGGCTGCATTCGCTCGTCCCTTGCTCTTTTTCTTTTACAATGGAAGCAGCGGCGAGCGATCCTCACCCACCACCGGTGTTAATGCCTTTGGCAAGTTTGTTCGCATTACAATAACGCCGATCCCTTCTCTCCTTTTTCGTCTCCTGCCTTACTCCCCGACACGGTCCGTTTGCCTTTTGTATGCCGCGCACGGTTATATCGCTTTTCGCGCTATTGTATGCCGTTTTGTTCATCGTCGAGGGTATGATCGTTCCGCGGTGCAATTTCGATGGGGTTATTCGTGGTCCGACTTGGCATAAAATTGTTCGAGAAGCGGGCCCGTAACCTTAACAAGGTGAAAGATATAGGAGAGGAAGACGTCAAGGGAATATACACACACACTCGTAAATACGCGTAACCAGAATGATCCGTGAATATTTGGCGAGTTTGTTTCAATTACGGGCCCGACCGTGGTCCCCTTTTTCGTGGCGAGGACGGTCCTCTCACGCTCCTTCCGTTCTTCTTTGGATGGTGTTCGTTCTACCGTACGCGCACACATGCCCACGAGCCACGGGTGTGGTTATAAATTTGGCAGCCGCGTTAACAGCTGACGGGGACCACGATATCCGAAATGTTGGCGGATCCGGTGTTTTCGTGCTGCCCCGCCAACAACCGATTCTCCACTCGTGGCCCGGACAGTGTCACCCGAGAAACCAGTTTCACGCGCGGATTCCTTATTTGCGAGCCCGACGAAACCGTAGATTCGAGTTAATCGTCGATGAGCCTTTCCCCCGTTCCCCACCCCCTTTTCTTCTCTTCGCTCTTTTCTTTATGCGAGGCCCGGGACTTGCGAATAGCTTCTGACAGGTGGAAGGGACTCCGATTGGTCAACTTGGATCGCTAATTTGTTTTTGTAAATTTCAGACATAGTAGATGCTTCGGAATGTATTGCAAAGAAAGGCTGAAGTTGAAGAGAGAAATTATGAATAAAAAATTAAGTTAGCGGAAAGAAAACGTGCAAAGTCATCTTGTAGTCTAATTCGATCAAGCGTACCTGAAACAATGTGAAAGGACTAAATGGACG
This sequence comes from Tetrapedia diversipes, assembly GCA_033822845.1. Taxonomy (NCBI): domain Eukaryota; kingdom Metazoa; phylum Arthropoda; class Insecta; order Hymenoptera; family Apidae; genus Tetrapedia; species Tetrapedia diversipes. The sequence goes on from JAOPTO010002141.1 coordinate 1,251,968, forward strand.
GATGTTCGTGAGAGGTTTAAAAGGTTTGCAATGTTTCCAATTGCGTGAATATTTACAAACGAATTCATTTAAATAAAAGTCACTTTAACAGAGCTCGTTACAGGGGATTATCATCCGTTCACCTACTCTATCTACATACGCAACGCCTAGGCAATACATTATCCGCGGCGTAATGATTCGCTAGGACTAGTTCCGAATAGGTTCGTCGAGCGTGTATGTGTGTCTGTTCGCGTCTGTTCGGACTTCTGGATAGTTTCTCCATGGACGGAGGAAGCGTCCTGTATAAATTATAGCGCGGTGCTGCAATTACGCGAATATTGCCGGGCACGGACGCCTGATGGAGTCCGGTACGCGATACGTATCGAGCAAGCAATTGATTACCTATCTAAATCCTCGGCAGTTCTAGCTGACAACAACGTCAAGACGACACCGCAGAATATTGCGCTTTAACGTTACAAGGCTGTCTTCGTAGCACTTATCGTAATCTTAATTATAATAAATGGATCGTAGTCGGTAGTAGTAAGTAGCTTGTATAGGTACTAGGGACATTTTAGTTGAGGATACGTAGAGGAACGGTAGAGGATACGTATTAGCGAAGTATATCCCCTGCCTCGTACAGTAGAATTTTGATAGCCGAATATGTACGGAGTTCAACAACGTCAAATTATCTCAAACACAGCCGTACTCACTTAGTTTAAGGTCTCCAACTTACTGTGTATAACAGAGCGACCACTGCTGCGTGTTGGATTATTGAACCGAATCTGCATAACGCAGCGAGAACGAGAAAAACGAAGTAAGTCGTAAGGCAAGGGGATAGCCAGTGGATACATACGACGAAGCAGTCCTTCGTGTAGTTGTTCGATGAAGTTTGTAGAAGTTAGGTGCAAGCAAAATTCACACAATCTACCCGATCGAGTTCTAGAATCGAATCACGTTCGTTATACTCCACGCGAATCCACCACACGACGATGTTCGCGATCGGAACGTGAATCCCAAGTTCCTTTTTCGACCACGCACTGATCAAAGAACATACCTTCCTACTTTCGGTCGCTCTCGCTTAGCAACGTTTCTCACCATTTCGTAATGGATCACCACAAGTACGACAGACACGTTAAATCGCGTTCTTTACGAAACGACTGCAAAAGGTTCCACGTCACATTGATCAACACACCCTGAACCGTGGCACAGTTTCTTCGTCGATTATTTCTCAGATAGTGCGAACAATTTGAAGCTGCTTCAACGATCATGTTTGGTTAACTCCAAGGGTTGCTGGTCCGTCCAGTGATCCCTCCAAGCGACAGTCGGAGAAGAAGGAACATCCTGGTCCGAGTCCTGTACGTCGATTTCCTCGTCCTCTTCTTCATCCTCGACGCGCTCGAATTCGCTTTTATTCGTCGACTCGGATCCAACCGCGGACCCAATGTTGGACTCGTGCCTCTGTTGCTCGTACGACGGACTCGAGGACCTCGGTATGCTAGGCGAATCCTCGCCAACCAATTGGCTGATCATCCTGAAGGCGCTAGGCTTTCTTTCCGGCTGTTTAGCGATCGAGTCAACCCTGTCGATCCTCTCGTTCCTTTCTGCGGCCTCTCTGGAGGAGGAATTCGTGACGACGGCCCGGAACGCGCTACTTTCTCCTCCCATTCCGGCGATTGAGCAGCTTGACGCACGGTTTATTTCCATACCGGATGCGGAATGCGGTTGCGGCTGCTGCGGCGGCTGCTGCTGCTGTTGCTGCTGCTGCTGTGGCAGCGGTGGTGGCGGCGGAGGTGGCGGTGGTGGCGGCGGCGAACGCTTTAAGAGGTTCATTCGTTGGTGACGACGCCATTTTGCTCGTCTGTTGGAAAACCAAACCTAAGAGTCACGAGTTAGGTCGTTAGAGATGGCTCGTGATCAAATTTCTAAGTTTCCAAAGAAACGGGGGGCTGCGCGTGTCAACGTTGCAGGGCCTGTTTTTCGGCGATCCGGATGAAACCTTCCGGGTAGGCGACTCGGTTGCTCGACTTCGCAACTGTGAAATTTGAAACACCGACGAGAGGCGAAGAGAAGGGAAGGGGAGAGGATAGAAAACTATGTTGATCGAGAACATGCCCTGCGACACCAACGCGTTAGCCACCCGACAAAGATATCTCGGATGGAATTGATCCCCACCTGTACACGAGCTTCCGACAGAGAGGTCTTCGAAGCTAGCCGTTCGCGGGTAGACACGCAAGGATAATGGGATCGCTCGAATTCTTTTTCGAGCTCCTCGAGCTGTTCCGGGCTGAAGGTGGTGCGGTTCCTTCGGAACTTTGGCTGTTCCGATCCGTCCAGGCTTCCCTCGTCACCGTCGCCATCTGCACAGGCAAATCAGACCATCTTCCTCTATTCTACCATCCCTTATCTCGTTCATACCGCAGGGACGGTTCACTGTGTTTGCTCTGTATCGCAATTACAATTTACGTTAAAATGCGGAAGACAATCACCTTGTAGATAGCCTCGAGCAATGGCGTCGGCGTGCAGAGAATGGTCCGTGGTCCCGGCCGCCGACGCGGAGGCGGCTGCGGCTGCGGCTGCCGCTGCTCCTGGGCTCAAGGACGGCGGCAGAAGCAGAGCGGAAGCCGCGCCGGAGATGCCGGTAGCCAACGGAGGCAACATCCAAGGGTGGCCCGCCGCTCCCGGTGCTGGCCAGCCGGCGGGTAGATGATGGCTGGTTGTTGGATGCTGATGAGCGCTGTTGAAGTACGGATGCGGACCCGCTGCGTACAGTCCGTAACCTGCCGCCCTTGCAAATTCTGCAGCTGCCCGTTCAGCAGCTCGATTCCTCAGGATTCGGTTGATGCTGCTGACGGATGGGGCCGTCGCGTTGCTGCACACGCCTGTAAAGAATAGAGGGTGCTTCTTCTGGAAAGGTTTGCCGGTGTTTTATCTGTTCAAGGTGTGGTAGCGGAGAAGGTACAATCGTCGAATAAAATTGAAAAATTCAGCTGTGATTCGGGGAATGGTACAGACTCGCTGCAATCTAATTGGAATCCGTTTTCAACGTTACTTTTCGCGTTAACCATGCGATGTCGCTAACAACCGTACTATACTATACGAAAGACAGTGTTCTGTATTTTTCTCGAAAAGTGGATTCGTGCCTTTTTGGAGTTTGAGTTTTTGATTGCTGGCAAGTGTCATCTTGAGATTCGTTCGAAAGGGTAAAGTGGTGTGAAAGTTTTGGTCAACTTTGGCAGGTAATGAGTGTGTAAAGAGGGTTGACGTTGGAGTGTATGCCATTTACGTGTTATGACTTTATGACACCGGCGATGTCGTGCATTATTGGTAAAGCGAGCAACTTTTTCACTAATAATAAGCCACTTGGAGGTCGTGACTTTAGGTGGGATAATCGATTCGCGAGCTTACTTCTAATTGAAATTTTCGGTCGCGCAGCACTCTAAATTTAAAGAATCGTATTCGAATTGCTTTGCTAGTGCATTCAGGCTTTAGAAATGAGTTTTGCAGCACGCAGGTTGACCTATACTTTTCCTTACGAGTTTCTCCGTTCAAAAATTTCGTTCTTTTGAAATTAACGACGAACAACCATGCATCCGGTTCTTTCTGCGTTCCGGATGCTCCTGATTTTCATGTAAATTGTTCGTGGACGACACACGATACGCTTCAAAGGAGAAACTTTCCTGAGGGTATTAAGAATACGCGAACTCAGTTAATTGATAGTCGAAGGAGCAACGAGACGTTCTTCGTAAGTAAAGGATCGAAGGCGAGGCTTAGACGCGTCGAAGCTCGCTTATGAAAAGAACAAAGTGTGTCGGTGGACAAGGCCGTGGAAGAGTTTCTTGATTCTGGCCACAATTGCACGGTCGCTCGTAGACGCGTATGTACGTACAACTGTTATTACCGGCGATTCGCAGCGGTGCACGAAGCACGCGGTTCGCCTATTGTTAAATAAGAGGTTAGCCGCGTATTTAGTTGACGATTACACGAGTACCGAACTTGTTTGTTTTGTCAGGAATTACGAAACTAAATTAATCCACATACAACTGAATAGTTTCCCGTGATATTCTCCGTGTTTTACCCTATCAGCTACTCAAAAAGTATTAAGAAATTTCAAGACAGATCATTTGTCTGCCCCCTCCGCTGCAAGTGATCAAATCTTTTCAATCTCTACCGTATTTGTTCATTAGTCGACGGAACTTGTTCACAGAACTTTGCCTTACCTTCAGAGATGAGTCGCTCTCGAATCTCCCAGGCGAAAATCGTCGGGTTCTCCCTCTTGTATTGCTCGATCTTGGCGACGACGGCCGGCGTCGCGACTTTTGGCTTGCTGCCACCGATTAAACCCGGCGGGCGTAGCGTACCTGGAACACACGAGGCAGAACGAGCTTCAAGGACGCGTTGTCGTTCGCTGATACTTCTGGTTTACGATAAAATCGCTCGTAAACGTGACCAATCCTGGGGCCACGTTTATGCACCCCGCGCCAATGTCCGCAGCCGGTGATAGTCCAAGTAAACCCGCATAATTTCGGAAAATCACGCGACCATCGGACATCTCCGCGTAATAACAACGTCCACGCTCGAGCGTAAACTGTCAGCCGGTCCTTATAAGTGTGCCCGTGGCACACGAGCTACTTCTTCGTGTTCGCTTCGCTTTAGAACGTTCGGAGGACAAAGTAGTTAGCCTGTTGGTTGGGAGAAAACTTCACCGTTTTTAGCTTGATCGTTCTAACTACCAGGTTGTTCAAAAGATTTATCGATACGACAGCACCCAAGAGATTCATAAGACAAACAATACGAACGGAAACGTATCGAAACGGATAGTTTCAAATTATTCAGTACTAGCTGTTGCTCGCTGCTTTGTCCGCGCGGAAGTACTTTGATTTTAATTTTATCTATTTTCAAGAGATGTCCTTTGTAAGCTCTTAACTTTGGTTTTAACCAGAAAGTGAAATACTTACTAGTTTTTATAGCGTTTGCTTCAAAATCGTCGGATTTTCAAACAACCATTCAATCCCTATTTAACTTCTTTAGAGGTTGAATATCAAGAAATCTTTCCCTACCGAATACCTACGTCATAAAAGGAAGCCATTGTCCAAATTTCTAGCTTCAGTACTTTAGGCTCTGCGATGATAAATCAGTCAGTCAGTCAGTCAACAAGTCTTTTTATATGTATAGATCTATAATTTATATCGTATACACAATTTAATGATATAATATTACCTATTATAAAAATATAGAATCGATCCAGTAATTAATTGAATGCCGCAAACACAGCATGTTATTACTAACGTAGGCACATCGCGATCATCGACAAAATGGAGGCGTAGAAGATTGGAGCTCATCCCTCGTTGAAATCTCGGTAAGCAAAGATCCTCTCGACATTGGATACCAATCGTATCGTGTCTGGGCGGATCCACGAGGCAGTCATTAGAAGCTTAGCGCGTGAAACGATACCGGTATGCGATAGCCTGCGATAATCAGAGATATCTAATATGAGCCGATCGGGGAATAGACGCCCGTGTAACGTTTCCGAGGCGTGCTCAGGCTGCCATGGCCGCTGTCGTTGCCGCTTGCTGCGCGTTTCTCTCCGACAGCTGCTTGGCCTGCTTGCTTACGAGAGACTAGCACCTCGAACTCGTTCAGATTAGCTGATCACCGTTCATTGGAAACTGAATGCTCGAGCTCGCTTCGACCGTATTAGTTTTATCGACATTTTTACATCATCGCCAAAAGTAAACTCCGACACGTTTACCGTCGAGTAACTTATATCGCTGGCAACTTTTCATTTACGTCACGCGTATTCTTTTGTATTTGGATAAACGACGAAGCACGTAATCGAATCTGTTCCACTGCACTCGAGTTTCAATAAATACTGCGTTGCTTATCGGTGTACTTCGTAGCTTCGTTAGTCATGCTTTTTTTACTCACATCGAAGTTAACATCTAGGTACCGATAAGTGTGAACAGGTACAGCGATTCTAACTATCGGTGAGGTTTTGATACGAAGAGCGGTGAAACCTTCGATAACATTGATACCACGTCGAAGATTTTCGCGAGGTATCTATACGCAATAGCGAAAAAAAGTTTAAGACGAGAGGACAATGTAAAACAGTTTCATCAAATGTTGTCTATATATTCATTTTTACTATTATTATGGCAGGACTCTATTTATTGATTAACATAAAATGCGAATTTCAACCAGTCCCTACTGCTATACTTCTCCCTTTGCTTGAACCTGCACAACTCTCGATTCCCTGGGGAAAATTGTCCACGCAAAGCGGAGGATTCTGGCTGCATAATGCACGCAAACGAAGGTGCAACTAGGCTCGTGTAATTATAGAACGTTTCGTTCTATTTCCTATCATTAGCGACAACGGCTGAAGTTAACTTGACAGGTAGTGTGCCGAAGACAAACAGGTGTTACGTGAATGCATAAGCATAAAGAGAGGAAAACGTTTTCATAGATAATGAGCAGTCGAAGTTCGTCGCGCGAGCTTCGCTAAAATCCGCGAGCTCCATTGAACCGTGCTGGGGAAACAGAGTCTATCGACAAAAATAAACTTCCACGTATAGCACCGAGTAATATAGTTGTGGTTTCTAAATGTACCTATTCACAGAGAAACACGACCGATGATCGTTCGTTTAAATCCATCGTGAAATTGAACTATGGCTGTTCGATAAAACTTCGTTCAAATAGAACCGTGTATTTCACAGTTGGAGTCAGTGGAACTATTGCTGCTTGAAACTTCCGGGTGCGAACCGGACGTATCCATTAGGAATTTTATCTAGATGCGACTAGTTATCTAGGTGTTCTCTAATGCGATATATCCGTTAATTATTGCGTTGGTTTATTCTATAATCGTCTTATCCTTCGAGCGATTAGTTGAGCGAGTCACGATGCTTCGAAACAGATCTGCGCTGAACGAATTATCCGTCACTCTATTGGCTCTATCTCTTCGTAAGAACGCTGAAAAATTTGCTAGACAATGTAAGCTAAATCTGCTATGACTGCATTATGGTGCTAGAGGAAAAAATCAATGTATCGCCCACCCGAGACTCATCCGCAAAAGCGGAGCAGTCGGTTAACGGTTGGCAGTTAGCAATGAACGTTAGAGTAATAAACACGTAAATAGAACATCTTTTTAATATTTTGGACTCTACGCCCTTTCCAAGTCTTCTTACAACAAGTTGGCGCGCTGGTATTATAAGTTTCTCGTGTCAGATCGCGAGTAGAAACGTTATGGCTAGGAAAAATGATCGTTATCGTCGGAAAAACGTGAAAAGATCAGACGAAGGGCCTATTGGGCACACAGCACACGGTGTTCTGAGTGTGCAGGGACTGCTCGAAACGGACGGCGAGTTGGCAAGGTAATGGAAAAGAGAGGCGCAGGCAAAGCTGAGCAATTATCGGTGGTTACGTCCTATTATTAATAACAATAATGACGGCTAAAGCCGGCAGGATATCGCGTGCGCTCCCACGGGTGAAGTGCGTGCCTGGTATAAACGATGTACCCACCTAATAGGCATCCATGCCTCGAGCAAATTCCTTGCCCTGATCCGATATCTCTCCTTCTCTTTCTATCCGCGTTTCCTCTCCTCCTTCCTCTCCTCCGCTTCGTCCCGCGTGTGTACGCGTGCATATAGTGTGTGTATATATAAAATTTTCAAGAACGCGGGCCCGGTTAACGAAGGAAACCGCACGAACCCCTAATGATTCCTTTCTGCCTAGTGGCTAAATCCATGGAGCGAACCATCGCTACCAGATAGTAGCATAAGTATTCCGCAGCTATTCAGCTGTTCTTCTATTCAGCTAGGCTTCTACTTCCAACCGCGCACCATCCACAGATTGAACACTCTTTGGAGGTGACGTGAGAAACAATTAATATCGCTGCCATTTAACTAGCTTCTAACCGTAGGCATTGGGGATTTAAAGGATTAGCGAAATAGTGTTAGCGAAATCGATAACTGAGATATGAATGCAGGAGCAACGACGCGATGGCATCGGCACAACATTTGAAATTGTGATTTCAACTGTTCTTTTCTTACGGAAGTCTACTAGATGTATTCAAGGATGTCCATCGGACATTGTTTTTCGCTTGGAGTACCAAGATGACTACAAACATTTCTCTTCAACAACGATGAGCGCATACCATTATCTGGATTTGCGAATGAAAATAGGCGTACTCGCGAACAAAATACGCAAATAGGTTGCTCCAGGTGGTACCACGTAATTATCTCGCTAAAAATGTGCACAGCTCGGTTTAGGATCGGTTGAGCGGTGATTGTTGCGCATTCTGCACGTTCTCGGGTCGTTTCCATCGGCGACGATCGCGACGATCGATCTTGTTGCGCGCGGATAAGAAGACCGATAGCGGGGCGGGCGAATTAATTATCGGGGCGTACCGGGGAAATTAGACGATATCGGCCGTCCGGCTGTGTGTACATTCTTCTCGACGCTCTCGAGAAATTTATTATGCTCCCGGACACGGTATCGCACAACGAACGGGTACATGTTCTCGCAGTCAGATCTATCGGACCTATTCCATGAGTAATGTCGCTTTTTCCGTTGATCTTCGATGTGCTAAGCGAGACACACTGCTTTGCGGATTTTTTCCAAACGATAGCTATTGTAGAGCAATATATGTGTATTGCAGTTAATCACGCTTGAATCTATTCCTTATTTATTCCTTAATGGTGCATTGTTAAACTGAAAAGTGACCCGTCTAATTTCTGTTTATAGGGACGATGAAAATTACCGCTTAGAAACCGAATTGTGGCATATTATTTTGTGGGATATAGCGAAAGTAAATATATCAAAGGCAATGAAATAATCTCAGACTTAATTAGCTACCTATTTCCTGGATCCCTTCGCTAACCCATCCACTCTATACTTGCCGCTATAATGAGTTATTAGGTGGGAATCAAGGAAACCGTAAGGTCGAAGAAACGCACGCGTTGAGCATCGTTCAAAACGAATCTAAGCTACCATCTCGAGCATTCGCAGCACGCGCTGAATCGGCTGCTCTCGATCGGGGAAAAAGATTGCGACGTTCGAAGAGGAATCGGCGATAGCGTGGCGTGGCAGGACGACTACGGCGCGACCAACGGATTAATTGTTTGCCGCTGTTAAGTAATTGGTCGGTCGATTATGGTACATTATATTCACCTCGAGACGCCTAAGGAGTCCGTATCCTGGCGGAGATGAAGACATTACCGGCGAGCCAAGAGAGCAGGCCGAACGGTATTTTTACGAGCGGCTCGTAAAGTTAACGAGGACCAAGGTAGCAGTCGGCGGAGAAAGAGAGAAACCCAGCGTTCCACCGATACTCGATCGGTGGCTCGCCTCCATTTTTTTATTGCTCCCCCTCGACCACGTTCTACGTTCCTCTTCCTCCTCAACCGTGGAACAGTCTACGGGCCGTCCACACGATCGTTGTTCCAGTCCGGATCGCGTTTTCCGTGAATCCCTTCGCACCTGCTTTCGCCAGGTTTCACCTCCGTTCGTCTGTTAGAACGTTGCTCGATTTTGGGACCGTTTGGGATTCAACGTTGTTGCCTGTGCGATGGAGTTAGGCAGGCAAAGCCTGGGGAACGGCGAAAGCCAGCTTCTGTGGAGTAGCTTATGTCAAGAATTACACTGTAATTTATGTTCGTCTAGATCTGATTAGAGGAGTTGTTTGGTTGGACAAAGACACGAAGCAGCGAATGGAAAACAGTAGATAGCGACGGCTGAAGCTAAGACTCGACAGTAAAATCCTTTGTAACTTTTTTTTAAATTTTAGTAATAATAAATTACATCCATAACTAGCTTCATCGAGCTAAACAGCAAATTTGATGAATTAAAGATATGGCTTGCATACGGCAAACGCACCGTAGCGTTACTTTTAATTAATTCTATAAATCGGTTGGTTTGTTTCTTTTCAGTCTTCTGTGTTGTGGTGTACGATTTGGGTCGTTGGCGAGTTTATTGGGGTGATTTAATATTCGTTTCTTGTGTGCTGTAGCGAATTTTCTTATCTGTTGCTTGATATTATGTATGCGGCAGCCATAGTTCTCAGTGCTTTGTTCTGGAACCTTTGGATGATATTTATGTTTGTAACTTGAAGAGTTCGGATTAATTTTTTACTAGTAATTTAGCCAAACAAAGACGGTTAATTACGTTTTCGTACTTCCTGCCAGCACTGAAACTGCGAGATCTAGACGCGTATCCAGAAATTTAGATGTACAGAGGTGTAAGGTCTCGTTTTAGCAGATGGCGCTTAATTCGTTGAGTTTGGTCAACGAACCAACGCCTGCCTGTGGTTGCACGTAAATCGTCGACGTGGCAAACTACCGGAGAACGTCGTTCTTCGCTTCCTAAATTCCTGTCGGGGATTCCTCGAATCGGGAACACGGAAGATCGGCACGGGGGGCAATTATTGACAAATTATTCGAGAACGGCCGAGCAGAGGTTTTACGCGCGAAAGAAACAGCTGTTACGGGTTAATCCTGGTCGGCTAACGAGCTCGAAAGAGCGCCGCTTCTTCGTAACGCTCGTTACACCTTGTTTGCCCGTGCTGGCGCCGGGTGCCCCTTCTGATTTCCTCGGCAACGTGCCTGGAAAATGCCCGGGATGCCGATCAATTTAGTTTACGCGGTTTTATATCGTCGAGAACGCGAACGAGCGGTGATCAACGTCAACCGCTTCGTGCTGCTTGCACAAATGGAAACGAAAATCCTGGAAAAACTAGCTCACAGCCAGCGCCTCGAGGGACAGTCGAATGATCGTGGCGATCGACGGTGTTAAGCGAATTGACGTTGCGGAATTTTGACTTTGACAAGCTGTTTATGGAATCCGGTAAATGGGCAGTAGCTGCTTCTGTTCGAGTTTATTTCAGCTTGTGACATGCTTAACTTTGCTGTATTCCATTAACCGATTTGGTACAGTAACATTTCAGTATGCCTACGCTGATCGAGCAACCGGGTCATGTACGTATATACAGGTACGTAATATGTTCTTTATGTTGAATTGAATTGTAAGAAAATCAAAAGTCAAAATGCCATCGAGCATCTTCCCTTTCGTAGACGTTTATAGACTGTTCGCAAGCAATTTCAGTACGATGCATCAGTTTCCGTGTTACAGGACATTAGCCGCGATTACAGCGGCTTCCTTAGATTTTATCGAATAGCCTAACGAACGGCCGCGTATACAATTATCCGGGAAATAATGACGCTACGTGTATAGAAATAACAGATACTGATGACTCGCTATCGCTTTGGTTTTTCTCCGCTCATTCGTGATCCTCATTGAGGATCTATCGCTTGCGATAGAGAGAGCGCACGACAACGCAATTAATTTCGCGCGAACACTCTTCGAACAATCTTGCTACAATGGCCAAGAAGATTTTCAACACCTGACATTGCCTACGAGCGGATTTTCTTAGATCTTATCAAAGAAGAACTCGGTTACGCATCAATAAACAAGCGCGCGCGAACTTTTCGAGGGGAATGCTTATTGTCCGTATCAGGTTGAGATTTATGGAATTCTATTAAACAAACGCAGATCGCTGCGCTAACTTTTTCGTTTAACTCGGAAACGGAAAGGGCAAACGCTGATCTACCTATAATATCTACGGTTTTATTTTATTCTAGCAATACTACTGTTAACTACACTTTCCACGAATACCAACTTCCCTGTTAAACTTTGCTCAACTTATAAAAAGGCTCTGTTGAGCGACGGAAGTGGTAGTTTGCGTGATTAGCTGTTTGGATCGTTGGCACTAAACTTAACTTATTCTCCTTTTCTTTCCAAAGTTATCAACTTCAGTTATAAAACAAGTAATTTCATACGCTTTTGAAATAGACCATGTATGCGGATAATTTATCGCGCGTAAAACTTACCCAGGAGTTTGGTGACGACCGCGCCCTGTTGATTCAGCGACAGCACGTGATTGGCCAGGTCGTTGTAATGCCTCAGGGCCCCTAATCCGTGCGATAGCTCGAGCAATCGTTGTCTACTGGTCCCACCGCCGTTGCCGCTGGCGAACGGCCCGGCTGTACAGTTTTGCAAGCTCACGCCTGAAAATATAGCGACGCGACCGTTTGATGACGTGTATAAACAACAGAGCGAGACATCCTTGCTGCCTAACAAGATCGAAGCAAGGCTGAGAGCCATTTCGCGCGACACTGGACCCGATTAATGAATCATACTGCGTTGAATAACGAATAAACCAGGAATGGTATAAAATTAATTTTTTGGGGAAATTTGACGCTTGCAAAGAATACATGTAGAACCCACATATGTGTACTGTTTAAACGTATTCAAAGTGCACGTTACAATATTTACAGAACGAAACGCAACTTCGCACGAAATTGTAATTTTTCATAAAGATCAACAGTTTACTTCTCACTCAACCTAATAAATTTTTCAAAGTTTAATCAGATCGAGATCGCCGATCTTTGTCCCGTATCGTTCAGACCCTCGCGTTCGATCGTTTCTCTCACAGAAATCGGCGAAAATCGATAACGGGCACGATTTAATTAATAACCAGGGTGTAACGAGCTCTGCCCTCTCGCGGAGGTGCTCTCAGCGTAATCGAGCGAATTAATTTAAATTACTCGGGACGCGTACGATCTCGTCGATGCGATCTCACCTCCGGCTGGCGGCACGAAGAAGATGGCCCTGCACGCGGAATAGGGTGGTGCATCTGCCGTTCGAAATCGCGCCGATTAATCACCGGAGGTGCGAAGACCCTCGTAATTCCTCGAAGGACACGCTCGGGACCGGTGGATCCCGCGACTTCCTCGTGACTTTATAGGCGGCTAATCTCGACCAGGCGACGCTCCCCGTTCCGTGCCACTCTCGCGCGCTCACCGGAGGAACAGGCGACGATTTACGATCGAACGTGGCTACGGTATTGAGAGCGATCCATTTTTCGCCGGGCGAACCTCGCTTTAAACCACGAACACCGATCGTATCTCTCTTCGAAGGGGTGGGGTTCACCGAAGAAGGGTTGGAGGAGGATGGCGGGGAGGGGGAGGCGAGGTGCGATGAGGCGATGGGGGGAAGGAAGCTGCGAGGGGTGCGAGGTGGAGACAGGGAGGGAAGAAAGGGAGGAGTAAAACAGGGTGAAGGAGAAGAGAGGACAGAGAGGAGACTGGCGGTGATCGAAAAGGGTCTCCAGTTTACGGAACGATCGGTTTTTTCATAACGACCCGGTGAATCGGTGATCGCGCGAGAAGCAATCACTCGAACGGCCGGTACGCGTCCTTGTTCGTGCACGCACGCCCTTTTCTCTCGAATTAATTTCCGAGAGGAATCATGGCCAAGAGGGATATAATTGTAATTAGCGTCGAGTCCCTCGGCGGACAGACGCGGTGATTTTACGGGCGGATAATCTTAACGACGCTTCGTACGAGCCGGAGACCGCGATAATTTACGATCGAACGACGATATTAAAGAACCGTTCCGGGGCGGGGAGGGGGAGAGCGGTGTGAAGTTGAAGATCGACCGAACGCGGAGTCGATCGTGAAACGGGAAATTAAATTTTGCAGGCATATGGAAGCGACAGGACAGAGGATCCAGGCTCATTTGTAACGCGTTGTTTCTCGCTGGTTACGAGCGGACGACGAGACGCGCGTGCGTATACGTAGCGGGTACCCCCGTTCGCACACCGTGGCCGTTTAATTAATTAGCTCTTTATGGGCCAGCCGAATCGACGATCGCCGATTCGCCTCGGATTTTAACTCGCGTCCTCGCCTTGATACGTCCTCCGGACACCGTGGACGCGGTAACTAGCACCATTATTGGCCGGATTTATCGCGACGTGCTGCGACTAATGGATTAAATTGTAACTGTAACTCCTTCGTGGTCGTCGTTCGTTCGTGGTGGTTATTAATACCCCAGTGGGAGACCAGTACGTCGTGTCGCGAAGGCGCGAAAGAATGCGTCCGCTGACTATCTTATCGAGCTATACACAAAGCTGTTCGAGTAGTACGAGTGCTTCTAATGTATTCAGAAATTTTCTTGGAAACCACGCGGATTTAACATAAGGGGGGTTTCGTCAGAAGTCGAGTAACGAAGAGGGACGGCGTTGATGGTTCGTTTCGGAACGGAGCGCGTACAGTACACCGGTTAGCGAATATACCGACGTGTCGCGAGCAATTTGGCCGAGGCAAAAGGGAGATACAAGGCAGTTTCCAGCGGACGAACAGGCATACATGGGGATCGTTCCGCGGGCGCTGCGAAACCTACGCGTTCCCGTGGACGCGCATTCCGCGGCCGTTTCGTGCCAAAGCTATCGGAGATGCCGTGAAAACGAAAGTAGCCGATGCACAGAAAGAAATGCGTGCTGTCGTTGCATCGACGCGAGGCTAGAACCGGTTCTGAACGAGTTCTGCCATCCGACTCCTCTATATTCTTTCGTATATACGAAATTGCCCCGTGGAAAAGACCGATCGTTCGCGCAAAGTAATAGATAATCGGTCGAAAAATGCACGACCGGAAATCCCTACGAGGCGCTGAAGCTGCGAGAGATCGGTGAATGAAAATCGTTCGATCGACCAGAATCCGAATGGTTCGCATCGCCATGACGATAAACGAGCCGATGATACGGCTGACGCGAGATGATTTCTCCCCTGGGACGGTCTCGGTTGACAACTCAGAATTAGCGGTACGCCAGAAACGGAGAAGTCACGGGGACCCGATAACCGGATTAAGTTTGGGAGCGATCGGGTTGGATCAGGTCGGTTTAGAGTCAACTTAGATTTGGATCAAGGTTGAATTGGGCTAAGGTCGAGTTCGAGTTGGATTAGAGTGAACGTAAGGTTTAGCTAAATAAACTAAGGTTAGAATTATTGGATCAGAGTAGAACGTGACTTCGAGCACTCAGAAGCTTAGCATTCCTTACCTCGTAAGGTACTTTCAGAACTTCAATCTGATACCGATCCGATCGCGACTCAAATTCAAACCTGGAACTGCTCGACCTGTATCGATCCAGTTTGTAGAAAAAGGTTTCAGAAATGATCAAACCAGACGTTCGACGGGATACTTTCGTGTTCTCGTGCATACCTAATCGGGATGTTTTCATCTCGGCTCTTGCTCTGAACGTGTCAAAGGTTTCCGTGCACGGTGTCGTTCGGGAGAATCCACGAAAGCAGAAAAGGCGTCCATCGAATCTAACCGGTACCTGTCTCGAAACGCTTAGGGTGTGGCTATAAATTGAGCCGGATAGGAGCGAGATACTTAGGCTATCCACGAGTGAACAGGGCAACGAATAAATCGTGCGGCGCCGTACAACGAATGGACACGAGATCCAATTAGTTGCTTATACTCCGATTAAATATTGCCCTCGTTTAATTAGTCTAAATGGTTCGCAGCAGTGTCGCGTAAAATTTACGCGCTCGTATATCCACGTGTGCTCCGTTAACAGGATTCCGAGACGCGTCGACCGCTAGAAGATTCTAATTAGCGTCCAACGCTCGTCGACCTGACAACGACAACGACAACGACAACGACCGTTTGTTACGCTACAATGGAGTATAGATAGCGGGAACGATCGGGGGACACCAAATCGAGGGACAGAGAGACAGTCCGACGACCAAAGGGGAACAAAAGTGGCCGACACCCGGACAGATGAAGATACCTGCCAACTACCGGGGTCCCGCGACGCCAGAGATACCTGCTGCCTCGAAATATACCTGCTGGGTGTGGCGGTAAAGTCAACCGGATGGAGAGCCAGAACACACATCCGGAGCCTGGCCAGCCACGGTATCATCCCTGGCAGCGCACAGAAGTTGAGAGCGTAGGTATGTGTACCTACCCTCCGATCACTGCCGGACAGATATTGAAGGTTCAACGAGAGCAGCAGCTTCTCGCGAAAAGACGTACTGTTGGCAACGCGTTGAAACCGGTTCTGAACGAGTATGGCTGGTAGCCGGGCGTCGTTCCATCCGGCAAGTGTAAAGCGTAAACCACGGAAAGGTTCTTTGAGTGTACCAGTAGTTGGACAACGCCAGGCATCGGACCCCTTCTACTCGACGCTCGTGCTTTGATTGCACGCTTATCAGCGGATTCTTGCGAGCGAGGATCCGTTTAGATCCCGCTCGCCTTTCGTCTCTCGTGGGACATTGGGGATCCTTTGGCGACAAGGGGACACGGTGAATCTTCGCGCGAACGACTCCGTGGGCGTTCGCGAACGCGTTATGACGATTCGACCTGTTCTCTGTCCCCGACCGGTCAATTAACATTCGCCGGCCAGAAACGAGCAAGCGGTACGTCGGCGATAATGCACGGTAAACTGGTGCGTATTGTGAGAAACGCTTCGCCTGGGGTTCCACGAAAATGATATTTCTGTCATTTATTGTGGTACCCGTCCCGTGATCCGGTCATCGTTCCACGCGATTCGCATTATGGAAATGCAGCGACATGCGCGAGAGGGGTTCGTATGGGGTTTAAATAATTTTTTTCACGAGGCACAAAAGTATTTACAGAAACAAGGTTTACAGCGAATACATAATGTTGGTGTGACGATTTGTACGTCAGGCGCGTTTAAAGTGTTGTTTCTGTGGATTTCAAAGGTTTGTATTAAACGTGCGTTTGATACACTGTTATTTATTATGTTATTTATTATAAATTTTCTTAACCTTGTACACTTTTTTTCCATTTATATATTTTTGCTTTTCTCTGTTACCATTATAATATTTTCATACCTTACTGCAATAATTTTTTTGTATTCCTTTAATGGGTTAATCCCGTATAAATAAATAAATAAATAATAATAAATTCAATTAAATTGAAATAACGTAAAAAGATTATAATCTTAATCAACGGTATGGATAAATATTTAACAAAAACACTGTAATACAGAAAGTATATTCTGCATATGCCATTTCTAACACGAAATTCTTTGCGTCAATAAGCATTAACGGGGAGACCTAACCTGAGCGATACTAAGTATTTCGATTCGTTCTTATATTCTGATAAACATATAACAAGTATTTAATCAATACGTGTGCAATGAGCGTGAATGTCGATCGCGAAATTACTAGCAATTTTGGGCCCGCGATTTAACTACTCGAAAATGTCTGGAACGGGCCCCGTAGGAAGATACGATCGTGGACGGGGGGAAGATCGTATCATCCCTTGAGAATCGTCGGTCTACCTACTGCGGCCCCGATTTCGACACCTGGAGCACCGTGAAACGACGTTGTTACGCTCGTTTAACGCGATTCAGGATGCCTCCCCTTTTCGCCTTCAGCAAAAAGAAAGGATACGCGTGACCTGTTCATCGGGGAAAATTCTGTTTTTCCGTGAATTGTCAATTTATAAAAATAAGCATCTAGTTTCGGTGAAATGTAGAATGAAACAAAACTAAAATGTATGCTCCTCCAGTTAATTATTTCTATTATGCGATGATGGAATGTAACATAGGTGATATTCTTGTAAGTTGTCCGTATTGCATTCGATTTTCATTGTATGCAGCGCATTAACTAAAATTTTATTTCGATATAGAGAAAAAAGTTCTGGTTGATTATAGTTTCTCATTTTGGTAAGAAATTTGAACAACCATAAATCCTGGAGTTAGATTAAGAACATTGTTTCATGTATTCTGAATCTACAAGAAAATGTTGCATTACATTATTTAATTAACACTTAACCAACCGAATAGGAGATCTCCCCATTCGATTGACTAAGTGTTAAGATGTAGCAGCGCTTGTATCAAATTGCTAACAGTCTTCAATTCTTTAATGCACTAAACAGCAAGCGCTACTTTCGCACGCGTAACGAAAGTGTTAGACATCGAAGTCGATTTACCGTGGTCCATTAGGGTGTTCACGCGTCGCTGAACGTGTTAACAGCCGATTAATAAAAGAGGAGCACGAGACAAGAAACAATCGGCACGGTGTAATCAGTTTCCCTGGTTTTTGCGGACGCCTCGTGTCTCGACAGTTTACAATGTAGAGGGTACCAGTTACCGTGGCAGATAAAAAGCGTGGACGCCTTCAACGATTTCCGATTGTAGCCGTGGAACACCGGCGACACACGGTTGTCCAATTAAATTTAATTGTTGCTGTTTTGTCCAGGTTTGTTTGCGATCCGTGGAAATTTTTAGACCGAGACGAATCGAAGCGTGACGCGGATGTTTCATCGATTATCCTAAAGGTGTCTCGATTATCGCGAGACGCAGTGTATTCAGGTGTTCCGGGATTAGACGGCGAACAGGAGAGACACGCAATTTAATAAAGAGACGCTCGTTATCATTCTGCATTAATTAGTTAACAGCTTGTTTCTGCGTGCGAATTATCTGGTGCGTGTTTGATCGCAGAATAGGCTTGTTCACGGTTAATAATGGGGTCTCATCGAAATCGCTTTGTTTCAACAATGATGATGATAACATGGCGCACGAAGACCCTTATCGCAAGTTATTTTTTAGCGTTTGCATACAGGATGTCTAACTCTGTTTACTGCCTGAGACTAGCGTGAAAACTGCTTGATATCCATCATACTTATACTTTTAAAATTCTTACAAAAGAACAACGACTATCAACTTTGCAATACTATTTAAACAGCAGAAACGAGAGAATACGTTGTATGAAAGATGAAACAAAAGTTCAACGATAAAATGAAGAGACAAACTCACTGTCGATCAAAGAAACTGGCGGCACGGTCATCTGTTGATGATGATGATGCGCAGCTGGATGCTGATGATGGTGCGGCGGATGGACCTGGAGCAGATGCGACCTCGTTTGCGAGAAGGTCGGCGAGGGTGGTTCCCAAGGTCGCGCGACGCCGGTACTCGCGGGGGCATCGTCGTCGTGACAACAGAATTTATCGGTAGCCGCAGCCGGGCCACTGGCGCAGTTCACCACCGAATGTCCCTCGTTGTTGTTGTTGTTATTATTGTTCGCAACATCCCCGTTATTGTTGTTGCTGCCAGTATTGCCGCTATTGGTTAGACGCGTAGTAGTTGCGCCTGTCGCAGGGCTACCACTACCACTAGCACTGCCACTGACACTACCACTGCCAATGCCATCGACTTGCACCATTTCGCTGTCGATTGCAGCCGCCGACTTGGCAGTACCAGGAGGGGTCGCGACGCCGCCACCGATCATCATCACCAGACGATCACCTCCACCCCCTCCACACCGGGCACCAGCTCCTCCTCCTCCTCCTCCCCCTCTGCCTCCACCTCTGTAGTTACACTGTCCCTATGTTAGAGTCGTTTCTCTTCCTGCTTTCGTATCCGACGGATGCCTGCTGCTGTTTCCTCTTTCCTCTCTTCTTTGCAGTAGGCTACCGACAGATTCTCTTCAAGCGTTCTTCTTCGCAACGACCCTTATCTCTTCCGAGTGGTACTGTTTGCGTGCAGGTTTGAAAAACTACAGAGGTGATTCTGTTCAATCCCAATCGAGGTAGCGTGGTCGCAATCGGTATCTTACCGAGGAATAAGCGTCACGATGTCTCTAGCTCGGAACACGCAGCACACCAACAATTGGACCGCTCCATGCAAGAAAGGTGAACCGCCAAGTCGAGGATAACAGCAGTCTCTTCCGGCCAGTCACGTACCCTTTCGAATGTTTCACAGCAACGGCAGCAGCTCGATCCGTCCGCATGTACACTTAGCCGAACACGGTGTCGGTGTGTGTGTCGCGCTGGCGCAGGAGCGCGCGAGCGCAATCGACGCCAGGATCCGGCGTGACTTCCTGCGTCCGATTAACGAAGCAGAATGACATCCTGGCTGACGGTCCGTCGGCGAGCGCGGTTCATCGCGGCGCGAGCTTTTACGTCGGCTGTCGCGTCTACGTGGACGAGCGTAGTCGATGCGAAGAGGTAACGGCGAGAAGTGCTCGCGAGCGCAGGCGCTTCGTCGAAGCTCGTGACTGCCTATAGACGTGTGCCCTTCTCTGCCTTCCCTCCCTCTCCCAAGTATCTCTCTCTCTCTTTCTCTGTCCCTCTCTCTCCTTCTCTCTTTTTCTCCTTCTTGCACTCTCGTGCTCCGCCTGTCTTTCGCTCCGATTTCAGCTTCTTTCTCTCGGCTTCGACGCGTCTCTGTTCCTCCTTCCGCCTGTCCGAGCCTCCCTGCTCCAATAACCGGCGACGAGGAACGCGCTACCACGGGATAACCTGCTCGCTCTCCGCCGGATTCGAGCAGATTGCCTTCCTTTCGAGCCTTCGAAGCGCGCCAACGACTGACTAGCCGTACCCCCACCTCATTAGCTTCGCGGGAACAGCGGTTGCTATTCGCGTCCGACTGACATATCCAGATTTCAGGTAACGACAGCTTTTTTCTTTGCTCTTTCCCTGTCTCTGACCTTGTTCAACGTCTCGCTTGGATCTTCCGCGCTTCGCTTAGCTCAATTGATCCCTTTTGTTCCTCCGTTCGATGCCTTCCTCTCAGCAGCGGTTGCATTCT
The DNA here is from genome assembly GCA_033822845.1 of Tetrapedia diversipes. Taxonomy (NCBI): domain Eukaryota; kingdom Metazoa; phylum Arthropoda; class Insecta; order Hymenoptera; family Apidae; genus Tetrapedia; species Tetrapedia diversipes. The sequence continues at coordinate 1,272,336 of JAOPTO010002141.1, forward strand.
CTAGGCGTCATCGATGGTTGGGATCGTGGTCGTGTTTAGAATTCAACAGGCTGACTAAACCGTTGATCGCGTAACCTGGTTGACAGCTTCGTACACGTGATCCTCTCGAGATCCTCCGGATTTCTTCTGGTGTTCGTCAAAGCGTCACCTTGCTCCGTGTCCAGTCACCCTGTCCTGTGTAACCACTGAATCGATTGCAAGGAGATGAACATACTACGGGTGAGCCAGTGCCCGAAGAACAGAAGAAGAAGAAGAAGGAGAGCGATGAAACGCGAGTACACGGGGTAACCTGCTCGCGGTCCGCCGGATTCGAGCAGATTGCCTTCCGTTCGGTGGCTCGAAGCGCGCCCAGACTAGCCTTACCCCCACCCTCCCGGCTGTTCAGCCGAGGTGAGATCAAGATTTAAGGCGCCGCGGCGCGGCGGCGGCGGCGGCGGTGGCGGTGGCGCTGACGAAGACGAACAAGAGGACGAAGGGAGGATGTCGCCGAGGAGGAAGAGGACGAGAAATACGAGTTCACGAAGCAACGAGAAGCAACGGCAGCCAGGGCATGCACGATTACGATCGCGCGCGCACACGCAGGCCGGATCGTCGAACGCAGGAAGAGGAGAGGAGGCGGACAGAGCGAGAGCGGCTTAGTCGAAGGGGGAAGCCGGGAGCAGAGCACGAGGATGCATGGAACAAGTCTCGTAGGCTAAAGGTAGCCAAGTGCGCACTCCATGCCGCGCATCTGAGCTTACCCAACGCCCACCGACCATTACCGGCTCGATCGACCAATTGGGCGAACCGGTGGACGCCCACCGATCTGTCCAACCTAACGTTCGTCGTCGCCCACGCCAACAGCCGTGGCGCCTTTCCGCCTTCCACAGGCCCTTGGAGGCTCTTTGTCTTTTCCGCGGACGGGATCGATTAATTCCTGAATCGGATGTCGATGTCGGATGCCGGCTACGCTCCGGAATCGCCGATTCCAACGATTATCCTGCCTTGATACATCCAGTGCAGCGGTATTGCTCTGTTGCTAACTGCCGCGCTATGCTTCTTCGGCACATTCTCATCGAAAACTACTACGTCCACCATCGACGAGTTAAGACCACTTTTGAGTAATGTAAGTATTTAAAAGAAAAGGAAGAAGAATTGTGTCATCTATTTAAAAATATTTTTCAGTTGCGCATTTGTCAGAAGAACGATAAGTGTTGACAACGCCTATAGGATTAGCAGGGAATTTAACTTAGGTAAAAATCAAAAAACGATTTCAAGCCTTAGCGTGTAGTGTTTGAAGGTCGGTTCAAAGAAGATCAAGATAGTTTGTCTTTGGTGCTGCTGTTCCTACGAGATTGTCGCTTTAGCTTCTGAACATGTATGCACAAAAGGATGTCTGACCTCTACGCAACTAGATCTTCGAGATTAGAGTCCTCTTGTAATTTTCACGATTCGACTTCCGCTAGTTCAGGACATTAAACTCTACATCCTCTACGGTTCCACGCGTTTTTCTCTTTCGTCAACGGGATACCGTTGCTTTCCTGTTCGACCTGTCAAAACATTTCCTATTCTTGCTCCACGGGTACCCAAGTCGTAGTGCATCGACCTGTCTTTCAGATACTCTTTATTTTTCATCGTTTCCAGATAATTACCAACTGAAAGCCACACGCTCCAAACGAAGTCGTGCATGGGAAAATCACAGAGATGGAAACGCGGCACGTTCGCGTGGCAAATACGAGCGTTTCCTGTTCCCTGCACTTTCCGTTTGATTCTTGTTCGATTTAGTAAAATGCAGACATTAGTTAGCTAGTTTTTCCGCTGGTAGCATTTACACGTAGTGCTAATAATCACAAAAGCTGGACGATACCCTGGAAGCTGCACGTATACGTAAAGGTAGGATCATTCAGAAGGTCATTTCAAGAACAGTTTGCATTTCAAAGGCGAAATTGAGTGTAATGATCCGTATAAACCGGACAGAAACAATTTGCTCGGCAATTTCTCGGTTACTGGCAAGGATCTCACGCGAGGACTTCTTATAGTCGCGTTCCTGCTAAGCGTGGAGCATCAATTTCATCTGGTTGCATGGAAAACACTGCAGTTTGTCTTTTGCTGGAGAGGATACCATCTTACGTACAGTGCTTATGTAGCACTGTATCATCATTCTTTTTTCATTGTTCCATACTACAGTGAAGAAAGTTTAGGAAGCGTTCGAACATATAAACGCAAACCGAATCCTCGGTTACCAAAAAATTAGCGACTGTGTCTGAGCAAGAACGGTGTGTATGTTTGGCGCGATAAACGCCATTGAAAGGGATTGCCTTCGAAGTTTCTTCACGAGCGCGAGTCACGCGCGCAAATCGAGCTGAAGGGAGGGAAGAGAAGAGGCAATAGGCCTGATGCAAATTCTTTTTCGCAACAAAAGCTCCTCGCGTGTTGGTTTCTCAGGTGTATACCAGCAGATCGATGTTACCTACCCCTTAGGAAAAGGTTCTGGAGTATCGATCTCAAAACGCCTTGCTTTTCTGCTTTAGTCAAGATGATACATATAGCCGTAGTTGTAGCGAATAACGCCATCGGCACTATATTTTGCCAAATGTCTAGGCTAGCGCTAAAGAATTTCAATGTGTGAAGTGCTAATGTGAGCTTTTCTCAAACAAAAGGTATTTGCACGTGTCGATCTATGAGATACGTATACTGCTAGTTCCTTAGTTTGGTGATCAAGTATGTGACTTATACGGTCTCCATCCTGTCACCAAAGTTCGGCCAGGATTCAGTTGTGGTTCGCCTGGTCCTTTCACTCGAACCCTCCCGAATTTACACTAAACGATGCGGTCGCAGCAATTTAGTCATCGACCACTGAACTATTTTTTTGCCTGCTGAGAAGGCTAAATTTGGTAAAGATGGCCACTACTATAGGGCTACCACCAATCGGGTACAGTGAATTAATTAAACGTAAAGCGTAGAAATATGGTACTCTGATGATGATCGTTTAGTCGTTTTAAGAAACTTAAACGATCCATCCTTTTTCGTATCGTAACCGAAATAAGAATACCTTCTGGGATCATCGGTTATAGTAAAAATCATGCGAATTCGTAGCCGTGTTTGAAAAAATCGTGGCGATTTAAGAATAAGGAACCGACTACGTAATTCAATTAAGAAACGCGTTCCTTTTCCACGCAATGCGCCACGCGACCTGCGCGTCGAGTCTTTCCTCTTCTTTCTAGCAAAAAACACAGACCAGCAGGGTTGTAAAAGTGTCGAAGGGGGGCTGGGAACATAGAAAAGGCAAAGAAGGAGCGAACAGGAGGGATGAAGGAAGAAAAAATATATATCGCAACGATTACTCTAGTCAGCGGAGAACCAGGCAGCGCATGGACGTATCGCATGAACGAAGATTTATCGTGAACACTTTACACGGGAGAAAGAGAGAGACAGAAGGAGAGAAGGAGAAATAGCGGCTCGCCTACACGGGCAGAAATTCCGTCTACCACTATTACTACTATTACTAGGCTGGCTACACGTTGGATAGGGCGACGGTGATAAATCATGCGACAGGAATGATTCGGCTAAATTGCTGCTCGCACGTATCCGCGCTCGAAACTGCCCCTCGCTCGTTCTCCTCCTCGTACGCTGTCGATTGCTTGGTCGAAGGGGCGGCGGGGGAGGGTGGTGTCCACGCAAACCGCTCGTGCCCTCCCTCTGGCGACGGGAGGAACTGCCGCCGCCCGGGGAAAGAAGCAATGTCCGTCATTCCGCACGTTAAGTACGCACGCGTCCAAGTAGCCATTGGTCTATTGATTTTACTGGATCCCTCGGGGGCTGCTTTACAGTGATTGCGTTACCGCTCGCTGGCCACCTTTGCCTTGCCCACATCGTTCTCAGGGATGGGCGTGCCCACTAGGAGGCGGAGTTCGGGTCGGGCTTGGAGTGGGGCAAGCTTCCTAGCAATTGGCTGCCGGCATCGGGAACCGGCGACCAGCCACGACGACCACGCTATCGGCTCGGGTGCCGACCCTTGGACCGCAGCCTCTTCGTTCTGCTCTGTCTCGTAGCCCATGGTCCTTTTTTTTCGTGTCGTCGGGAGCGTAATGTCGATTTTGTTCCTTGGAATAACCCGATACTCCTTAGGTACTATTTATAGTCATCGAGGCAATTGGGTTCTGGTAGTAGTCGGCTGTTGCGCTGGTACCGCACTGGTGGAGTGTGATACCGCCATTGAGAAAACGCCCTTTCTTGTTTAGTCTGTTGGTAAGATTGGCGTGGGGTTGATTTCAATGACAAAGGTTACAAATTGTAGTTGCTTGGATGTTTGAACGGTTTTTGGTTTCGTGGTTGTGTTAGTAGCATGATTTTTGTGATCGAGCTTTTATTATTTTTATGGTTATTTAATAATACGTAAAGAAATAGATTCTAACAAAAGAATTCAAAAATCAGCTACATAAAAATGTAACTTGTAAGTCATGTGGAATCATGAATAACTAATCGACAGATATTGAAAACAACATTTCACGAAAAACCATGCGATCGTTTCTTTTTTAGCGCTATATCATGTATTCAGGCAAACTCTTAGACCCTGGAAAAGGATAGAACAGGATCGTGTTGGTGTTCTAAGTAAAATTATGCGATCACCGGGCCGATAGTTCTACAGAGCGGCTATATTGTAAGTAATTTAGCGGCGGTCGCGGGGGCAACGTTAATTGCGGCCCTCGCATACGTTAGTCGGGCTCCACGCTGTAAATACGTCGCGGCTGGTCGCATGTAGCTTACGAGAGCGTGAACCGCGGGTATTTGCATGGAACGCGCGATATTCGGCGCTTAATTGTTCCGTTGCGTCGCTTCTTCGTCCTTTGTTCTTACCCGCCCTGCGAAAAACATTATGATCGGGGCAAAGAGCGTGTAACCGGTGTACTAGCTTCAATCTACGCGTTTTCCAGGAAGTGCGTGAAACGTTTATATACCCTTTCGAACTTTCTCCGAGCACTTGCATTTCAGTTCTTTCTAGCAGAGATCGTAACGATTTAAGGAGCGCCATTGTTTTCTAAGGCGGTGTCAAATGTATTTCCTTCTTAACAACACGGTTATTGTTCCAAGAAATATTAGAAGCATCGCTTAACTACGGGTGACGTAGCGTTCAAAGCCATAACCAGCAAAAGCTTTACTTTTTGGGATCCTTAAAAATTCATCGACGCTCATCACCTTTGGAAGGTACTACGTAAAGAGTCCATGAATGCTGGAACCTCAAAATTTTATCCGCAGTTCCGGTGTCAGAGCCGGTTAACCCAGTTTCGCACAAGACCATCTGGACGTGCGTTTGTTAACAAAAGGTAATGGAGAACGATCGAGCAACTTTCGACGTACGCCAGTCTTTAATTTTCGGAGACTTCCCAGGGACAACATGTACGTTCCTTGGGCCTTCACAACGCACGCAAAGATTCAAGCCTATAGGAACCACGGGAACAAAGGGGACACAGAGGACGCTTTCATTTCTACTTGAGAGGCGCACAAAAAGGCCGAGACCCGCCCTTCCGTTTGCGAGTCGCTTTCCCTCGAGCTGTGGAAACGGACCTTGCCTCGAAAGTTTCGCGCGATTAAATGTGTATCCGCGACCGGATGGAAACGTAGCCGATGCTGATTTCTCAACCAAGAACACAGTGAAACGTAGCCGGTCGTAATCACGAGTTTCTCTTCTCTGTATTCCCTGCTACACTAGGTCTATGCAAAGGTGCATGCAAAGGTGTATGCAAACACACCGCACCCTTTGAACGGTAACAGCCTTTGCGTAGACTCAAGAAAAAACAAAGTGCTGCCTGAATTAACTGGAACTTAATTAACGCCTTAAGGGGTCATTAGCTCTCTTGAAATTTAAATAGCAACACTGAAATACTCGTTTTCACCCTCGTCAAACTTCCTCCAGACGGCAGACACTGGGAGCCCGATCAACAAGCCTGGACGGCTGCCCGTAATCCTTTCGAACACGCGGCTATTGTCAGTCTGACGCGCGCCTAAATAATTCGAAGGCAACGGCATCGGCTAATAATGACGCACGAGCGGCTCAGCCAGCTCCATCCACAACAGCAGAAGAAATAGCTCTTTAGCGGCAGCCTACGCAGCTTCGCATACCTAGGTGTTACATATTAAACGAGAAGGCCGTATCCTAGCTAGCAGAGGCAACCACCTGTGCGCATAGCTAATACCATATAATAAGGGCTCATGCATATGAATTTGGTGGGCCAGTCCAGCAACGCTTATCGCAGACGAATCTATCGGGCCTCTTACGCCCCGCGACCGTGCAACCCTTTTTCTCGATACATCTATGTGGAACACACCGCGATAGTGTCTTTCACCGGTCTCATGGTGCGTGCCGCCTGTTTCTTTTATCGGGATGCGCTCGCTCACCTACGTAAACGGTCACTTAGGGCAGATCCGAGGAGCGTCGTTAGGAACACGCTCGTTAATGGAAACGTTCAGCGGAAGAAAAAAGAGGGACGCTGTTAATTTAGCATCTACTTAGCAAAACAAGAACAAAGGAGTACGCTGTATGAATTTTTTAATTTTTAAAAAATTATGCACGCTTGATAAATATCAGCATTTGAATGTGGAATGAGATACAGTATTCTCACCAAGAGTATCACAGATCATTTCTGCAGCTTCAGAGACGTTTCTTTTTTCAACTGAAACGAGGAATGTGTTTTTTGCTGCACGCCATCGTTTAAGCTATTGTTTATCTAGGGTATGTTGATCGAATCAGACAGCCTTTTAATATTTTGGATGGTTAGATGTCTACATTATAAGATTCTAAAAATACCGTTACGATATTCAAATTGTAAATAGTCGCTATCATTATCGAAATATGAAAGACTAAAGTTAACTTGTGCACCTAATAGAGCACCGTGATCTATTCTACAGTATTCACGAAGTAGATTCAGACGTTCATGGTCTGAGCATTAAGCGGAGAATACACTGCAGAACGCTTAGGCTGATAATTTAGCCACTTCAAGAATACGATCCTCCAGATTTCGGATAGAGTATGAAGTAATTCTTTGAGCACTATGAACGCATATATGGGATCTCACAGAGCCATTCAATTTGGGCTATGAACGCTATATAGTTTCATAAAATAGTGCGCTTTGTTGTTAAAAGTGGGCAGTCTACAACACACGCTTAACACTTTGCCGTCCGGCCCGTTTGTAACCATTTCTTCGCTTGACGCTGGCAGAACTGATCGTGTTACTTCGCTTGTCGCCGGCTGTTTTTGGGAAGATTGGGAAATGATAAATTTCAAGTTTTACTAATCTCATCGGTAGTTCTCACGAGTTTTCAATCAAAATTCAATTCAAAAAATGTTCATATGTAAATAAATGTAAAATTTCTTTGTTTTATATATTTCTTTATTTACATTTTCTTTGGTACTTATTTAGTATTTCTCTTTCAAATGATACGAAGCAAAACAATCACCAACATGTAATGCAACTCCACACGACCTGCATATCAAATTTGTTGTTTTTCTTTCCTTGTTTTTGATACATACAACGCAACTTCTTCGTTTTCGTTTATTGCTTTCGAGAAATGAATACTAACTGGTGACGTATATAACTTATTCCATTTAAGTAAATTAGCAACAAAACCCCACAGATCATCAACGGAATGCAAACGATACTAATGTGCTGTCGCCGGCCATTTCTTTACGCGAAACACCACTATGGTGTCGCCGGCCGTCAAGCGATACTTTGCGAACAACACCACTGTGGTGTCGCCGGACGGCATAGTGTTAACATCACACAACTCAGCGCTCAAAGGGTTAAGATAGACACTGAGAACATTTTCACCTACTTCGCTCGATCTTCCAATGAGTTTTTCTGTACGAAACGCAGGTATGCTGTTCGTTCGCCGAGCGCGTGCATACCGCGAAAAAAAGATATGGCCGAGCTAATATCCGTAGAGAGACTTCTTATGTTCTTACGATGTAATAAAGACTGGCTAAAGGGGGACAGATGCGTTTCACGTGGCAGACGCGGCTATAAATTCTTCCTGCAGTCGATTCTTCTTCTTTTGATCGGAGTGCGGCTGCAGACTTTACCCTGGGCATTGTAACTCGAACAACGGTGATTTCACAGAAATCGTTTTTGTGGAGAAACGATGATCGAAATAGCGAATAGATTAAGAGCATGTGCACCTTTCATTTTATCCTTTGTAATTCTACTTCAATAATTATATTTGTCTTCGGATATAGTTACACAATGGTCCAAAAGTTACCAGTTAATTTTCTTAAGAACTGAAGATCAATATTGTGTGCATCGATATTAGGTTTTATATTTTATAAGATTCTGAAAAGCAATACGATTCTGAATTATTTTTTTTTTTAATTCCAACGGTTCCTAAAATACGTAGTGTTTCCAAACTTTTTCCCTATGACATACATTCTACGACTCCTGATGTTAGTAATTGCACTCTTTATGATTCCTTAGAAGTTATTTCTTGTCAAGTAGCTGGTAATTGCAGTATCTTTGTAACGTACAGTGTCGCACAAATATTTGTGCCGAAAAATTGGTATTTCGATGTTTAAAGTAAAAAATGCTTCGGTTAAGAAAATGAAACAATTATTAATAATTGATTTAAAAATTCAATCTAGTGAAAATGATTCAAAGGTAATAAAATTTTAGTTAACTGCTAAACCAGGCCTGTAAGAGCGTTCTTCCGAGAACTGATTTCTTCGCTTAAGGTCCTTATTGCAGCCAACCGTGTAATTAATAAACATCCGTCAGCGTTGTCCGGTTTCGAGACGGTATACCGAGAGGGCAGAGCTCGACATGTCCGGACAGATGCTCGCTCGCACGCGGTCTCTTTATTCGCGGGTCGCGCTTACGTGATCGGCTCCTTTCGCGTGCATCTGTTACTCATTCGTTCGTGCTTGGCCCTGAAGACGCTCGAAATCGATGAAAAACCAGGGCTGCGTCCTAATGAATTCCACGGCCCACTTTGCATACGTGTGCGTGGCCGCGTCCCGCGTTTAACGCACGATTTCCAGATAAAACGACACGACGCCGTAAGCGGAGCAACGCGCTGATCCACTTATGAATTAATTCCCTGTAATAGCCAGCGTTGATAATGAATTCCGTTTCCCGTAAGCCGCTTAACCGGTTGCAACACCGTGTGACTTACGAGATACGTTACCTATGCATTTTTACCGTATTACCTTTTCGAACCTATTGAACTTTGCGGCAGCTATGGTAACTGGATTCGAATATTTTGAAAATATGCATACATATGTTATCATAATTTTTGCGGAAGTTTGGTCAATTATTCTGAATATAATAATAGGAGGTTGAAACATTTTACGTAGCGTTTCCATTGAACTGGTGCTGATCACTGATCTGTTCATAGTATTTAAGTAGCGGGCAAAAGTTTGAGATGACAGAACAATGTGAAACATAATTTTATTGTTCATAAATATTGTTCATCTATTCATTTTTATCGTCACTATGGTAGAACGTTATTCATTGATTAACATAGTATACAAATTTTATTTACATTATTATCTCTCATTAATTAATTAATTTATTTTCTTCGTCCTTTTAGTCATAAACTATTGTCTACTACCTGTACATATCGAGTTTCGTGCGTTACAGCTTTTACATTGAAAAAACCTGTGATCAATTACTCGCGAACAGAATTCTGCATAACAAATATTTCCACCCTTCCACAAAGACAATATAGACTCCGTACGTACACCGATCTCTCTATCGATCTACGTTCCCGCACACGCGCTCTAGCCACACGTACACGCTCTCGCATACCGCCGTATCCTGAGCCAGCTTATCCGTTCATCCGAGGCTGTCACCTCGTAACTCCTTACCGATCCGTCATTTTCACCGGTGCCCTCGCTTTTTCTCACTCTTCGGCTTGTCGCGTCGGCTCGCTCACTCTCGGCCCCGGTGGCGCTTCGTAATGAACAGAGGACGTGCGAGGGGACCGCGATCTCGGGAGCGACAGAGATCGGGTTGAGACGAACGCGTGAGTTCGGCGAGGAAGCGAGGGAGACAGAGAACGGAGCCGGGTTAAAGGAACACCTGTGCCAACTGGGGCGCAACCGGGCCACAGACGGATGGACGAGCGAACGGGTGGACAAAACAGGTGGGCCGTCACGCCGGGATTCTTCCCCCTACGGGCCCACGGGTTCGGGCCTTGCGAGCCTTTTAATTCATCGATTCTCGACGCGGCGCCACCGTCCCTCGCGGCTCGAATACTACACACGGTGCGTGAGGCGGCTCTCTTCGTTTCCTCGCGGCACTCCACGAGCGTAATCAGCGCTTTGCATGCGATTTTCTGAAAACAATTTGTCCCCTGCGTGCTTAGCGCGACCCTCTGCTCGGACACCGTAACGTAAAATTGATTAGCGATCACGAAGAAGCGATTCCACTTCTTTGAATTGTACCGTTGTCGTTGTTAAATAATAATATCTTGATTTAAACCGACTTGTTATACTTCAAATTTTGGTTATACCGATCCGTTTAACAGAATTTGTAATCTAGCCAACTCACTTGGTTACTTGAACTTTTTCGATTTCTCCTCAGATAGTTTTAAGGCTGTGGCAATCAGATTGCTAGAGGTTACAAATATTCAGTTATAAGCACTGCGGTACTTCGCAGTCTCCTTTTGCGTTCTTATGATGTAGAACAATGTATCCTCCTGTATAAGATTGTATGTAATTGTGCTCCCTTTAGTTTTATTTTTACTATTATTTTTTAATTATTTTTATTTTTATTGTATTACTTTTTTTATAAAGGGTATTTAATCGTCAAATAAATAAATAAATAAATTAAAGAAATTAATTTAGCTGAAAATATTTTCCAACGAATCCCGATGAAAGGAACCGTATATGGTTACGTTGCGAGCGTTTAAAATAAAATCGTATTGCTGAAACGTTCTGCGAATCGTGCAACGAATAGAAGATAACGATTCTTCTCGTTTAACATGCAAAGTCTCCTACCACGGATTAAGATATCTGCCGGTAAACAGTATAATAATTATTAATCGGATACTGATGCGGTGAAGATGGCTCGGATATAATTAACCAATTGTCTTCGGTTCTGCACGCGGTCTTTGCCGCTTATTCATACTCCTTGCTGACCTCTAATGCGCACATAAACTTACAAAGTTCCTTGAGGATACGAATCATCTCTTCAAATCTATATTATCGTGGAAGTCTTAGACTTCCCACAAAAAATACCTTTTATTTTCAATTTTATTTTTGTAATCATTAGTATTTAAAAATGTATATTTACTTCTTATTATTTTTCCCTATTGTTTCAATATCAATGACACAGGTGACCTAACATTTCTGTGCAATACTAAATCTCATTTTAAAAATCGAACGACGAAACTAACGCCAAATCGGTTTCCAGTGACGTTTCCACGGGGTCGCGGAATCGTCCCTGACTCTTTCGAACGAATTCTAATTCGCGTGCGCGATCGTCGTCATTTATGCAACTGTGTAGTTCGCGTGCAGCGAGCGGTAAACAGCGTAATCAGTTGACGCAGAGCGAGACGAGTTGAAAACTTTGTACGCGGATAAAAATTTAATCGGGTGAATTGCAACTTGACTAATGTGAGTTCATAGGCGAACTCGTGCCCCACGCAAGAACCAAGAAAACAAATGTATAATGGGGCTCTATTTATCTAAATTAATGTTGCGGTGTCTGTTGCTGAGCGCTTAGGACAAGCAAGCAGCGTACTATTTATACGAACTGGTATCGTTGCTCTGTAACGAAGAGATCTATTAATGGAAGAGATGATTAATTATAAGAAATTTCTACTTTTATTTAATACAGTAGATGGTAGGGTTCAGGTGTACGTAAAACAAAGTGAAGTTCTTAGATATTATAGCGAGGAAAAAATTCTTTAAGTTAGAACGCAGTTGCTCGCGACCGCGCATGTTAGGCTAATTTGAAGGATCGATAACCCACTTATTCGTTTCGCGGCTTCTCACAACGAGAACTCCTCGCACAGCCACAAGGAGCTCCGATAAATTTACGTTAGCGCGTGATCCGATCGCGAGGATTATGGCCTCGGGATAATCCCAGGAAACGACAACCGTATTGTTTCCTTCGGTTAATCCTAAGCCGAGCGACTTCCTTCTCATCGGTCGTGTTAATTACCGAACGCACGCAGCTTCGTGTGTTGCTTGACCGGACGCACGTGAAGATTCCGACGCGCATAGCTAACAAAATAAAGGAGTGAGAAGGTAGGTACGGTGATCCAGGAAATTTAACTACCATAAAATTCAATTTCAAGATCCAATTATGAAATTCAAATGTTTCTGAATTCTGTTAATTGACCGATGTAATTTATAATAATACAAATCACAAGAAACAACAGTAATAAATCACAAAAAAAGATACCTACTCGATCCATTTCGTAAACCACCATGATTATTTTCGGCTGCCTCCACTTATCGACCTAATTGACCGTAACCACAGAAATCTCGCGTTACAATTCGCCCATCCACAGTTAAAGATATCTTCTTACAAACCCCACCGTCCACCGCTGCCTAACCTAGCTTTATTTCGGCTCTGTCCGGTTACGCAGCGCGTAAGATCTTCCGGAAGTTGTCCGACACTGTTCGACCGATTCATCCTGATACAAATGATACCGCAATCCGTCCGAGAAAAAGAGCAAAACGATCGAGGAACCGTTTACGGGAGGAGAAAGGCGAGCCAGGCCGAGGGGCCCACCGAAAATACAGCCGGAGGCGAACAGATTGAAGGCCGCTTTCAACTAAGCGCTCAAAGGGGAACCGGTGCTCCCGATAAATCATAACATCGATGATATATCGGCGTGTCCAGAATCTCTCCACCTTCGCTTCCGGGCCGTGGGCACGACGGCGATATCACCTGCTCCGATTGACTGCCTACCGGGCGCACGGCACGCGGCCATCGAAATGTTTGCGGTTGTCGGTCGGTAAGCGTCGAAACCGCGGCCAGATGTTATTCGGGCGGAGCGGTCGAAGAAGGTGGCGAAGATCGCGATCGTACATTACGGGTCCCCTTATCGCGACTCTGGGACCGAGGACGACCAGCTGCGTATTCTCGGATCTTGGCGAGCCTATCGCTACGATCGCCGTATATAATAACCTAATCGGACGTTGTATCGCTGTTGCCAACTTTTTTCGCCACGATCTCGTCGGTAACACGCGCGTCACGCCTGCTCGATTTCGGGGACTTAGCTTGGAACACTTTTTCTCCACCCCTTTGGCCGGATCGATTCCACGGAACGAATTAGCGTGTAGGAATCGGCGATCGATTAGACGAGATCCTGTTCTTTTCCTGGCATCGTTAGGAACTATCCTTCGGTGGATCGGTTCAAGAATGTTTTTATCCGATGGCGATGTTTTGTTGAGATCGGAAACCGAGTGAAACGGAACGAAACACGACATTAGCTGATCGCGAGGGAGACTGATCGAAAAAGGACTATTACACTTTTGTAAATAAATTATCGAACAATTAGTATATATACCATTACTCATGCGTTATTTATATTATGGATCTTTCGTGTAAAATTTTCCTGATCCGTTCAGTTTTTATTAAAACAAACAAAATCAGCCACGAAATTGAAATTCTATCGCGTTTCCCATCGAGTCCTACAGTTTAGTGGAATTCTTTTCTGGCGGCAGCCGTTCGAGGGAAGAAACGTTTCGTCGAACGGTTAGCCTATCTATTAACGATGACGCTTTCCTTCCCGCTAAATGGTATCTCTAATCTTCGCGTATATACACGCAACAGCGCGGCAACGGATATCACGGCAGCGGGGTCGAGTCAGCGTACCGGCAAAAATCGCGTAAAATAATCGCGCGTACTCGGCCCAGATCCGGCGCGTCGAATTTATCGATCTGTCGATCTCCGCATAATGAGCTAATCGGATGTTATATTGTTGCCGGCGGCTCCTCCGTTCTTTCTGAAACTACACGTCCAGCCCGGGAGGGCACGAATTAAGTCGAGTCGAGAAAGCTGCCGGTAGGGAGAGAGAAGGAGAGAGGGAGGGTAACAAAGGGGGTGACAGAGACGAACAAGGCAGGCGGAAAGAAGGTGCGCGTAGCCTGTCTGAACGGAAAGGGTGAGAAGGAAAGACGGCCGGAGTAGGGTGGAACAATGAGAGGAAGTGAAGGTCCAACGAGTGCGGCTTCTTTCCATTCCCGATTGCCATAGAACTTAACCGAAGATATCATCCGTCCCTCCATTCTCTCATCAACGTGCCCGTTAGGTGTACATCCAAGCGAGATATATCTGCCGTACGATGGCCCCTCGCGTGGGCCATTATCGCGATCGGCTTGACCTAGCCTATGCATCGCGGTGCCATTCTAAATTACGCTCCTCTTTTTCCTGGAAAGCTTCTCCTCTCTATTCTCTCCTTACTTCCTGGTTTCTTCATTTTTTTTGTCCCTCCTTTCGTTTGTACGGAACGTTGCTTTCATGGATACGAAGGATCATGATATTTAGATCTAAATGTCCGGTTTCGAGATTTACTAACATGGATTCTGTTCATCGAATTCTACCTGTAGTAAATTATCATACTGCTGTGATTAACCTTTTCACTCATGATACAACTGCCAATAAATATTCCCTGCGTTTCCACTCGAGAAACTCATGCTTATATATTTCGTGCTTTGCGAACGGAAGTGTTAATTTCATTTTGAAGTTTACCGAACGACCTTCACAAATGATACTCTGAACAAGCTGTTGACACGTATCCCGTGTACCGATCGCAAAAGTCGATGCCATCGTGTGTCCTCAAAGGCTGAATCACCAAACAGCCAGCGACCGTCAATTATGACGACGCGAATTTTTGCAGAAATGTCATTCGTTTCACGAAACTGTGGTCATGAATTGCGAGGCGCATCCGGCGTGAATCGTTGAATCGGTACATCCGCGCTTGTAATTTCTTGCGCGAACAGCTCCGACGTTTATTCAGGCGAAGGGTATAATCAAATTTTTGAAGAAGCGCCGGTTTTCCCTTGCTCGCAATAGAATTGCGTGGAATCAAGCGAGTGGAAGGTTCACCGGAAACATATCGACTGGTATATACGTGGATCCGCGGACTCATGGCTGAGTGTGTGCTCGATACATTCTATAGCATCGTTCTTGCTTGGGTAATAGCCGGTAAAGTGTCCAGCTCACGCATATCGCAAGGACTATCGCGAATGGCTACGTGCGTGATTCTTGCGTCTAAGGGTGTCAACTAAGTCTACGTGGAACGAACTGCTCCACTGGAGCTATTCGTATGTAGATTCAGGGTTTTCTACGGGTTTAACCGGGTTAAAAATCAAAACTGATTGTACCACGGGACGGGTTAGTTTGCCAAAAAGAACGATCGCCTGTCTTATAGGAGGCGCATTTAACATTAGGTTTGCAGGATCCGTCAGTTTGACGGGTTTCAGACTTCATGAGCAAGATTTGAAAAATGATTACTATTCTAGCAATTTTTGCTAACTTTTATCCATGGAGCGATACAAGTATACCCAAATTTATTTCGCTCGTAGTTCTGCAATTTCAAATTCTGTTCGATGTATACCTTATTCTTTAGTATATATGTATATTGGAAATAGATATACAGGAAACGTCCGTAAATCTAGCGTTAAAATTCACCGATAGCTCTCTGACAGTTCCATAAATACGGAGAGTAACTGCGGCTATATTATCGCTGCAGTTACGTGCAAAGCATTTACGCGAGCACGATCGTTCGGAATCGCGCGAGAAATAAACCGCCGGCAATTTTCACAGAGTTTCCATGATATAATCCGGCGGCGATAGGGGAAAACGGTGAAGCTACGCTCCTAAATCCCCTAAGGATTTTTTGCTCGGGCGCACGAAACGACTTGGGCGGTTGCATAAAGTAGGCGGCCTGCACTTATCTGCACACAGCGCGCGCAAACGGCAACCGCGGCCGTTGCAACGACCCATGAGCTCGTACTTATGTTAAATTACAGGTGGACACACGCGCCGCGGCCATTAGTTCTCTTTCCTATGCACGCTTCGCCTCTGACGGTCTAGTAGCAAGCGGCAGCACGGATATTTCATAGATTTACGGGGGGTAACCCTGTGGACGGGAGGGAGGAGAAGAAAAGGGAACCGACAAGTGTGTGGTTCACCGAGCAACCATCGATTTAGTCGTCTCGGTCGGTATCGAGCAGGTTTTAAATTTTTCAAAAGATAGAATGCACCGAACGGTACTTCAGGAACGGTACAATCGTACCTTGAATTTGTACGCGTTGCAGAAAAGAGAACGGAGGACCATTTCGGCTGAAAGACTGCGTTTAAGTAAACTTTCTCGACGAATCCAAAAAAATAACACTCATCCAGCCCGAATTCATGCTTTCCTGACCGCAACATCTTCTAAGAGACTTTCGAACGAGCGCCTGCAAATGTACCTGACCACCTCGCGTCACCCTTGTTCGACGAGATACACTCGCGCCCCTTTCAGCCAGGTGAAATTCCTCGGTTTCACGCGCCACCACGAGCGATTCATCGTCGACCATCTCTTGCGGTGTCTACCTTCGAGTTCCTCTTCCATCATCGATCTCCTTCTCACGGTTTCTCCTCGGGGACGGGGACAGCGTTCCGTTCTCGAACGGAAAGAACGAGAAAAGGGAGCGAACGGGTACACCGATCGGAGGACGGAGAAAGGGTGATATCAACGGGGGAGGAAGAGTGGAGGAGGGGCGGAGGAACAAAGGGGCGAGAGAAAGAGGCACGATGGAAGGCAGAGCGAAGAATTGAAAGAAGTTATGAAAATAAGGTGAAGCCGGAAGGGGGCGGACGATAAGCGCATGCGACGATCGACACGCAACATACAAACGCTCTAATTTTAGATCTTGTCACTCTGACGCCAGCTGCTCTGCCCCTCCCCGCCTATTACACACGTTTACGCACACTTACGCGCTCCGAGCCGCTGCTTCAACTCGCACCGACTCGCTTCTGATCGCATTGTTTCCCGCTCGCTCTCCGCTCGCTGCTCGAGAGTAGCGCGCACATGTCGTGCCGCCACGGGAATTGCTTCGAACTCGTCTTCTCGCGAGACTCGAAGAGTACAGGTATGCTTATGGATACCTTCTTATATGGGAAAGTGGTAAATGGTATCAAAGGTGTTAGGGGACACTGGAAGTCCTGTACTGTGGTAAAATCATCGAAACAGAACCGAATTACCGCAGAGGTGTCCCAAAGCCGATAACATAGATTAACTTAATACCTCAAATCTTGTCGCATGGAAAACCTGATGATACCTTTAACTTATAATCGACTTCACGATCTCGCTATATCTCCTTCACCGTCTATACACTATGCGTGTGGCTGCATGCCTGTCTACCACCACTCTAAAGCACCGTTTCTTCGGCTAAGTGCGCAATTCGAGGGCAATTTAGAGATGTCTCGATAGAGCGTAATTGCTATTCCGTGGGAGCCGAAGAAACGGCAAAATTATAGCCGTGTCTAGCACCGCGGCGACGTGCGATTCGGCTCGAGCGCGGCGGTATCGCGGGGACGGGGTGTATCTTCACGCGTCGATGAGATCCGACGCTAACGACCGGCCACGAAACGAAACGGACGAAAGAAAGGAAGGAAAAAACGAAGAAAGTGTACCGACCGTAGACAAGCACGACCGAGCGAAGGAAATAGAGGCACGTCGTCTACCTATTATCCTTTTATCGAGCAGATCCGCGGGCTAATTACGGATGCACTTATTCCGCCCCTGGCGGAAGTTCTTCCCACTTTCTAAAGGAGCGCAAACAAGAGTGTAGACGCTGGTGTTATCGCGTTCCGATCGCACGCTCCACGCTCCGTATCGTTTTATTCGATTGCCACCGCCTCATTGTTCCGTTCCTTTCCGCGTTGCTTTCGCGTCACAGGGAACGTTTAAGGGCGGCGGAGGAAGGTGCGCGAAGGGGAGAGGGGTGGAAACGGTTGTTGTATCGGCGATCGTTGTCTTTCGCGAAGACAAACGCCGAACGGTTGCCATGGCCTGTCCCCGATTTCACATTACGCAAGAAAGTTCGTCCGGCGTGCGCGAGCCTGCGACGTCCCGCTTCCTGCCGCGTGCAGCTGCCGTGAAATCGCGGATCGCGGCCGCGGTGTGAAATCGCGGCTGTCCCCTTCGGAGCCTGCTCCCGTTTCATAAAGATTTCAGCCGGCGCTTCGATCCTTGATCCACGCGTCTGCTTTTTAAGCGCGTGCCTTCTCGCCTCTTGCTCGCGACGCACGTAACCCGATTGATGTTTAAACAAAAAAAAAAAAAAAGAAATGGGATGCCTCTCAATCTATTGGATTATCGGTATCGCGAACGGTTGTGCGATTATAATGTTCGGAGGTATTATAAGCGAAATGTGTAGATGGTAACGGTGGGAAATAAATAGGGAAAGAAAGCTTTACACAAAATTTCCTGTTTAACCCTTTGAATGTTAAATACTCCCGGACGAAGTACTCCGCGTAGACGGCGCTCTATTAGCAATTGTGTTGCTCTAAATGGAAGAGAGGAAAAATTGATAAACGCATATACTCGTCCATAATCCATGCGAGTAACTTTCACCAAAGACGCATATACGCGCCCATAGTTCACACAAGTAGCTTTCGTCAGACGCATATACGCGCCCATAGCAGTCAAACGGTTAAACGAAACATCTTATATGAATAATTATTCTCTGTCCAATTGAAATATCTTCGTTTTCAATTTGAACAGATAGAGGGAAGAACAAGTGAGCGATGGTATGCAAAAGTTTACATATTGAAAACAGTAGGATAATAGCAACGGTCGACGAGCCAGCGAGTAAGATTTCTTTATGACGCAACCGAACCCGTAAACGACGGTGCCTTTTTGCTACCGATCGGCGCAATCTCTTCAAGAGCGAGCGGGGACCGCGCGCGTCGTGGAATGCGAGGCAAGCAGTGCAAAAGGGCGGCACATCTGCGCCTGCCTGCGAAAAGACGGGCGCGTGCATTCAGCGGCGTGCAGGTTGGTCGTGCACCGGGTTAAAAGGAGGGTGCATATCGCGAGATAGGATCGGACGCGGTAGCCGCGTACGACCGGCTGGCCGAGATAACCATCTCGAGTCAAACGAAGCTGGCCAACCCCTTTCGGCTGACTTTTCAGCCACCTTGCAACGATTCTTATATCGCGGCCGATCCATCTATCTCTCCCTCGCATTTCGGCCCACTTTATATTGTATACATACTGTGCGCGAACGGGGTCCGCGACGATATATCGCCATCTGTGGCTCATTAGCTTAAGCGGTACAAACCGAGTAGCGTGGGCTCTCGCCTCGCTTCGTTGCTCCTTACCCGCCCGAGCACTCTCCGAATTCGCTCGACGTTGCCCGACTCTACTCGTCTATCACCGGTCGCTTAACGGCCATTATACGGATTATTACCTTACCTCTCGACTGGAAAACCGCCAACTGACGCCGTTCCGAATCCCGGAACGAACGAAGAATGAACGTCGTTTTGAAGAGTTCCGGCTTCGATAAAAATGGCTGCCTTCTGCCCGTTCGTGTTCTATGGTTAAGATTATCGTCGAACCGGCGATACCTTCCATTAGACCTGATCGTGGCGCCAGTCTAAGCAGAT
Source organism: Tetrapedia diversipes (assembly GCA_033822845.1). NCBI lineage: Eukaryota > Metazoa > Arthropoda > Insecta > Hymenoptera > Apidae > Tetrapedia > Tetrapedia diversipes. The sequence continues at coordinate 1,291,919 of JAOPTO010002141.1, forward strand.
CATCGGTTTTGTTTAATTGCAAAAATGAACGGATTTATCAATTACAATTTGTCCACACGTAGCGGCTACCGTTACAGATCGTACAAGCATTCGAACATTCGCGAATGAAAAGGAAATACTTACGGTGTTCTCAACAGATACACGAGCATCCAATTTTAAGCCGTGTTAGTATTTATCATGGGGATTAAAATCGGATAATAAGGTGCTGACGCAAACGACAACTGCGAGGTACACGCACTTGGAATGATAAAAATTGAACACATCACACCGATATTCGAATACGCAACTTGAGAAGCATAATGAGCGCGTGTGCGACAAATGATGCGTTGTGCGCGCCGCGTTGTACCATTCGCGAATCTTATTAAGGATGCGCGCGCATCTTAATCAGTTTTGTAATGTCGGTTACGTGAAAACACGATTTCGTGGATTTGTCTGTTAAACACGAATTAATACTTGAATAAAACTTGTGCGAAAAGAATACTGTGAATCTTTTAAATTTTCTACAATCTTCTGACCTGTTCACGAGACGTAAAGGGAAATATCTAAAAGCTTCGCAAAAATACGAAACTACTCATGAGAACATGTCATTGACCGAGAGACTCAAAACTGCTTTTGCAACTTATGAATCGTCGAGCACATTTTGGACGCTCATCACACGCACTTGTAATTATTTTTAACGTAATTTTAAATAATTATATTTAGAAATGTTCTATAACCAAAAATCAGCAAACTAACTTCTTCCCGCCTAAACGCGTACTTGTAATTTTTAACAACGACGCCATTACTTTCTAGGTGGGGTTACATTCAGCCATAAGACGAGTCTATTCAAAGGACAAAGTGTTGCAGTCGCGGTGACAATTTCTCTGGATTTGAAGAAAATCGTTTGTGCCAACCAAAAATGCTGTTTCCAGAGTGGATGCCATCGACGGTGGCTACGGCACACGGTCGCCACCCACGCTGGCAGGAACAAGAACGGACAGGTAGGTAATACATGGTGTACAGTGGCACGACAATGGTCGCGTCGTTGTCACAATGAGAAGAAGGGAACCGGTATTGAAAAGCAAATGAGAGGCAACGTTGCTCTTCCTCGGCTTTTATCTCCTTTTTCTGTCGCGCACCCACATCCGCTGCCTTTCAAGCAGCACCCCAAAACACCTTACGCAAATTAATGTCGCATGCTAACAGGGCCCTGGTTCGAATGACCGGGACATAACGAAGCGCCTAAGGACAGTCGGCTCGTCATCTTCTTTAATAATGATTCATCGCCATACGGCGCGACTAATTGTTTACCAGTCGTTCACAAGTAGCTTCCTCACCGTGAACGCTTCTTCTGTCGTCGATATGGCCACCCATGCATACATATGTATTCTCGCGTGGCTTTCTCTTTTGTTTTCTTTCTGTCCCACTGCTATTTTACGGCTCATTTTTTTTCGTTCAATTACGTTCCCTGTTTCCTGCTTGTCATTCATTTCTCTACTGTCTTCGGTGCCCGTTATTTCCTGGCCCGATTCTAGATCTCGTAGTATTTTTCGTTCGATCTAGAAGCAATTCGTAGATAGTATTCTGAATCTTTAATGTCTCGATGAATGTAGTGCTAATAATATCAATAAGATTCTCAGAAGGATTTGAAATAAACTGTAACGGGAATACAGAATAACTGTATTACCGGCGGTAAAATCGTGTTATTTCCTTTCCTGCCGGTAGGCGGCAGACTTACTCGTATCACAGAGGGACTTTGTGTCCACCAACAATCTGAAATATCGACTGTGTAAAAATTAGAGGTTCTGTTATGAATCTGCAATTCGAAGCGATGTCTTTAAAAATTCAGTTTAGTCGAACGAAATTATTAGAGTCAAAAAATATGAACAATCTTTTTTCGTTATATTTGCATGTGCTGCATATAATATTCCTTTATCCTATAGGATGCTGCATTTATACGCATGCGCTAGTTGTATACGTTCATTCGAATGCACCGCGAAGAAATCTTGAGGAGAACACGAGAATCAAATTTGCACTTGAAACTACACACCAAGGTTAAAGTGAGCTGAGCATGCTTCTGATTCGAGTTACCTCCTTTTGCGGTGGGAAGTGTTCTACAAACGGTAAGTTGCATGCTTTATCTTATTTCTCTGGTATTAGCTTTGCTTTTGCTGCGTTTTTACGATGCGTATAACGAAGAAATGAACAAATGAACAGAATAAAATAAAATAAATAATTTCCGAAGGTTAAAAAATTGTTCCCTAAGTGAAGTAACATAAAACTCTCGGGCAATGTTACATCTAGATAACTTTTATTAACCAATATAATCGTATATCGTTACAAATGACGGCGGCACAATGGCGTGCCGCCCCAACGGATTACAATGAAACGGCGTGTTAACGTTATACAATCAAAATGGGAATCGATGAATGAGCGAATTTTACGAGTGTTTACGAATCGTATCGTCGCTACTCGACTTCAAACAACTGCATACACGACAACATGTAATTTGTAGAGATAAGTTTCATCCCTCTGTTCCGCTTATTGAAACGTTATCCTAATACATCCCCACATTGTTCGCTTGAATTCTGATCGCCGCCTCCTCGATTATCGTGTACTGTCTGACAAGAGTGGTGAGTAATGTCGGTTGTGCGCGCGTATTGTGTACGTGTACAAACTGTAATTATGCTCGAAGACATCGAAAACTCACTACGTAATGTTAAATGACGACCCAGGTCCGCGGATTTGCCTTCGACTCGCGAGGGTCCTACCTTCCACCGGGTGGTGGCCAATAATCGAGCCAACTCGATCGTCGTTCCAATTATTTTTACCGCGGATTCCTCGCGATTTTCCCTTATTCTGCGATTCAGCGAGCGTGCTCCGTTCGCGTGCTCGTCGCGAGTTTCCAAGCAAATCCGCGACTGATTGGGGTTAGGCTTACGGCTACTATCGAGATACTGATGTACATATACAAGAACCATGATCCTCCTGTTCTCTAGAACACGGGCAGAGTATACAAAGACGTTGTTTGCCGAATAAAAACGTGTCGCAGGCGCACCAATGTTGCACAGTCACTCGCTCACGCGCACACATTCTCTCACGTACTCGCGCACTCAACCTCGATAAACGTTGGAAGGGTTACTGGCTTCGCATCATTTCGCTCGTTCTCCGCTTTTGCTCGGGAATCGCCGCCGGGGCTATTACCTTTGGTTCTCCCCGTTCTATTTCCGCTCCTGTACTAGCTCACCCCTCATCCGTCTTCCTCTTCGCGTTGCCTATTATCACCGTCTTCGATTTTTGTTGGTCCTGTGTGGCAGTGCCTTGTTGATTAGGGTATTCGGTTTGAACATCGTGCAGTGACTTCTCCTATCTCCTTCCCCGAATGGACTCGCGTCCCGTTTCACTTCTGTTTCGATCCGGCGTTTGATTCGAGCGGAGGAAAGATCGAACGAACGCTTGCTTCTTGTTCGGCATTTTGATTTCTCTTTCGAATCAGTGGACGCGGGCGTACGGTTACGGTTTTCCGTGGGCTTGCGCTTGAAACGAAGGGGTCGAGGGCAAGGGGGTGCGTGTCGTCGTGGAATTGACCGCCATCTTTCGGACTTGATCAATGATTCGCGCGATAGACGAAGTGAGGAAATGTTAAGACAGGATTTGTTTGAAGTTTTGAGAAGGTTGTGGTCCGGGGAGAAGCTTATCCAGCAGTAATTTGACACTTCACCAACCGGGAGCCTATTAACATTTAGCTAACCGCACGGTGCCACCCCTAACCGAACAATGTCCATCGTCTATTAAGAATTTATTAAAAATTGTACTTTGAAAAAGCAGAAAATGCATTTGACGAATTGTGAACAACACTAGTTTAAGATTAATTAGTAATAAAAGTAAATAGAATCGATTGCAGCGCCCCTGTTGCGGAAAAAACGGGAGATCTCCCCGTTCGATTGGTTAAGTGTTAAGGGAAACATTCGCGCACCCCCTTCCGATCGAAAGAACAAAAATTCACCGCATACAAATTGCTGTTCATTTCACAGACACTCTGCTGAACAATAACTCACTGTGCATCGTTATTTACATATTCGCACGCAACACACTCCGCTCGCAGTCGCGCACATTGAAGTCAATAAAAGATCTCCCTAATCGTATTTATATATTTATATATATATCTATCTATATATATATAATATATTATTTATTTTTTTTTGTATATTTATATCGTGTTACTTTTTAATAATGTCGTCTCGGATTACAATTATGTATAATTAGTTTCACAACTTCGTCCCTCTCGTTTCCTGTCCCATCCCCCTTCCTATCTTCCTCCTCCTCCTCCTCCTCCTCATCCTCCTTCTCCTCCTTCTTCCTCTCTCACCTATACACACATACGTCTAAGAATTAAAATATTTAGACTCGGATAAGCTAGGTACGTACTTCGACTCGGGAAACATCCCGTTAACGGAGAGAGAAGGGGTTGGGTCTTCCTGTTTTTTTCCTTTTCCGGGTATCACGGGATCCGTGGAGGGATTCTCAAACGCGTAATCTCTATGAAAAAACGCTTGGATTCTTTCTGCTTCGCTTGCTGATCAACGATCTACGATGTACGATATCCATACGGTATTGTATTAAATGCGAAAGGTCGACCTATCTCTTTCCATCTTTTTCGGCACACGAGGTACCTTTAAAACGCTAATCGACAATGGTAATTAATAATAATGTTCCGTGAGTGGTATTGGTGGTGGCTTTGGTGTGTAACATGTTCGTGGGCGTGTTTGTGTTTGTGTACGTTAGCGAAGTTTACTACCGGTATACCGACTATAATTCTTTTTTTTTCTCGTCGTCATATAATCCTCTCTTACATCTCTTTATACTCTTAATCTCTTAGCCTCGCGATAAAAACTACGTTCGTGGTTCGTCGTCGTCTCTCCTCTATGCCGAGGCGCGAACATCCTCGAGCCTGCCTCTCTCAGGTGTTTGGGGTTACGTCGAACAGAAAACGGAAAAACGAAAAGATACGCTCTAACCCTTTACAACGCGCGCCTCCTTTTCCTCTTGCTCTCTCGTCGTCGTCGTCTTTTTCATTCCCCCCTTTTCATCCTCTCTTTCTCGTTTTCACATTCGCGACTCGGATACTTTGGTGTCGTCGGGACCCTCTTTGGAGCGTGAACGTTGAAACGGTGCGCCATGTTAAAAGATTCTACAAGGTTAAAAACAATTTTGTACTCTGCAGCACGCAACGAGAAAGAACTGCACGGGCGTGTCCTCTGCTTCCAGTCCTCCATGTTTCCGTTCGCCAGAACAAAAGAGATCGTGTGTCGCGAGACCAGAAACGTATCGTACGCCGACTTGCTTGTAAATGCGATGCAACGAAATTTTTACCCTGTTCCTGCATCGAGTCTCCTCTCTCTCCTCTGTTTTGCTTCCACCTTCGCGAGAAAGAGATCACACGGCTAAGATTCGTCTAAAACTATCGCCTGGCCGCGCTAACGAAGAACGCGATTTACTTGTTCGCTAATACATTACGAGGGTGACCTCTTAAAATCGTTCGCTCCTCGTGCTCCTTCGAAACGTTTCGCTGTTGGTGATATCATGAGACGATCGTATGGACTTGGTGCGACTTGGTTGGTCCAACGATCGAAGTAACGTTGTTTGAGCAAGTTCATGTTCCAGATCTGAAGTATTTGGTAAACGGTTCCGGGTCCCCGAAGAGCGAATCGATCTTCGAGACGCTCTCGATGCACAATGGGGCGAAGAAGGTACATGTATAATATATAAAAGTAGAAAATTTGACGGCAGTATATAGAGATCGTAAAAGGTGTGAAAACGTGGTGAAAGGAAATGGGCCCTATTTCGTGAGAATGGCATTTTGCACGTACACCGTGTTCGTTTGTTTTCCACTATGGTTTTCTTTTGTGCTTTATCGGTGGTGAATATTAATCGTTTAATTATCTGCTTCGTCTATGCTCGAAATTCTGTTTTCTCTTTTTTCCTTTTTCTCTCGGCGGTCACATCGATCGACCTGTTGTTTCCTCCCGATCCATGCTCTCCTGTTTCATATCTTACCGATCAAGGAAGCAACGTTCAAGCTGCTTTTTAAGCTAAGAGAACCGAGGGCAAAGTATACTGGTTACGCGCGTAAAAAAATAAAACGACGCTTCGCGATCCTCTACACCGATATCGCGGTTTCGCTCGCGAAGCCTCGACCTCGAGGACGCAGCATCGATACCCGCGCCTTTCTCTCACGACCCCCGAATCTTTCAATTTCCGATCGGGTACCCCGTCCTTCACGAGGACCATAAACAACGTAACAACAATGTCTTCGTTGCCGCTTCTCTAATCCGCGCTCGATCCTGAACCGTTCCTCAACCGTACTCGTCGAGATTTTAAAAGAGACCGCCGAAAGCTGCTTCCAGCGATCCCAGAACGCCCAAAGATATGTCCAATTATCGACCAGTTTCGATCGGGCTGACCCGTCGAGACTTCGAAGCCCCTCTTACCTGCTGGTGCGCTACCCCTTCGATCCCCTTCGCCCGAGTCTTTCGTGGAGGCTAGTCGATCGACTCGAGCGATGAGAAGGTCGACCGAAACCTCGAGATCGATCGTGTGTGCAGCCAGGAATGTTCGAGTCGTCGGTAGGCAACCTTGACCCCGCCCTATCCCTCGTTCTCCAATCTCTCCTGCGGCTCTGCTTGCGATCGACGATCATTCTGGGCCATCGTTCCCGACGCACGGGACCTCCCCATTTAATCGAGACGTGCCTTGTAGCTGGTCTTCCATATCTCCGCAAACGTGACCGCACTATGGAACCTGTGGAAGATGCAGAGCGGCAAGGTGACCCTCTGCACGATGGCCCAGGCGAGGAATCCGTAGAAGTCGAGCTGCACCGGGTTCACCATCACTTTCTGCGACTCGAACGTGTAGATCACCCACATGGTCAGGTTGCAGATCAACAGGAAAGTGACCACCTGCCGACCGGGCTTGCTACGGTCGTGCTCCGGCAGGTGGACCCTTCTGCGGGACACGTCTGCGATGAACAGCATCTGTAGGATCACCTGCGCGACCGAGAGTAGACCGGTCAGCATCACCAGGAGGTTCGGTTCGTGGGTGAACGCGGCCAGGGAGCCGGCGATCACGCTGAACACCGCGTACACGAAGAGGCCGAAGCCGGAGACGCGAAGCAGGATGTCGTTCAGGTCGCTCTGCTCCTCGGCCTTGAACTTCAAGCTCTGCACCCGGATGAACCCGACGATGATGGCGACGATCGAGAGGACTATCAGCACGCAATGCGATACGTCGGCCAGGTAGATGGCGACGAGGCCGAAGTCTGGGTGGTGGATCAGCACGAAGAAGAGGATCAAGCAGATCAAAGAGCCGACGAGTAGCAGCAGGCCAAAGAACAACCCTTTGCTTGCTCCTACACAGTCCACCCTTGTGTGACCTATTTTTGCATCGGAAGGTTCTTTTTAGTCTCGCCTAAGGACGTTCTTTTGGGCAACATTGTGGTCGTTCTAAGCACTACAAATCTAGCGTTCGAAGGTCGTTTGAAGTCATTCTCGAAACAAGATCGCAGTAACTATGCAATTGTAATGAAACGAAAACGAGATCAAACGCTTTTATCGAAAGCAACAGTTGTATCTCGAAGCTTGAGAAGCTTTCGAAAGGAAACTCGAGATGACTTTGATCGTTCGTGATTACACGAAACACCGGGAAGCTGAAAAGCTTACCTGCATGAGCCAAGGCAACAGCCCTTCGAGACAGCATAGCCTCCAGGCGACGCTCAAGATCGGCTTCCACTTGATGCGGCCAACGAGGATGCCGCCCGATATGCTTCCACATCACGTAGATCACAGCTGCTCCGATTAGACTGTACTCGATGATGAACGGGAACAGATACGGTTCCGCGTCCTGCACAATGGTACCCATGATATTGACCCGGCCGCAGGAATTCGCCGCGATCTCTTCGTCGGTCAACGCTTCCGCGTACACTCTGAAGTTCGAGCTCCAATAATCGCTGCTGTTCGTTTGGTTGTTCACGTCGAATATCTGATGCACCTGTCGCATTGTCAAACGACATTCTTTGTGAACGTTACGAATACACCTTGTCTAACGAAAGTCACCCGAAGGTTTTCAGCGTATTCGACCGGGTAGAATAAATTTAAATTTATTAAATTTAAATAAACTTAATTAAATTTAAATTTTCACGTAGTATATGCGATCACCTCTTCCTTGTTGTCTGCTCGAGGCGCGTAAAACATGTCCATGAGGGAGAACGAGATGGTCGTCGACGGGGTGGTAGTCGTTGTGGTGGTAGTGGTGGTTGTAGTCGTGGTAGTCGGATTGGTCCTCGCCTCGGTGGTAGTTCTGGGGGTGAGCGTGGTTAACAGAGTGGACAGGGTGTTGACGGTGGTGGTAGTCAAATTAGGCAGGGGTGCGGAGGTGGAGGTGGTCGTTGAAGTCGTCGGGGGGTTCCAGCTGGTGGTGGTGGTGGTCGACGTTGGTGTCGTGACAGCCCTCGCGACCGCCCTTGCCGTTGTTCTCATCACCCGACCCAACGAGGCAGCGGTCGTGCTGGCAACCGACGAGGTGACGGTCGACGACCTCGTGGCGGTTAATGGCGCCTCGCGCAAGAGGGCCACGTCCCGCGGCGCCGTTCCCAATATGGCTCCCGCGTTCTTCATCGAGTGCTGTTTGATGCTCTCTGAAGATGTTGTGGTCACAACATTAGTGAAATTCCCTGAAACGTTTATCGCTGAACATTATTATTAGACTGCGAATGTTTATGCAGATTTGTTTCGTCCTTTAAATATTACAACTAAATATAATATAATTTCAAATCTTTCTACAAGACCAACGTAACGCCTTACGACTTGTATCTGCGGACCCGATTAACGGAATCTGCATTCTAGCAAACAACTTCTGGACGAGTCTAGAATTTTTTCGCAATAGTTGTGTCGCCTCATTTAAAAACCAAGCCCTCAACTTATAGTCTAATTATTTACATTACTATCCCATTTATTATTCTATTTTATACCTCACATAAATCTAAATTTCCTTTGTTTTTGAATTATTCTCTCTATATCAACTTATGAGAAGATATGTTTTTTAACAACAGACGTAACAAATTTTTGTATGCTGTACATACGTTAATGAGTTCTTATACCCGTAAATAAATAAATAAATAATGTATTCTTTATTTTGGATATTTAGTTACTTGTCTTGTTCTCGAAATACCATAGCATGCATTTTATTTTGAATATTTTTGCGAAATTGTGTGCATCCGGGCATAAGGATTCACAGTCTAGTTATTACTGTATCGATACGCGGTCGAATTACCGAGGATGCCTGCTGCGAATTGGCCCATTTTCTGATGGTGCTTCGTGATCTCCTTGATGCTCTCCAGCACGAGGGTGCGAATCCAGACACAGAGATTGGTGGCCACGACATGCATCAGACCGAACCGCGCGATCACTTTGAAACGGTGAATATTCAACTAGGAAAACGGATAATCAATCTCATGTGTTCGGAAGCCCTTGAAGAAGCATGCGACAAGCTTATTTCCTGTCGCGCCAGTCTGCTTACCCTCGAGTTCATGAAGATGAAGTACATTTGCATGAACGTGAAAATCATTTGCAGCACCGGGTTCACTCCCTGGAGGATCTGGTAACACGGTGACGTGGGGGGTACCTCGAAGAAGGTGCCGAATTCTAAACCGTTGTATACCATCGTGCCCAAGCCAAAAGCTGCAATGAAACGCGGCAACCATTATAGAATCCGTTTCTCAGTGTGAATTTCTTTCTTTTTTTGAAAATTTGAATTCTGAACTTAAACTTCAGATTTAAGCCTTTTCTCACCGATTGCACCGATCCTGAGGAAAAAGCTTCCGTGACTCTGGTCATTCTGCGAAGTCTTCCGCTTCCGTAACGCCCGTGTAGCCACGCCAGCCTCGACGTCAACGGCATCCTACATAATTTTTTTTCTTATCTCAGACAATTTTTGCGGCTAATTTTTGTCGAACCAACTGCGATCATCGTTCGATTCGATCTAAGTTCGTAACTGTCGTCTCGACACCGAAAAGAGCAGCAGACTTTAATAAGGACAAAACCGTCGAGTTTCAGTTTAGAAGTGGATTTACGTGATAATGAATGGGTGAACCATAGCACGTGCCCTGCACCGTGGATGGTCGATGACGACGGATAACCCACTTACGTCAGCACCGAGAGCGTCTCTTTTAAAATCGCGGCATCGGCTCGGTTCGACACGCTCGTTCTACCGAACTGAAATACACTTCATGGACAATGTGGTTCTGCGTTAACCGCGAAAGCTGCCCGCATCAACGAATTTAGCAGCATGGTCGATGACTCATTTCGGTGTTTCTAGCTGTTACTGCGAGTGTCTTTTTGTTTGCACGAATCGTGAGTTTATTTCATCGACGACTTTGAAACTTTAACCCCTTGTCTAACATAATAGTTTTTTTCAGTGAAACTAAGTATGTAAGTACCTAGCATTGTTTGAAAATTCGCCAATTTTGAAGCAAGTATTATAAAAAAAAAACGCGGACAACAGCTAGTCTATTTATATAGTCGCATCTCTGTAATTCTGTTTACACAAACGCGATGCGTGATACAAGCATGATAATGTCGTAAGAAGTCACGGTAAAGGGGATTAAAGGTCCGCAAAATCTAACCTGATACTCTTTCTTGTTCTTCGCCGCTTTCTTCTGCTCCTTGCTCTCCTTCTCCTTCTTTTTGTTCTTCTCCTTGGGCTCTTTGGGCGGTTTCGGTGGCCTCGGTGGCGGTGGCGGTGTGTCGCTGCCCCTCGCGCAGCAGGCGCTTTCTTGCAGCAGGAAGCAGAACACGTACAGCAGGAATAGGATGCTAACGCCGTAGAGGTACGTGAAGAAGCCTTCGTAATAGTAGAGCGGCAGCTTGTGCGTGACCACCTCGCTTATCACGTACGCGATACACACCACCACCAGCAGCTTCGCGTAGATGAAGCTCATAATAATGAACAGCGACGTTCTGAAACGCAAGACGAAAGGTAGAAAAGCTCGTGGGTACGGAATTTGCGCGCGTAAAGCGGGCAACGCGAACGAGATCGTTGTAATCTCGTGGTTAACACTTAAGCTAACCGAACGGGGAGATCTTCCATTGATCCTATTTACTTTTGTTATTAGTTAGTCTTTGACTGATGTTGAATTTATTAAAGCAGAAAATGCATGTGATAAACTGAGAAACAACACTAGTTCAAGACTAACAATAAATAATAACGAAAGTAGGTGGAATCGATGGTAGCGCTTTGTTGAGGAAAAAATAGGAGATTTCCCGATTCGGTTGGCTAAGCGTTAATACGCTGTTCGAGTCTCACCGTGTCTTCCGGACTATTTGTACCTTACTACCATGCCTCGGCGCAACCCCTGTTCTATTTACATTGTTATTTTCCAAACACGGCACCGTTTCCAGCTCCATCGCGAACTCTTTTAACTTCACCTCCGCGACGCTTGATTCCTAACACACCGTTATTTAATTTATGCAATGAACATCGTTTCTACACGCGCGCACGAAGCTTGGATTATTCGCTAGCGTCGACTGCCGCCGCGCTGGACACACCGGCGTCGGTTCCCTTGCATGCTATTTTCGTTACCGAACAGAGACGTTCGAGCGCATCGACCACCACCGAACTCGTCGATTTTTCACTCGGTTCCTCTCCGCTCTGTTCCTCCTCTTCTTATCCACCCGGGAATTTGTTTGCTCGCCAATTTTAATCGCACACTCGCGAACTCTTCCGCCTTCGTTCACGATCGCCAAGCTATGGCTGTTCTCTCATGGTGACTCGTGAAACCCCTGAAGCACAACACGGCTCGAAACGGTTTTCGCTCGCTGACGCTTCGTTGCGCATCGAGCTGCTGCTGCTGCACTGTTCCTCAGCCACGGCGTTCTTTTCTCGTTAAAGGTTAGGTCGCGAAATCGATAATTTGCGTACGGCGAAGGGGAGAGCTGCGGTTGCCGGCTGATCTCGTCGGAAATTAATCACGCGCGAAACCGGACGCTTCCTTCGGCCTGCTTCGGCGGGAAACCACGCACGCGTACACACCATAACGAGGAGAAAAAAGAGAATAATAGACGACGATGCGACAGGAGAGAAAAAAAAGAAGCGGCCACGAATATTTCGAAAGCAGCAGAGCGTCAGCGCACAGCGCGATTGCAGAGCGTCGCGACGTCTGCACGGGAGCATCAGGGGCTCGGCGACGTATGGTGCATCTTCGTCAAGAAGGGCTTAACCACCCTTTGTCACGTTGGCGTTTCAGGGGTTGGGGCGCAGACTTTATTGTGCTCCGCACGAGCCGGTACACTCGTGACGGGTATTTCTTCTTTTTTTTTTTTTCGCTCTTCGATGATTATCGCCGAGTCGGATGCAGAAGCGCGACATTTACAGCGAGACCTCGGCGAACCGGATCTTCATCCCCTCCTCATTGTTTTCCCGGCCGTAACCCGTTGGTATTTCCCGGACGCCCACCGTTTGCCTACGCGATTTTTCTTTTTAAACAACCATCCAGGTCACCGTGTTACGTACAGCAGCGGACAAAAGTTTAAGATCAAAGGGTCGAAGGAAATAAATAGATTAATTAATAAAAAATAACGTTATAAATAGAATTTGTATCCTATGCTGTTCAATGAATGGCGTTCTACCATAATAACAATAAAAGTAAATAGACAAACAATATTTGCAAATCATAAAATTATATTTCACATTGTACTGTCGTCTTGAATTTTTCTCCGCTACTGTAACCGGTGCCCCGTTTCGCGTAAGAAAAATCACCGAATTACCGCTCGCGAGGCGCGAAACAAAAGTTTCGACTCGTGGCCAAGCTCGCGGCTATCTTTTTCCACGCTTTCAACGTCACGTCGCCTCGAATTATCGCGAAAATTTCGCAAACTTCACCCACAGAACGTATTCCGTCTCCCGCTAATGTCCATCGGTCGCGGTAAGAGGCGAGAGGAGGCGGGCTCGCCTCGAGGGATGAAAGTTTTTCGAAGTTTCCGCGGCGATGGGAGGCGAAAATAAAAAGGCGGGCCTCGCGCGCGTGGCCTTTTTTCCCTAGCCGCTTGTGAACGAGAAAAGCGGCGAGAAGTGGAAACACAGCGACGGATAGCACAGACTCCGAGCAAAGCAGGCTCTGCCACGCGGTCGATATCCCGAAGTGCCTACTTTCAGCCGCTGGTCTTTCTCTCTGTACCTCGCCCTCTCTGCTCGCCCTCTCCTCGTCCCCGTGTCCTCTCCACGAATTTCGCTCTCCCCTTCGTGGTTCGATCGCGACCGTATTCTACCCGGTAGCCGTTTGGATCGGTCTCGCCTTCTCTCCTGTTAACCCGTCCAATTTAACGCTAGATTTACGGGACTTGTCAATTTGACGGGTGTGGAATTTCTTGAGCAACATTAGCAAAACAATTACCACTATTCCTGGTAATTTTTGCTGACTTCTATTGATGGAGTGATACGAATATACCCAAATCTACTTCCCTCTCAGTTCTGCTAAATTGTGTATGATGTATCCCTGTTTCTTAGTATATATATTAGAAACATATATACAACAAATATCCGTAAATCTAGCGCGAACCTCATTTTTAATATTTCGAACGATCGGTCGGTCCTCCATTCGGTTTGCTTTCAACCCCTATAGCAGGGCTCGAAGGCCACGGGACCTATTCTCTGATTTATTTGTGAATTAGAAGTGATCGACGAGCTGTTACATTTGGAATCCGTTTACTTGACACGGAGTTTCATGTTTCTATTAAGACAAATTCGATCCACTCTCGATTAACTTTGCACGATTATTAAAGATAGATAAATCCAGATATCGATTAATTTACACACTCAATATCTCACGTTTTTCGTCATTGTGGTTTCACATTGCTAAATAACTCCGAGGTTGCTTTTCAACCGCGAACATTCGAAAGGTGCATGAATTTCGGTTCTACTTCGACGCTGTACCATTTTAGCACGCGTTTCGTACCGTGTCGTTGATTTCGCGGGAACGTTATTTTCGGTCGCAAGTTACACGGATTGTTTTGCGTGTTCGTTTCGCGTTGCTCGTGTCGCAGGCACCGAGGTATGTGCGCTCACGCTCACGGGGCCCGTAATACTGTCTTGTCTCGGTCGTCCAGACCAACGAAGCTTCGCTTTCAGCCGGTGTTAATGCAATTGCGACTGCGACTGTGTAATTCGAGAAGGTATTGCTCGCGGCCGTGTGTCCCGCGCGTGTATACATCGCTGTATCACTGTCATACTTTACCACTCGATCGATATTAATAAATTATAAATCCCGGCGAAACTAGTCCGCGGCGTTATCGGGCGATCGATGCTCGCTCTCCAAGCGATCTCGTCTCCCTCTCTTCTCGGCTCAGGGATGGAAAATTAATCTATCGACTTGACACAGTTTTTGGGTTTTACGTTTTAGAGTCGTTCTAATATTTTTTAGGTTTAGAATCGTTGGAATATTTTTCCACCGAAATAGATCATTGTTCGCATTAAGTTTACCTGTTGTTAATTAAGCAACAAGAAAATAAGAGCGTGGATAATTCTAAACGAACTCGTTAAAAATAGATCTTCGAGCTTTCGCTGACTTGCATTTTTAACACTAGGTGTATCAAGGGGTTCAAAATGACCCAATTTGTATTTTTTCATAGAAACGTGGTACACTTACTTTGATGTCTACACATTTGAAAATTTTTATATGATTTTTACTATGACTGCTAAAATTTGTTTCTCTTATACTACGTATTCTTTTCGTACAGTTTTCAGTTTGATTTCTTTGCCTCCAATAAGTATATCCTAATCGTCGGTAGTTCTGGTGTTAACGAAACACCCTCTGTATCTCGATTATCGAGGGCGTTATTTTCTGTAGAACCGATGATACCTATTCTGCGACCTCCCAATTGCAGGAGGAACACGCAACGAGACGTTCGCTGAGGTTCGAAAAAGGAATCGTTGACGCTCTCCGGTGTTTTCCCGCGTTTCACGCTCGACGCGCGTTCATTAATTTCCATGAAAAAGAAAAAAGGTGTCGTCGCGTTCCAGGGTTAATGCTCGACGGCCTGTCTCACCTCTCCCCCTTGTGGGCTGCCTCGATATTATCGAAGATAAACCACCCAGACTCACGAGCACGCACCGTACAACTCACCGTCCCTTCTCGAAATACGTTCGCGCTCCACTTCCTCGATTCTTTCTCGAGAATGATTTCCATTCGTTCGTGGCCGCAACCTCGGTCGGTTAGTTACTTCTTTCAGCCTGGGGTAGTAGGTGGTGTACGTGCGCGAGTGCATAACTCGGGGCCGCGTATAATGCACACACTAGACGCAAGACGCTTCATAGGTAGCGGCGGGTCCGCTAACGAAGTGCGTCGTAAATAGACACGCAGACGAAAGCTTCCACCTCTTGCCGCCATTTCGAGTCGAACGCACAGTGTCCCGTAATGAATGCCTACGACCGTGGAGAATAGGACTGCTGGGCTGCGAAAGAGAAAGGTAACCGCGCCACGCTTGGAATAATTGTTTTTTTTTTCTGCCGGTTGCGTACTTTTCGTAGCAACCGAATTTCTGTTCCCCTTGATTTCACCGTGCAACGCGCAGCGTGCAGCGGTATAAATTTTAGCGCGAAAATTTTATCCACCAGGATTCCGCCACCAAAAATATCGACGATTTTCTCGTCACACTTTACGAATAAGCGATAAGTGCAGATTTTTTAGGCGAATCGACATCATTCACACGTGTGTGCTTAATACGTAGCCAACCGAATGGGGAAATCTCCCATTCTTTCCTCTGCCACTGATTCTATTTACTTTTGTTATTACTTAGTCCTTGAACTAGTGTTGAATTTATTAAAAATTGTACTTTGGAAGGGTAGAAAATGCATTTGACGAGCTGTTAACAACACTAGTGCAAGACCAAATAATAAGAAAAGTGAATAGAATCAATGGCAGAGGAAAAAATGGGAGGCTTCCCCATTCGGTTGGCTAAGCGTTAAGAACGTAATTAATATGGGACCCGATCGTCTGCCGGCAATGGTGAAATTTATTCAACGTGCACGATCCTCTACGATTACGACATTCGTTACGAGGCTCTGCGTATTCTTCTCTCGTTGCGCCCATTGAAACGATCGCACAACACATCCATTCGATCTCTACCCGTCCCTTGTCTTTCCTCTCTAATCGTGGCTGCGTACACACCGGCTTTGAAAAGCGTCAGACACACCAGCGGGACGGACGCGATCTGCTTTTCGTAGAAAGAACGGCCTCGGATCGGCCGTGACTGGAAATCGTTACGAGCGTCTGTCTGGCTGGGCGTATCTGAACGGAACCAACGCGACGAAGGATCGGTGTTCCGGGATCGGAGGAGAGAATGCGTTGGATGCTCGCGTTACAGGACGTCGATTTCCGTCGACCTAGTATTCGCCGACGCGTTATTGGAATTTTCGAACGGATATTCAGTATCCGAACATCCCGGATAACTATGCTTTCCCGGCGAGCTTCCCCCCAGCTAGCTCGCCGGTACGATGAAGTATCGAGAAACTTTGCTCGAGCTCGTCCACGGAATTTCTAATAACGGCGACCTAATTACTCCACGAGGTTCACAATTTATTATTCCACTTCTTCGCTTGCTTTTTTCCCTCCCTTTTCTTTACCGAGAGTAATTGAAACGAATCTCGCAGCATAACGAACAATTGAAGAGTCGAAAAGCCGGAGTCCTTGGAGCCGGGGTTCAACTGGCGCTCGTAAATAATTACCATTCGTTAGCACGGAGATTACGCCAGTTCCGGTCAAGTGGCCACTCGACCTAGTCCCGTTTCTCTGGCCGTGTAATTGCTTGGCCGTTGAAAAGAGCTTTACGTTCAACTAATCACTCGTTAAAGCGCGCACGGATCACGGGTACATTCATGCTTCGGCCGGATTTTAAACGCGAGTCGACCAAGAGGACGTCGCTTGTGAGGCGAGAAGTAAATGGGAAAAGCGAAAAAAAGGGAAAAAGTGTCCCGGTTTCTTTCGAAACGTTTTGTCTACGTCTACAGCCGGTCTTACTTTTTCGCTGGGGTCGAGCGCACGTTCTTCAGCTCCATCTCTTTGTTCGCCGCGTTGTTCTTCTCGGCGTTGTCCTGCGCGTTCGGCGACGAGTTTTGCGGATTCAGAGGCCTGGTCACCGGAAGCGTCGCCGTGTTGTCAGCAGCGGCCGCCTCTACCTCGACGGTGGCTACCTTGCAATCACCACCACCCACCATCGCGGATTCCGTCTCCCCTCACAATGGACCCTAACGATCGGCAAAAGACACCGGTGGATCTCACCACGGGAAAACGCCGCACGGTTTCCCGTCCAGATCCAGACGCGAGATATATCCTCGACTTGGACGCGAGGAACAATTGATTACGCCACGACCGCCATTTTGGCGAACACCCGGAGAGTACTCTTCGAGGTTTCCGCGAAATTTCGGAACCGAGATATTTGCCTCCCGCAGTTGAGATTTAGCAAGCTCGACGGTTGATTCGAAGGGTGGTTAATTTTTAGAAGAATTCGCGCAGATCGACCGGGAGCAAGTTGATATATGCGCTACGCGCGAGAGAACAGACTCGGAGGACGGGTTGCTCGGAGACACCATTTCCGAAAAGGAGGGCAGCGAGTTAAAAACTCTCTCCCCGAATTGTTGCTGTCTGTTTATTCGATTCGGCGGATCACGCCTGCGCGTTGGCGACGCTTTTGGACTTTTCGTCGGCGAGGACGACTTCTGCGCTTCTCCGCGCGTCTCGAAGATCGAATAAATGATAACGCGCGAGAAAAATTTAACGAGATCTACGAAGAAGAAAATTGATCGCACGAAGAGCGAATCTGTTCGACCGAAAGAAGGTTTTGCTTTCCTCGAAAGATTTCGGTGGGTTTTCCTATAGGGTTTTCCTAGCAAGGAGGAAAGCTGTTTTCGTTTCTCCTTGTTTCGAGAAGCCACGTATCAGACCACGGTCGACCAGTCTTGTCTAGCCGAAGAAGAACAAAGGGTCCGTGGAGATTTTGGGGCTAGAATTCAGGCGGGTCGACCGCGTAGCCGCGATCGAACGCGAGGAAACAAAGAGGCAGGGAGCAGCAGCCTGCAACAAAGGCGACGGCCGAGAGAAGGGAACGTGCACGATCCGGAGTTAGGAAAGAATGACGTCCAGAGAGGAAGCCGGGCCACCCCCAAAGGTTTTCTCTCTCTCTGATCTCGCGCACTTGGTCGAACGAGCTAATGGAAAATCCCGTGCACACGACCGCACCTGAACCTGGCAGAGGATCGAGCACTCTCGCTCCGATGACTGATGACGAGCACACGGCGACAACAGGGCGACAACAGGCCGGACCCAGTCGGCGGGCGACGCGCGGCGGCTACGATCACCAACCAAGTGCAACGCACACACCTCGACGAACGTCGACGGCCATCGACGGACGGACCAACGAACTATATCCAGCCACCGAGTGCGCGGCCAAGAAGGCTCACCTGCTGGAGAGGCGGTTGGCTGATGAAGGTTCTCGCGGTGACTGCACCCAGGGTTCGGCGGAAAAGGGTGTGAAGCGGAGAGACGGAGAAGGGATGGAGGACGGAAGGTCGGCGAGAGAAAGAGGAAGTTGATGCTGATGGGGGAGGTGAGGAGGGAGGAAGAGGGCAGACACGAAGGACAGAGACAACGAGACGGAGGAGAGCAGAAGCGAGACGAAGATCGGGATGATGCGTAGAATCGGAAAACCGAGAGAGAGAGAGAGAGAAAGAAAGTGAGTAGAGACAGAGATGGAGAGGCAGACGCCGAAAGGGAGTCTACCTCGGCAGGTAGGCAGCGGGCGCAAGCACAAGCGACGAGGGTTAATCCGAGAGGAACGGGAGCAAAGCGAGAGATGGACGGACGGACAGCGGCCGAGCGAGATGGACTATGTTATCGGAGCACGATGAAATGGGGGTAGAATCACGATCGCCGCCCCCAGCATCCCGGAGACTGAGGCTGGCCGGGAGGTCTCTTCCCGGGCAGCAGCAGCTTCTTGCACAAGCGCACTGCGGTCCGCGGCTTTCACTAT
The DNA here is from genome assembly GCA_033822845.1 of Tetrapedia diversipes. Classification (NCBI taxonomy): domain Eukaryota; kingdom Metazoa; phylum Arthropoda; class Insecta; order Hymenoptera; family Apidae; genus Tetrapedia; species Tetrapedia diversipes. Next base: position 1,310,971 of record JAOPTO010002141.1, read on the forward strand.
ATATCGCTCTTTTCGTCTGTCCTTTTCCCGCTTCCGGTCCCCCTTTTTCCCTCCGGCCCTCACCCGCGTCTCCTTCTCGCGAATCTTCCCCACAGCGTTGGTCCCTCTCGTCTTTTTCACCCCTTTTCCCCCGGACTCGCGCTCTCCGTTCCTCCTGCCCTCCCCCGTCCAGTTCTGTGGTCTCGTACGCGAAGACTCAACGAGAATCCTCCACCATGATTCCTCCCGGCCGCCAGCCTACCGCCGCGGTTGGGAATCCCTTTGTACCGTCGGAATCTCGCGCGTTCCATCATGAATTTTTTCTCCTAGTACTTTCCATGTCCTCGTTTCCGTTCCCTCGCGCTCTCCTTTCTTCTTCGCCAGCCCATCTGTCTGACGCGGCCGTCCTTTCTTCACGGCTGCTCGAGGAACGCGACGCTTCGCCGCGAGTCGTTCCTCCCTCGATCCAGCATCAATTACCAGGGCGGCTCCCCGATTCGATCCGCGCTTTCCTTTTCAGCTTCTCTCCGTCGACGTTCCTCGGCGCTCGCTCTTACGATCTCGGTCACTGGGTTTTCGGAGTAACTTGGACCCCACGAGCTTCTCCAACCGTCGTGCGACGTTTTAACAGAGTCGAATCGTAGGGGACGAATTTTTCAGTCTCCTCAGTTCGAGCCCTTTTTTTTCCTTCCAAGTCGGTGTTCCTTTAATCCGTGCGTTTCGCGGAAACAAAAATTGCTCGCAGCCGTGGTTGCCCTCTTCATCCGTCCCGCTTTTCTTTCTACTTCGCGAGCGTCGATGAGGAACGGTGAATAAATATTCAGGCAACGTCCTCCTTTCTCTCGTTTATATCCCCACGATCTCGAGTTATTTAAATATCCTTTCGGATCTATTTTCAGCCTCCCGGATGCTAAACACGCGACATCGATGCATTTACGACGAGCCTCCTTTGTACAGCTCCTCGTCTCGTTCGAGCACAGTCGCTGTCTACGGTTACCGGGAATCGGTGAAGCACCCTTTGCTTCACTGCCAGCTAACTCGTCCAGCATCGTCGTCGAGGGAGCACCGTCTTTTGTCTACCTAAATGTCTTTTACGTCGAACGCGTGCGCTATCGCGGATTCTTCTCTTGACTCTCGCACGATCGGTTCCCCCGAGAACTTTAACTCCCATCGTCTATGGCTCTAGATAAGTTTCCCAGCCACCCCTTCTCACGGTTTGTCGAGATCGTAAATTTCCCCTCGGTTAGACTCGTACTACATCTATTATTTTATTATATTTAGTATTTTATTATTATTACATACTGATCAAAATAAACCCTTTGGAATATACATGCAAGCAATGCAATGATTAATCGTAGGATAAAGTTTATCAGTTGATAAACGCTTTGTTTAAAATTAGAAAAAGAATTAAAGAAATCTAGTTCGATACCGTGGTTGTTGACATTAACAATAACTCTATTTATAAAGTTATGTAGATTGTATTAAGCGATATGTTGTTCTTCACGTAGAAATTGTCGGTGTGTTGACGATGGATAGGATGCATTTTGAGAATCTAGCTTGAAACCCTTTGTTTTCGTCTAATGGATTGTGCGAAATTATTATGGTTCTAAATTTTGAGCAGACATTTTTATCAAAACCATCCGACGTACTGCCTAAACTTTCATCTCGAATATTTCACCGTTTCACGCCCATTTCCCGTTGCTACACCTCGAAACCGTGTCCATTGACTCGGAGGTTCGCTAAGGGATCGCAGGATCGCGACCTCCTTCCCTATAAGTTTTTAATTCCATCAAAGGGAGCCGAGTCTTCTTCGCGAGAGAGCGTTCCCCGGTGAAGTTCGAGGAGTCTCGCGCGCACATTCGGCTGCGTTCCCACGGGAGGATCCAGAGGAACGGCGAGAAGGGGCGGGAGACCTGGCCAGGGACCGGGGGGCGGGCGTTCAGGGGCGAAGGGGCGAAACGGGTGATATGCTGTGTGGTTCTACGACCCACTGACCCGCTCGATAACGCTAGCACCGAGGTCAGTAACCTTACCCTACCGCGAAATTCTCCACTATCGCGACCCTTTTCGAAGCGACTCAACTGGAATCAACCCTTGATTACGATTGCCCTCGGAGATTGTTATCTGTGTCGATCCGTCAGAGATTACCGGAGATCTTTGTACGATTTATCCACGGTCGTCTCCTTTGTCCCCCTCTGCAAGGGATCCATTAACCCCTTGCATTTTTTCTGCGATCGCGCAGGGTTAATTATTCGTTACTCGATAATTGAAGGATATACGTACTGTACTGAGCTCTTACCATCGATCAATTTTAATAATCCCACCAGATATACCAGAAATTCACTGGTTTTTAGGACCGCTGCTTATCGTCACATACTACCCGACCCTATAACCAGCGTTTGCAGCCTAGCTAACTGCCACTTCACGAAAGGAAGTTTTTTTTCTAGTGATATTGCCAATTTTAAAACTGTATTGCTCAAACTTTTAAAGACCACTTAAAATCATGTTACCGCAATATCGCAATATAATTTAATTTAACTTTATGTATTCTAATGTAACTAGTAGGTAATGTTCGTTTTATTTTTATTTTTTCTTTATTTTTTTTTTTATATGTTGTATCACTGTACCAAATTCTGTATGTACATATCTTCCTATTACTCTTACAAAAATTAGGGCTTTTGCCGTTAATTTTAAATAAATAAATATAGGAAGGATCGCAGAATTTGCGATTACAAGACAGAACTGGGTTGAGAGCTCTCGTTTCTTTCAAGAGAATGTAGCGCGACAATTTGGATACCGTCGTTTTTGCGGTAAACTGCGATTGGCAAAAATTCTCTGTTACGTATAGTAGCAGTTCGTAGGGGTTGTTGTTCCGACGCCGGGGGTCAGTGATCGGTTGGCAGCTGAATGATCTAAACTCTTGGCGAGCGTCCATCGGATCCGCGGATGCCAGCCTCGGTTATGGTTTTCCTGTTTTTTCTCCCGTTCGTCGGACAGGTTTTTCACCCCGTGCTGTAACGTTCGTTCGAAGAATCTCGAGGGCGCAATCCGCTCCAGCTATTACGGTAATCTGTACAAATGGTCGCGTGAGAATTATCGCGATGCAGCTCGTCACGCGACAGAGTTACAGGACCGTGGTCACCTTTTTTCTTCTTCTTCTTCGATCGAATCGACGCTATCGTTGTTAAATGCGTTCACGACCATCGTACGAGATATGAATCATATGAATCGGCTACAAGATTTAGGAAGGATTCAAAAGAATGTTTACTATAGAAACGATTAAACAGCTGATTAACCCTTTGCATTCCTAATTTTTTTTCGATTTTGTTGGCAATAACTCCCTAGTATTTTAGGTGCTTTATTTGAAATTTACTTCAAAAGACAATTCCTTGAGAGGTACTTATTTTTTTTATTAATTATATTAATCATAGCTCGCTTTGTTGTAACTTATATTTGTTTAATTCCGTTGACTCTTTGGTCTTAAATTTTTGTCCGTTACTGTATTTAAAATCGTACTTTTAAAATGACTCGACATAGAAACTGACGTCGAGTCACGCTCGACCAAGGAGTGCAAAGGGTTAATAATTAAATCGGTTAAATTGATTTTCACTTGGAGATCGATTCAGTGATAGTTAATCTGCGATAGTTTATATTTAGGTGTGTGAAAGATTAACAATTTTCCAGAGACAATTTCGCATAATAATAACGATAATGGCGCGTCAATCTCGAATGTATTAAGGGTAGAAGACCGCAGAAGATCAGAGGACGGGAGAGATCGCGTTCCCAGCGATGATCCGAATCGGGTCACCGATACGGCGCAATACCGGTGTCCCTAGCATTTTTCTGCGTGTTGTAATATCGCGTTGCAAGGATTGCGACAGGCCAGACTCACGCACAGCAAGTATTGATTTCGAGTCTCGCTGGCAGTGCTGCCACGATTCCCTCGTCTCTAGAACTAAACCCTGGATGAGAGCTCGGGCGAAGATCACTAAAATCGCGTCCCCTTTCCAGTTTTCAAAATGTTCGTCAATTGTATTTGTACAATAATCATACAATGATTGTATTATTAGGATAATCATCAATGTAAACGATTATTATAGTTCATTTTTAGATACGATCTCATCAAATTCCTACGCGTACAAGATACACTTCTTGTATCTTTTATATTTTCCCGTGTACCTGCATTTTGCTATTATTATCAAAAATATGTACTAAAAGGGGTAGCCCCGTATGTAAATAAATGAATAAAATAAAAAATTTCAACGAACCCTTAACCCTTTACACTTGTTTGTCGAGTGTGACTCGACATCAGTTTTTATCACAGTAACTCCTATGTCGAGTCACACTAGACATTTTTAAAGTGCCATTTTAAATACGGTAGCGGATAAAAGTTTACGACTGAAATGTCAACAAAATTAAACCAATACAAGTTACAACAAAGCTTGAGAACTATGTTTAATACAATTAATAACAAAAATAAGCACCACTCAAGGAATTGTCCTTTGAAGTAAATTTCAAATAAAGCACTTAAAATACTAGGGAGTTATTGCTAACAAAATCGAAAAAAAAATTCGGCATACAGAGGGTTAAATTATCCCAAAAATGAAGAAATGTTCTTTTCGAGTAAATAAATAATCGTGAATTAAAGTGAAGCTTCCATATACTATTAGGGGTTGTAGATCAATTGTAGATCAATCGGATGCCCTTAGATTCACCTTTCTATAACATCTATCCTAATAGTTGAGTACGTGTATTTCTGAACAACCTACTATTCAACCTTGACGAAGTTGTCCATATCTCTCCTTCCCACGCGTGCTTCCGTAACACCTTATTTTTATCGACGCGTGGACGTTCGCACGAGAAAACAAAGAGGACGAGGAGGTGCGCGCGCTTATGCAAATATCCTTCGCGGTCGCGGCATCGTAAAGGCAATTAGACAACGGCCGCGAAGATGTTCGCTAGCCACCAACGCGAAACATCGTCGCGTCTTCGCGGGACGCAGCGAAGAGGAGACAAAAGGAACACGCGTTTCGTAATGCCGAGGATCTTAAGAATGCACTCGTAAGAATGTGTACTCACTTTGCGTTCTTTGGCAGCGTGCCAGTGGCCGGGCTGCTGGGGTGCGTAGGGGTGAGGCAGAGTGGCGGGTTGTTCGCGTTTTGAGGCACCAAGGGCTGCCTGGCGTGCGCCGGCGACGTGTGCGAGCCGTAGCCGTCGGAATTCAGCTGGAATCAACAAATTTCACTAGATTTACGGATATTTCTTGTATATCTTTTCCTAATAATTGTATATCTATTCATGCTCGCAATTTGGAAACGATGGCCCGCGAAAAGTTAACGAGTTCGGTTTGGACAGAAAAGTTTCGCAATGTACCTTTCTCGAGATCGATCGGTTGATTAGAGAATTGGTTCGTTAGATGAAATATTTCTCTGCTTCGTAAACAACGATTCTTTCCCCCTTTTTGTAGGATCGCTTCGAGTTCGGAAGTTTTACTCGAGGGAGGCGGAAAGTTATTCCATTGTACGAAACTCATAAGGATCGCTCGTAACGCTAGCACTGATAAACTTTTCCGTATTGATCAAGTAGATGGAATTGATTGGCCTCGTGGTATTTGGCTCGGTTCTGACTGGCCAGCGAACAATAAGAAAGTGAAAGTGTGGCTTGACCGTAGAAAAGTGAAGTTCCTGATAGGAGTTATATCGTAAGAAAATAAGAAAAGAACAAAATAGAGGAACAAAAGGATTTATAATTGTTGATTGGCCAATTGTAATTCTGCGATAGGATTTTTTGAATACAAAGTTTTCGAGAGGAATCTAGGCTAAGAAGTGGAAATGTAATGCCAATTGTCAATTGTAATGCGAGACTCTTCGATTAAGTAAACAATAAGAGAAGGAAACAATGCAAATTGGATGGCTTGTAGAATCACAGAATAGCAAAGCGATCTTTTGTTATTCATAGTTTGCTTAACATTAGATTTACGGACGCTTCTTGTATATCTATTTCCAATATATATACTAAGGAATAAGATATACATCGAACAGAATTTGAAATTGCAGAACTCAGAGGGAAATAGATTTGGATATAATTGTATTGTTCCATCGATAAAAGTTAGCAAAAATCATAAGGAATAATAGTAATTGCTTTTGCAAATTTTATCTTATGAAGTTTGAAACCCGTCAAATTGACAAGTCCCGTAAACTTAGTGTTAAGTGTACGTGTTCTAAATAAATAAATAAATAAATAAATAAATAAATAAATTATTAAATCTCGCTTCGACTTGGTTAAACCGTAACTTCCAAAATAACCAGAACACCTTGGTAGACGACTCGAGCGAAGCCCTTAAAGCTCACCATACCTTGACTACCGTTCCGATCAGCGAATCAGGCGGCATTTCCGGGGGATCCGGTATCACTCCGGGGTTCGTGTGGGCAGGGTAATCGTTGTGCAGATTGGCCTCCTTGACAGGAGTGCCGTCGAGCCGCTCCATGTCCAGGCTGTCGGTCGGTGTTGGCTGCGAGAGCAGGCGCTCCTTCATCTCGTGGAGATACGGACACCGCTGCATCTCTTCAGTGCTGTTGATCCTCGGTCGATCTGCAAAGTAACCGGTTATCGTCCGATAAAGAGGAAGTAGGCAGCAAGAAGTTCACAGGCGATCTCCTTCCCGTTAGGTCTAAGCAAAAGCTTTGTCGTCGCTTCCTTGTTCAGGATGGATAATCCGTTTCGTCCTCTACGGTGTCTATAATTATTTTTCCCCATATTCGATACAGGTGATTTGCGAAAGTTACGACAAAAATTGACAAGCGACACGAGTTGTCGAGTACACCCGATAATCTAACGTTCTCGTCAATAATTGCATTCTTGCGAACAATTATTCAGCCAATCTTCAATTTTTTGGCAATAGTATCACCTCATTTAAAAAACAAATCAATCAATTTACTTTTATCAGTATTCCATTAATTATTTTCTATTACACATTGTATAATGTGTAAACCTATTATACTTCTTCTCCCTATATCGACAAATGTAAAAAATTCTTTATTCTTTTATATATACACTAATAGCTTCCCCTAACCGTCAATAAATAAATAAATAAATAAGCAACCCGTGTCGCGATCATCTTACGCAAACGACAATTTTAATTACGCGTCTCGTGAATAATGCACGGCGAAGCCAGCAGAGTAATCGATCGGTCGTCCCCGTTTCCGGTCGACGGACAAAGATTCCGCCTTACCGATCGACGCTCTCGAGATCGCCAGGCTACTTGGTCACCGTGTCCGGGGACAATCGAATCAAACGACAGAGCAAAGGTTTCCACCGCGCTCCTCGTACACCCCGCCCACGATCCCTTTGGGATTAGAATCTCTTTTCACCCCGTTAAGTTCCATCGAACGCGTATTCGCCGGCCTTGTCGCGCCTCTTCGACACGATTCACCTATTTACGCGAACAGCTTCACCCTCTGAAGAGCTCACGGACGATCTTGGACGCAACTGTGACTACCTTTTCTGCTTTTTCTCTCCATTCTCCCGGTGACCAGTCGTCTGACAGCGAACAAAGAGCACATGTCCCTCGTGGAAACCGAGGAATCGATACGATTCGGGTCATACGAGCGGCGGAAGTTCGGAGTTCACCGATCGCGTTCGCGAGTCAGCCTTCGACGTTGAACTTCCTCGACGACGCAGTGTTCATTGCGTATTTACGGACTAGCTGGGAAGGTCGGTCGCGATCGACCTTCGAAATTAGGTAGAACGGAGCGGGACGGTAGGACGGGCGAGATCGAGAGCGGCTCGATCCTCTCGAGGAACAACGGTAGCGTAGACGCGATCGGATCGACACTGGTTCAAGGGGAAGTCGCATCCTCGTCGCAGCCGTGGCCAGCTCTCTCTCCCCGTGGCAGAGATCGCCAAACATGGCACTGCGACCGGGCAGAGGGAACGTGTCCGCTTGGAGTCACGTGCGTTCATCTTTCCGCGCGGACACGCTTCGGGGAACTCGACGAGCACGAGACGGGAAAGCGAATGAGAGCCATCGAACGAAACACGCGTCGAAGCCTGCTCGAGTTCTTTTTACGTCTACGTCGAGTGGCGCTCAACGGACTTAACCGTATCGAGCGGGACTTTGCGCCAGTTATGGTGCCACGATCGGCATCGTTCGGGGAACTTTCAAGGATTTCGGGACGGAATGTTTCTCGGAGTGTTTACTTCGTTTGTAGCGGGTTTCGTCTAAAACAGGTCGTCCAATTGCCTTCTGTGTTTGCGACGGTACTGTTGCGTATTTAAGTCGAGGGATGTCAGAGGGCGAAAATGTCAGGGGACCCCTTTGTTAGTATTATAAAATAAATTATTTAACGTATTAAACACTAAAGGATATTGGTGTTATACGCTCCTAAAAGATTTTTTAGGGACTCCGATCTTTTCACATTACTCCTTATCGTACGTCTATAGACTAAAGTAACAGTATTAATAGATTATGTACGCTTGCAAACTGCTGTCGAAATGAAATTCATGTTTCTGATAAAAGTTTAGAACCTTTTAAAAGTTCTCTGCTAAATATGTTCAAGGACTAGTTTGTAATATGTGATATACTGTAATATACTGTAACCGTTATTTTTATATATATTTAAATACATGCTACTATTTTTTCTCTATGAGACTAAAGGACTTATATCCGTTAATAAAACATTATTATTATTATTATTAATATATTGCAATTGTTTTACATTTTTTCTTATTGATAAAATATCGAAACGTAAATGCTTAATGTCAAACCTATAAAATAGTAACACAGCGAGTGTAAACCTCCTGATATTTTAAAGCTTAACGTCAAGTTAAAGGGTGCGCCGATACGAAACGTTCTTCCCTGAAATTTATATTTAATTCGAACTCCAACAAGCGTTTAACTACAGATGAAACGGGATCGATAAGTAGGTGGTCCATGACAAACACACAAGACAGACAGAGGAGAGAGTGGTGGATATCGATCGGGGATGAATTTTTAATTTTCCTGGCCGTTGCTCGAATTACGGTTCCAGTGGAAATGGCACACGATTGCCCGGCGAAAACCTATCGATTCTCGAAACGCTCCGTTAAATAGGTCGTTCAACGCGTGCGCGGCTAATTAGCGGGAGCAGCGAGTTTACGTAAGAACGGGTTGTTATGCGTTTGGTCCCCGTTTCGCGAGCCCTCGACGAATCAGATTTCTCAGTTATCTCGTTTTCGCGGAAAGGTGTCGATTGCCCGTGGGTATCGCGTGATTAACTGGGTCACCCGTTGGAGTACCGTTTAACTTCTACGGTTCAACGGTTTATTCGATGCTCGCCACTGAAATTCACGTAAATTTCGATCTTTTTTTGGTTTCATTTAATCATTTTGCAAGCAGGGTGTTAGAAATTGAATACAGAAATACTACGAAGCAAAAATTAACCGAAAAAAGCTTTCTCTTAACGTACATTTTGAAGGATTTCTTCCAAGAACCTAAGCCACAGCTGACATTTTAGAAAGTACGAAAAACGTTAAGAAACAGAACAAAGGGGCTGAAGGACCCGGACGGGGTCGTAGAAATTTCGACGACAGCGTTTTGCTAGTCTCACGACAAAGCTCGTGAGGTGCGGTCAGAATTGCGCCTTCCTCGTGGTGCAGTATGATAAACTAAAGTAGTTCAAACAAGAGTGTATTTTATTTATTAATATTATTAAACCCCATTTCCAATACAAGGGTTCGCTTGTGTAGAAAAACAAAGAAGTGGATATCGACATGAAAGGAGCGAAAAGAATAATAACGAATAAAGAAACGTTTCTTCGTGCCAATGGTGTCTTGAAAGAAAAATTAGTGAAAACAGGAAACTAGGTGAAATTAAATAGCGCGTTGAAATTGAAGTCAACGCGCTTCGAATTTTCATTATTCTATATTTATGCCCACAGTGATGGATGGGAAAAGGTTTTCGCAGGGAAAAGTTATTGATTATCGAACGTTGTTGGCGTGCTAAGTTAACGGAAGCGGTTATTTATAACGGTTAGGGAACCGATGACACCGACGGGAATAATAAATAAACTCGTTGTATAAAATGATATAGAAAAAGATAAAATTGAAACCGTATATAAACGCGTATGATGTAACGCCGGTTTTTCAAAGCGTCGTTTCTTCTTTCCTTTTTCAATAGACCACTTCACCAAGTATCGTGACGGCACTCTTATTTTTAGTCGAACGCACTTACGCGTGTAAAGTTACGTTACACCAGTTGCTACTGTCTGAACCGCGCGTTTGCAAATGTGCGTAGTTTGAAATGAAACAGAAAAAATTAGGCGAAGCGTTGGGCGTTTAAAGGAACAAATACGAAGCTGCTGGGTTCATCGACGACGCCACGTGTAAATGTTTGCTAGCTGTCGCGAGCTTGGAATAAATTATAGCGCCTTCGCTGTCGTCCAGCGCATGCTAAACTATTTCTCGACACGATTCACGCCTGCTCTTTCAGCTATGAATTTAACGTTCATTCGTGGAAGCACCGTTCGGTCGGAAATATTTTGAAATTCGCAGGAAATTTATGTGCCAGGCCTGGAAAATTTTAACCCGTTAACCAGGTCATGTTTAAAAGCATCGTCAACCAATAAATGGAAGGTTAATAAATTTTGTTCAAAACAAACGTGATCGTAAAGGATGATTTGCAAAAGATTTGTTGAAGAAACTTGCTTAAATACTTGAAGTAAACGCGTTCAACCCATTACGACCAACTTGTCTTCGAAGCGATTCACGTATTCGCGCGCAGTAACAAATTAATTGGTTGAAACACGATTAAAACGGAAATTCTACAGCTTATACTATCCTTCCGCGACGAAATTTCCCAAGCTGTTTCGCTAAGCAGGGAAACAGCGGTCGGTTGAATGAATCCAGGGTGGCGGATCGAAGAGTGCAGGGTGGAGGAAGGGAGAACACAGCTACTGACCTACCTCTAATCACGATTGCGAGCTGTCCCGCGAAAGGGCGAGCGAGGACGAGAAAATAGTGACGACGTACCGCTACGTAAATACACGTTTTAAGTAGAGGCACAGAAATACTAAAGAAAAAATGTCCAAGGGGACTAGGCTATTGAGAAGAAGGCTAAAATCACAGAGGGACAACTTTTTTCCATTTCTTCCTTTTAGCAAGGAAAACGATTAAGTCTACACGGGGATTCCATAAAGGGGTGTGCGAGGTAACGCGAAATCGTTCGACTGCGATCGCTCAGTTCCTGAAAGGGTTAATGGGGTGGCGTGACGCGTATCGCGGGTACGAAACGCGGTGCCGAGTCGTGCAAAGGGGAATTCAACAAGTGCAGGAACGGTTAAACCGAATAATCGGCCCGGTCAGTGACGGGGGAGGGGTGGGTGGTGCAAGTGCGAGCAACGGGCTTGGCCAGATCACAGGACACTTGCGGTTAATACGGTAGTAGTCATTTAACACGGTTCGATGCTGCGTCGCGTAGGTTGCTCGAGCGACGTTTACCCGTGCAACTGTTGCGTCTTCGTTTATTATTACGTTACCACGATCGAAGGAGGATTATAACGTAGGCGGACGTCGTTGTTCGTGGTTACTTGTTGAGTTTTGGCAACAGGTTTGCTCGAATAGGTCACCCGAACGCAAGGAACGCGAATGCGTAGCCCCTGAGGATAGATAACCATGTTTCAACAACAGGGAAGGGGTTAATAAAAACAAGAATTTGGGAAAGGTGAATATTCGGTGGAAGGATGCGAAGGGTTGCCTGGGCAAACAGAGGAGGATAGAGGAGTTGTACAGAAGTATATAGTAATCGGAAGAGTCCTTAGTTACCTGTGTGCGAGAAAGGCTGATACAGGATTCTAACGCGAACCCGCCGGCAGCTAGTTTGTTCCGCGAAAACTGACCTATCCGAACGCGGGTCCGGGTGACGCCGCGGCGTCGCGGTGCCCACTGTGAGCTCACGTTCCATTCGTTCTCTCGGGAGACGCGTTCGCGAGCGGTGCTGCTTGCCTCCTATTCTTGCACATCGCCGACTATATATTTAGAAATCCGCGGTTCGTCGGCGTCGCAGGGCTTTAATCACGATCCTCGGGGGCCGGCTATCACTGTTCCTCCTCCTTCTCCTCCACCTTTCTATACCTTTCCCCCTCCCCGTTTTTCATTCGCCTCCGCGCACTGTCCTTCCTCGTCCCTCGTCCCTTTCCCTGTTTTCTCTCTCTCTCTGTCTCTTTCTGTCCCTGTTTGGTCTCTCTGCTCCTCCAGCAGTTCACGCTGGCTCCTCCGCGCTTCCTCTTCACCTTCCGTTCGCGTTTCGGGCCCCGGCGTCCCGTGTTGTCCTGTCCCGTGTCTATTATTCACGTGTCGCGAACGGAACGAAAAGGGTCGCGTGTGCGCACGTGTGCGGGCCCCAGGCGTGTGACACGTGCGAGCCAGCTCGGCAAATGTGGAATTATTTCTGCCTTTTGCCACCGGTATCCCCTACCTGGCCTCTTCCCACGCTGCCTTGCTTTTCCCCCTTCCTTCGTGCCTGCCTTCGAACGACGCTTGCTCGCTCCGGAGCACGACGACGGCGTCGACGCCGATACCGGGCGGCCGCCAGAGCGCTCCGCGCCACGACCGTTCCGCCATATTCCGCGCGATTCACCGATCGCTATTACAGATCTCGCCTTGTCAGCGAGCGAGCGCGTTCACCAGACCCCCTCCCCGGCCCTCTTTATCGACCCGCACCGCTAATGGAACACCGGCAGAGGGAACTTAATTTACTCCCTTGTCGCTTTTCAGGCCTTAGAACAATTCTCGTGCACTCGCGATGGATATCGCTCTTTTCTTTTTTACCCTCCCCCACCTCCCACCCTCTCGACTCTTTTGTTTCCCGGCCCCAAACCGATTCCTGTTCGCATTCGAAATCGGCAAGATCCTTCCGACGATTCGTGTTTTATCAGAGTCCAAGGGATCGATGATGCTCCGTTTTCCTCCTCCGTCCCTATTCTCTCTCTCTCTCTGTCTCTACGTGGCCTCGCTCGATACTTTTCGAATTCCGGCCGTGCTTTCAGTCACAGTCGGATTAACGAGCACGCCTCTCGATCCGCTCGGGGGTGACTTAGCTTCAATCCGCGAGCCTCGACGTTTTCCGCCGGTGAATCCCGTGGCCCCCGCGGGCCAAGCGAACGCTTCAATTGTGCGATGCATCGAGCGCAGATCAGCGATCCTGAATGCGTCCCGGAATAGCGTTCCTTTTAGGCCGGCTCCCGTGCTATTTCGGTCATCCAGTCGCAGCTTTCTTCTCGGAACCCCATCTGCGTCAACCCGGAAGCTGTAATGGACCGAGCTCGATGCCCGTTCGAGAGATTGCTCCAGCCGGAAGAAACCTAGGCCGATATCGAGCTCTCGTGCCGGCTAATAGATTCTCGACTGCGAAGCAGCCATCGAGACGGCATTGTCGCTCGGCTCAATCCCTCCCCATTGCTCCCCCGTTATTGTACTCCCGATACGGAATTCTAGAAACCTCGCCAATTATCGTGTATTGTCGATCGAGCAAAGAATTCGCCGTAGGAAATCGCTAATATCGCTCCGACTGATGCTTAATTAATTTCTTCTTCTTTCCGTGCTGTTCCAGCTCTATCCTAGAATTAGCATTTAAAATGTTGGCGGAATCCACGGTGGTCCTCCAGTACACGGGTCTCGAGTTTCCGTTTTCTTTCCCCTCTGCTCTCTTTCTCTCTCTCCCTCTCGTCTCTGCTATCCCCCCTCTCTCTGTCTCGTTTATTAATATTCCCACCGTGTTCCCGTTTCTCCCGGTTTCTTTGAATGTTTTGTTTCGAGCTCAAGAGCCTTCCGCATCCTCGGCTTTCCGATTCAATCTCTCGCATCGGCTCGAACCTTTGCCGACCCCGCGCATTTTAGCCCCTCTTTCAGTAACGTCTCGCGTGGATATCGCATCGAAGATCGTCGTCCCGGAATAAGCTCTCCTGCATGTTTGAAAGGGAACGATAAACCGGGGCTTTCTTCGCAAACGGCTTTCCGGAGAACGCGAATTCATAATGACCCAACGAACTCGAGCGCTTCCACGACGACGATGACACATCCGCGTGAGCGATTTTAATGCACCTTGCATTATGCACTGATCGTTTGATTCTCTCAGTAGATAACGTCGTGTGTGCTGTACAGTTTTTAGACTAATGTGTTCAACTAAGTACCAGCTACTTTCATCAGTTCGAAATTAGTAGATAATGTCTGCATTAGCAATAATTCTTTTCTACATCTTAATAGAATTTTGACTAAGTAACTTTTAATCGGCATTGTATATCCTCCGTTAACTTCCTCCATTCGCCGCAAAAAAATGTGTTTGTCCAGTTTTTCTGTATTTTATCCGACGAGGTAAATGAATGAAACGAAGCGACGATAAATCTTTGCTTTTATGGCGCCTCGAAACGACGTCAATTACGTTTCCTTTCGGAGATGAGCACCAAAGATATATTGTAAGAGCACAATTAAAACGCAGCCTTTCTTCAGCGTCGACAATTATCCCTTCATCCTCGCCCCTAAGACATTCGCGTGTCGACGTTTTCACGCAAACCTCGCCTTCTTTCGTCTCCCCGCAACGGTCTGCGCGCGATAAAAAGGTCGCCGTCGAGCACAGAAATGGAACTCGATCTCCAGCGAGCGGGTAACCCAGTTTCGGCGGCGTATTTAATTTAGACTCTGCCGGGGATTGCTGGAGCGCATTCTTCCAGCTGTGTACGACCGTGCCGCCACGCTTCTGCCGGCCGTGCCTTTTTAATCTTCGTGCCTCGCCGCGGTAACGAGTCGCGAGTGAAAGTTCGTTGTTCAATCTCGCTTCGGTATTCGCGCTGCCGCGAGCACAAGTTACGACTGTCGAGGGGGAACAAAGTGGGCATGTAATTAAAAATGAAGCACGTCCTTCTGTGCAACCGCGTCGACGTTCCGTCGTTCCTTCGTTCCGAGCGCGCTGTTTCTCGCGTCCTTGTTTTCTGAATTTCAGTAACAACTCCCATGAGGTAATAGAATTAAACGGAAGAACAGTGGAATATTTGAAACCAAGCAATAGCTTGCGAAGGACAGAGCATCGATCCGAAAGATCCATCTCTGAAGAGAATTTGTTCGTGAAAAAATGGTATCTCGCTTGAGAGGAATCAACGTGAAAACTTGAAAATCTCGAAATCGTGAGAATTCGGGAAAAAAATGTTCCTCGCAATTATTTGTTGCGTGAATAAATAAATTTGTGGGGTGATCGCGGTCAGAGGGGACGAATAGGCGACCTAAGTGTTTTAGAGGGGACGCTGTATACGTAAGCGGAGCAACACGTATCGGGCAGGAAGGTGGAAAGAGGTCTCAATGAGCAGGTCGTACGAGAACGATGTTAGGTCACAGATAGTACGATGGTCTCGGGAAAACAAAAACACGACGAGGTTATCGCGCCGGCTCCACCCGTACTCGCGTCCTCGAATCTGATCGATATGCTCGTACGCTTGCTCGAGATTCTCGGAAAATATCAAACTGGGAGCTGGTACACGGATATTTCAGGTCCACGGGATGCTGTAACCCGTTTTTCCCTTTCTCGACCTTTCTTGTCAACCCCGTTCTTTAAACTGCTCGCTCCATCGATCGGAAACCCGGTACACGGTGTTTATTTCGTTAATACCGTTTGTGCTCGATTTATCCGTTCTTCTCGCTCAAAAATATAATCGAATCTGCTTCGCGATCTCAAAATATTTTTCCAGCTACACCGCCATCTCCGAACGAACATTCGCTTGTTTACGACATGTCGAACACGGGGTAGTCGTACGCACAGGTTAGAATCGAAATAGGTTAGGGTGCGCCACCCCTCACGGTATCCCTCAACCATAACACTCAACCGCGGTCGTTTGTGTCCCTCGTCGAAAAAAAAGAAGTATCCACTCGTGAAAAGTATCACCGTGCCTACCGGATTGCCACCAACGATATTTGTTTACCATCCTCGGGAAGTCACCACTACCGTTTTATTATTATACTCAACGCGATGCTCGAGCACAGTTTCAGGGAATCTAACAATTCCACGGAGCGTCCCTCCGTCCTGCTTCTCTCCCTTCCCTTCTTATCGACTTCTCCGTTTCCACGAGCACCCCCTCCCCTGGCCTCCACGATGCAATTCGCGACCGCAAAACGGTCCGAGGAATAGCGAACCGCGACGCCTCGTCTAAGGTCGAACACGAAGAGGGAGAGGCTTACGGTGGTCCTGGAGGTCGGCTAGGACGAGCAGGCCTGGAGAAAGCCGGCGGTGGCGCGAGTCCCGGCGCCGCACGCGGCGTCACAACAATCGGAAGCCGGAAGCGACGGCGGATCGATCCGGCAGGCCGGTCGTGGACCTCGAAAAAGCGGCACGCCGAGCTGCTGCCGCGGCACCCGACACGAAACACGGCCAGACTGCATGGCGACCACCTGTGAGCTTCGTGCCGGCGCCGGCGTCGCGACGCCCACGTACCGTCCATCGACCCAGCCGCGCCACCGATGAGAGATACCGCGACCTCGCTCGACCGGGACCGATCGGTTGTTCGCGGGGTGAAAACACCACGATTACATTCTTTTTCGGGGGTGGTTTATGGTTAGGTTCGGGTTAGGTTCGAGTTTAGTTTCTCAAAGGTGATTCGCGAGGTGAAAACGTCAGGGTTAGATTCCTTTTTAGGGGTAGTTTAGGATCAGGTTCGGGTATAGTTCCTCAGAGGTTGTTCACGGGGTGAAAATGCTACGGTTAGATTCTTTTTCGGGGATGGTTTAGGGTTAGATTCGGTTTAATTTCTCAACGGTGGTTCAATGGCGGTGTATTTGACGGTAGAACGTTTAAGGTAAACGGTGGTGGAGGTACAGTAGCGAACAACAGTTTAAGATGATAGGACAATGTAAAATTTTTATCATCATTATGGTAGAATACTATTTATTAATTAGTATAGAATACGATTTTATGTATATTACGAGCTGATGTATTCGTGAGAAATAAGGATTTGTTTCGTATGCATAGGACGAACAGAAGTAACATGAAAAGATAAACAAAATGACGCCTACTGAATCTTGTATATGTACTAAACTGACTCGCCTTGCAGCGCAAGATCAGAGGTTCGTGATATAGGTGTGCACTTTACGCCGAGTCTAAACTTTGTAGGCCATTACCAGCATGTAATAACTGAGGCCAGCCGAGTATTAGGGTTTTTATTAATTCGTTGCTCTGCATATTTCATAAACGTCTGCACGATTCGGTTTCTTTATTGTACGCTCGTTAGACCATGACTCGAACATGCATCTGTGGTTTGGTCTCCAGACCAGATTAAATACAAAGTTATGATCGAGAGAGTAAAACATAAATACCTGCTTCTTACAAGAATGGGGAAAATATGGCCCTATCTGATCATAACTACACTATTCTATCTTTCTTAAACCTTCAGCCTTAGGAATCCAGGAGGACATTTTTCGACATGACATTTCTCTATAAACTAGTAATTATTAATTAATTAATTCTCTGTCCTAGCCTCATTGAACTATTAAATTTTTATATTGCTGCAAGGCCTGTAAGATTTTCGTATCTATTTTGCCCTGACGTTAGCAAAACTAGGATGAGAGGTAAACCGATATGCAAATGTCTATTGTACGGTGCTAGACTTTTTTATGAATACTGCTGTTTCGTTTAAAAATAGTATTACCAGACTCCTTTAAATTGTTTTGCATATATTTCTTTTGCCACAATATGTTATTTACCACGGTATATTATATTTTTATGTACTAATTGGTTATCCCATAGACGAATAAATAAATAAATAAATAAAAATGTCTGGTATAAAATTTGATGCTACGA
Organism: Tetrapedia diversipes; assembly: GCA_033822845.1. Lineage (NCBI taxonomy): Eukaryota > Metazoa > Arthropoda > Insecta > Hymenoptera > Apidae > Tetrapedia > Tetrapedia diversipes. The sequence goes on from JAOPTO010002141.1 coordinate 1,328,762, forward strand.
GAGGCCGAAAATGTTTAATACTGCTTTTGTTGGTACTCCAAAGTTTAATATACTTAAAGCTGTCTTTTTCACTCGCTGCACAGTTTTTAATTAACAAAATGGAACGTTTGATGCGAGGAAGCCTCTCAAGAGATAAATTCATCCAGAGGCGAGCTTTCCCGTGGCCATAAAGAAGCGAATAAACGCGATCGATTGTAATAAAAAGAAAAACTGGGTTACAATCCTCTGGGTTGGTTCTCGGAAAATGAAGCGAAGTGTTGGTGCACTTGCTCGACGAGCCACGGAGAGTCGCAAACATCTATTGTTCCGCGGGTTCTACTAGAATCAAAACGTTCGACTTTCATACGGGTCGCGAGTTCAGCGAATTCACTCCACCTTCGTTCGAGTCGAAGCCTTTGTTCTCCGCTCATCGATACTCTTTCCCTGTCCAAAAGAACAGAAGAGAGAGAAGAAACGAAAGGAAACGGGATCATTCTCTGTTCAATTCGTAGGTAGTAAGACTTAGGATAGCGGCAATATTGTAAATCAAGGGTCTCAACGAGGTTCGATCGCCAACTGTTTTATTGCTTTTAACCTTTTTCTTTGCCTTGACTGGTACTCATTTTAACCGATTTTTCTTATTAATTATATTAAACGTAGCTTTCAAACTTAATTGTAACTTATATTTGTGAATTTTCTAAATTTTTTAACTAAAAAATAAGAAAATTTCTTTAAATACAGGAAAACCAAAGTGGTGAGTGTGACTCGACATTACTTTGAATCACAGTAATTCCTATATCACACTCGACAAAGGAGCATGAAGGGTTAAGACCCTTGGTCATTTGCGGTTAATGATGCATTTTCCCAAGTACCGTTTATCTTTTCACATAGTCCAAATTAAATTAAGTACAAAAGTAAAGTGTCGTTAGCCAATTGACCCAACCAACCTTAGAAAGATACAAGTCGCGTTGTTACGCCCAAACAATTAGCATCCAACATTCTCAACTACTCGTTTGACGTTTCGCAGAATTTCCATTCCGCGTTTCTTTAACTGCCTTCAGCAGTAGCGGTCGCAAATTCAGGCACGGATGTTACGCGGATCTCGATACGCTGGTATCGCGCTCGCGAGATTATAATCGCTGCAATTACGATGATTGCAACCGCCATTGTTCGTTCCGTCCGATATTATCCGCTTTCCGCGCGCTTCCCGGTATTCTGTGCCGGTTCCACGAAGCGGCTAGTGCGACGCGCTGCTCGAAAAAAGGAGGAAGAAACAGTGAACGAGAGAGACGCAAGGGAGGAAAAAATACGAGCGAGAGGGAGGTTTTCAGGGGAAAAAACTGGGTCGTCGGGATGTGGATGGCGCGCTGGAATATCGGGAACAGAGCGCTGCCGCTGGCTCGCTTGATACCCCCGACAATCGAATGTTTAGACGTGTCGCCTTCGCGGAGAACCAACGGAGGCTGTGAAACGGGAGACGACATTCGATCGGATGAAACGTCGTTCTGAGAGAAAAAACACTCCGTTACCACGGATCTGTTACCGTCGGCCCGCACGAACGATCCCCGCGCGAGCTTTCACCGGTCCACGGAAAGCCTCGCGACCGTGGAACAATGAAGGTGAAATCGCAAGGCTGGCGAAACGGGGACCGACTTCATGCGAGATCTCGTCCAATTAACATCTCCAATGCTTTTTGCATCTACCACTATTTTTATACCGAATTGTGTTCGATTTTCTTTTTATTATCGTTATTTTATTTGTGAACGGGCTGGAAACCATTTATGTACAGGATGACGTAAACATAAATTTTTACTACATTCCTTCTGTTTTCTTCAATTTCGAAAATCTGAGATATTGCGAGAATTCGGTTTTCACACTTTTATAAGGACTATCAGGCAGGGATCGATCTAGCAATCAATTAACCCTCCCTACAAGGATGACGTTATTTGTGTTAGTCGCAAAGTGACGATCGCCTTGCTACACACACGCGCGCGTCATAAATCCGCAACAAGAGGTGCCAAAACAGACGACATAGATCAGTTTCTTATAATACCTTGTGCAATATCTGTGAGGGTCAGAAATGTCTCTGGCACGGTTCTGCGAATCACAGTACTTGGAGGGTTAAACAAGTCGTTTCAGCTGCGAGTGAACACAGGTTAGGGTCATGCTTCCTATCATGCGAACGTTGCCAGAATTTTTCTCGTTTATCTCTTACCTCCATGTCGAACCTCGATCTTCGTCCTCGCAAAATCCGATAAAACAAATCACTCTGTCGAAATCCTCCTCGAGTAACGCGATCGTACGTTCGTTCGATCGCCTGTGATAAAAAGAGATCAATGATCCGTCAACGCGTCGCGATCCGGGTGCTGTCGGGTGTCGGGGTTCGAAAAACTGTCTGTCTGGCTTCCCTGACGTCTAGCCTCTTGAAACGCGCGCGGATCTCGTAATTGTCAGCCGCGCGGCAAGGCACTCGCGTTGCGATTGGCGGCTCGCACACGAATAATCGTGGTTTTATGATGTGCGCCCGATACTCCGTTCCTTTCTCTTCGACTGCTTCCCCCGCGACTCTTGTCGCTTCATGGCTCGCGCGTCCACGAAATTTCGCAGCGACGATCACTGCACGCGCCTCGATCGAACGTTTCCGCGTTACGCTTAGCGCGATGTTTCGGGTTACGACCGCTCGAACATGTTCGACAAGCCTCGGAAAGTTAAAAGGTGGGATTTCCTTAAGCGTTGGAAGCATTAGACGCATGCGTAAGACGAAAAGGTGTCCTTTCGTTTTTCTTGGAAGGGTAACTTTCCAAATTCTGTGCGTATAGAGTAGTGGATGAGAGTTTAAGACCAAATAGTCAACGAAAGTAAACTAATTGGTTCATAAGAAATAGAAAGTTAAACGAAATTCGTATTTTATGTTAATCGATAAACAGTGTTTTACCATAATAACGGTAAAAATGAATATATAGACAACATTTGCAAACCATAAAACTATGTTTTACATTGTCCTCTCGTCTTAAATTTTTGTCCGCTATTCTATGAATTTCACAAACTGTTTACGAGTTTGTTACAAACAGCGTTCGCGATCATTGACGCAAACATTGAGACCCACGCGTCTGAGACTGACAGGAAATCCCACGTTAAATGAACCATTTCTTCTATTGTCGCGATTCGTGTTCTTGTCGTCGAGTAGAATCGATCTGATTCGTTGTTCTGTAACACGAGACACGCTGCAGGAAGGTATTGTACTTGTTATCTAGTGTCGTTTCAGCGTTCGAATTATACTTTATGATCTGCGGTATGAAAGTCTGCGTTGTCGTTGCTCGCCAGGGGACGCGGTTCCCCAAGAGACGCCCTAGAAATTCGTCCCTTTCGTTGGCTTTAATCTTGAACGCTCCAAAGCGTCCTTCTGTGCGACGAAATTCTTTGATGTGTGCTAGGTGGCACCGAGTACTTTTACCATTCCTGTTTCTGTTATCCAAGTTCGAGGAACGTTGTGTCTGCTTAGCCGTCTTTGTAGTATACGTTATTAGCTCTGGCTGGTATCAAACCCGACTCTATAATAGATACCGTGCTATTCAATTATAAATGTAAACGAGCTAGAGAGAAAAATTTGATAATAGCTGTGCAGGAATTTGATAAATAATAATAATTTGATAACAGCTGATAATAGCCATCGCTGATGTGGTACTAGTTATGGAAAAATATCAAAGTAAGGTAGGTGTCGAAGAACTATCCTTAAATAAAAATGTCCTACTCTTTAGTAACCTTCGTAAAGACCAAACAATTACTTTCTGATTACATATCATCGGTTAAATGATTTATAAGAATTTTATTCCTCGGTTGTGCTAGGATATTTTATGACCACCCGAAAACAAGAGGGTGCTCGTTCACGAAAGCCAGCCATCATCCCTTCCAGCTCGAAAGGGAAGGGGTAGTGTGGTTCAATGCCACGGCCTGGTGAACCCGGACACCCAGTATATAACACTCACGCGCACACATTACCCTTACGTATACGTATTCAAAGAATTCCATGATTTTTATTTGCCAAGACCTTGACTCGATTTTTGGCTCGCGCGTCGTTGGGATTACCGGAAGTGCCGATCGATAAGTTTGGGAGTCGTGGCCAGAGCACAACGGTCTTTAATTTTATATAGCTTCGCGTGATTTAGAGGTTTACGTGGTAATGTATTTATATTTTGAAATACTCATTGTATTATTCTACTAATGTTTTATCATCTGCTACTTTTTATTTAATAGATCGAGCTACTCTTTCAGATTAATAAATTCAAGCTTTTAAACAAACCACAATCTCTTACTTCATGGACAAATAAAATTCGAGTTATACAGAGTTAATCGCGACAACGCAATAATTAGCGGTTATTGATTCGCGGTTGCTCCCTGTGAAGGTTACGCGCCAGGGGGATGAAACCAAATATTTATTCTGTCGGAAAAGATTCGCGTCCGTGGCCATTCTGTATTACCTGTCGTCTCGCAATATTAATACTATGAAACCGTGTAAAAAGTCGTAACAGTGTGGCAAAGTAGCTCTCGAGGAAAATTATGTGATAGGGGATGAAAACGTGGTCGCGTCCACGATCTCTCGATAAAACGGAAGGTTCCTGTATAAGTGTGCACCATTTAATTTTATTTTTACTGTATTGCTTCTTTACAACGCGGGTTTACCCGCCAAATAAATAAATAAATATCGCCTTTATTCCATTGGTAATTCTTTTTGTACCACGCTAGATTTCTTTGCGAACAGCACTAACTCGCTTAGGGACTCTGCATATAAACTTTTGTAAACACGCGTCTCGCCAATTATTGTTTCTTGTACTAATGGGAATTTACCCCGTTTAATTATTTATTTCAATAAATAAATAACATGACGAACGAGGTGGCAGCCTGAATCGACCCCGAAAGAATCGAGCATCGAAGGACAGCAACAAGCAGCGACGGTGAAGTCAACAAGTTTCCGCGCCCTAGACGCTAATTAACGTCGCGATCTGTCTGTCGCGTTCGCTTATCGATTAACGGAACGTTATCCTGCAATCGGACGATGTTGCGCAAGTAAATAGCTCGACCTCCGCCGCTATTATCCCGGCTGTTATGTACACCGATACCTGATGCGTTCGTTACACGCGACCGGCTTGAAGATCGATAAAGCTCGCATGGAAATTGTTTTGCCGTGAAAAGTCGTTGACCGCGAAAGCGTTCGAAGCGGGAACCGAAATCCGCGTCGTTTTCGCGCCTTCCGCGACGATCGATCCACGGCCAAACCATAAATTCTCTAATTGGCCATGATCGCGTCCGCCATTGTGGAAACCTTCGATGCGAGTGTCTTTTCTTAAGAAACGATACCGATTCACCGGAAACGTAAGGTCGTCGTAAATTATGATGATCGGTTTCTCGAACGTTCGAAACCGGTGAGCGGAAAACGGCACAACGAGTATAAGCGTCGTTGCAGCATGGCGAGCGTTTCTCCGGACACCTTATAGGGTGCGTCATTAGAGCGCGGGAAAAAGCTACGAACGCGTCCCGATACTTTGCATCCTAAACAATTCACATTGCATTCATCGTTTCATCGATGTCTCTCCTAATGAAACCATAACTGCACAAAGTACACCGTGACACCTGATTCGCGCGAGTGCGGACAAAACTCGAAGTCGTTTTGAATTGTCGTGGTACGTGCTTGGAGGAGAGCATCCGTGGTAAGAAGCAAGCACGCGCGCGAGCAAAGGGGTTGAACAACAGCGTAACCAAAAAAGACACTCGGCAAGCACTCGCACGCGAAGCGTACTCACCCGTCCATTAAGCAGCTACGATGCGCCCGTAGAACGCCATGAATTGATGCTTCTCACCCCCGATGGTGCCTCGAACCCTGTTTTCGGAAACCGTGCTCGCTCCACCTTCCTAGGTACACCTCCGAGGAAATTGCCACAGCGCTAACACCGTCCAGCGTGACGCTTCCAGGAGCTGCCCGGTTATTTTCCTCGAGCAACGTGCTCTTCGTCTGCGGCGTTCGACGAATGTAAACAAGGTGTTCGGAGCTTGCGCCGTGCCCGGAAGCTTCGCCGCGAACCACACAGACCTTTCTGCCCGTGCACGCGACTTCTACGCTGCCCCTATTTCTCTCTCCCTCTGCCTCCCTTTCTCTCTTTCTCTCTTCCTTCCACCCTCGCCGCTCACCCACCACCCTTTTTCCCTCTTTCGCTCGCCCTCCGCGTCTCTGTCCAGGCTTACGACCGGTCACCGTCTCCGTCGCGCCCCCGTGCACCCTTCCTTTTCCCTTTGAAAGGAAAAGGCTCTCCCTTCGCGTAGAGAAGGAGAAAGAGAGAGAGAGAGCTAAAGAGCGAGAGAGAGAGAGAGAGAGCGAACGAACGAGCCCCTGTGCGTCACGGTCCGTGGCTGGAGAAGTTCGGCCGCTTTTACAGTAGCTTCGTACCCGCGCGATCCATGGCGCTGTAATGGCGACGCAACGGTTATGGGGGTCGCCGCGCGCGAAGCCACCCCCATGCACGATGGGGAAGCACGATCAATACCTTAACCCCCGCGATACGCTTTTCCACTCCGTGACGCTTGCCTGTCCCCTCGGCGATGTACCTTGCCCCCCTCGCCCCTCCTTTTCTCGCTTTGTCCGTCTCTCTCGCTTTCGGTTTCGTTCTCTCTCCCTCCAACTTGGACTCTGTATCGAGTCGAATCGGTCGACGACGAGGCTCTGCCTCTCTCTCTCTATCTATCTCGCTTTTGTCGCCGCTTCTCGTGTACCGCGACGAAACGTTTCGAATCGCTTCGAGCACCGTGCTTCGACGTCGGATCTCCTCTTCGCGAGGTTGCCCGGAACCTTAGACAGGGGATGAATGCAATCACCACCGGTGCCTCTTTATCTTCTTCGATGCAATTGCATCGGAGGGTGGCCTCGAGTGGCCGTAGCGACGGCTTAATCGGGGAGCTTCGAGGACGCTTCCCGTGGCTCTCGCGGCTCCCGCGTGTCGGGAACTCGTGATGGGGTGATGAAACTATTTCGGCCGATGTTTACCGCTTTAAGCTCACCGATCGTCGAACGCGACTTTCGTTTTTCTCATTCCGTAACGTTTCGTTAAAATATTTTGATTTCTTTCGAGGAACGGTGCCTCGGAATTTTTATGGACGTGTGTTTACACTTTTCAATTGCATCTTGAAATAACGTCGATAGAGTATTTTCATTTTTCAAGCAGAATGCTGCTTTCGAATTTTGTAGACGATACCCGTTTAAAATGGTTTCTTTTACCGTTGTTGAGTTGTAAACAGTAATCGAACGTTTAGGTTGCGATATCTCTTCGAGCCAAATAAATATGGTGGGTGGTCGATACGGAATCGTTTCCCTCTTGTATGGGGAAAGCGTTTCAGTGTGGCTTGGGGGTGGTACAGATTTCGAAGGCCTCGTTCGACGGATATTCTTTCGCGGTTATTGATTTTTTCCATTACGATTTAAACAGGTCCCAGTAACGATGGATACGAGAGCGTATTACGGAGAGTTTGACGGCTAAAACACACCCTCGTCGGTGCGGCGGGAGCCCGACAACGCCCATGAGGGTTGAATTTAGCCCTTAATTACGGGGACCGGCTCACGAACGATCAGCCACCAGAATGTTTAGCTCGTCGAGGGTTTCCTCTATCACGCTTCGCCAGATGTTTCTCGTCTACCATAAGAAACGATCGTCCGCAATTTTTCAAGCAATAATTGGAAATATTAACAACTATACTTAGTTCGTTATTATTTTATAATTTAGAAATATTAACGAATGCAGTATTTGAAAATATTTAACAACAATTTAACAATTTAACAGTAGCGGACAAAAGTTTAAGACCAAAGGGTTAAAGAAAATAAATAAATTAATTAATGGGATATAACAATATAAATAAAATTTGTATTCTATGCTAATCAATAAATAGTGTTCTACCGTAATAACAATAAAAATGAATAGATAAACAATATTTGCGAACCATCAAATTATGTTTTACATTGCCCTGTCGTCTTAAACTTTTGTCCGCTACTGTATTTAGGCAGATAATTCGTTATCTAGGAACAGCAGTAATTACGTTTACTAATTCCTCTGTTATCGGTTCGAAACTGAACGAAACCGTCGATTCAGCTCCGCTGCCAAGGAAAAGCGAGAAAGGTTCCCATTGAAACCTGTTTATCACATTGCAAATCAAAGAAGGGGTCGAGAGGGGTGATCGAGTACGGGGCAGAGAGGCGAACCAAGTGAGCAAGATACACACCCACGTTGATCCACCTGCGAGTGAACATTATTATGGTTGTGTAAAGGGTCTTTCCGTTCACACGCTCTCTTGTGCAACGCTCTCCTATCCCGCTCTGTCGTACACCACGATAAAAATGAACGGTGCGCGCTTCGAGACGGATCCCCCGATTTCATCGATCCAGCTCGATCGCCCGTGCTAATTCCCGTGTTCGATCGTCGATTTCAGTGTCTCGCATAATCAATTAGGTTAAAACAAGTACAATTCAACAGCCGATAAACAGATGCATAAAAATAGAAAATTTAAAAGAAAGTATGATACTTATTGTTCATTCGCTTTGCTAGGTAATTAATAGTTTGGTTTCGTCAAAGAGACCCAACACCGACTCCAATTACTTATTTATTTATTTATTTGTACGGGATTACTGCATTAGAGAATTTCAAGGAAATTATTACAGTGAGGCATGCAAATATAATAAATGATAACAGAGAAAGTAAAAATATGCAAATGGAAGAGAAGGCTAAATAGGTCTAGGATAGGATAGGTGTCGTTAACATTAATGATCATTCGATCGATACCTGAGTGGTATGCGAAAGTGGTTTCATGTGGCGGTATACGAAGAAAGTCGTATCTTCATTGCCAGACTTTGACACAACTATGCACGCGGTTTGAGACGTCATACTAAGTAGTTCCACTGAAACTGCTTTCCATTAATCGTGCGATCAACGGTAAATTGGAGCGCGAAGGTGCGCTAAGTGCTTTGTCCCGGACCTCGAACAACTTCTGACAAGAATTTGAGGATCTTCGAGAGATTAAGTGTACGCGAAGCGACGGAAACGAAGCTGCCTGCCTTATGCGCAATTAAGATTTGTCGATTAAGAAGTCGCACGCGTAACAGGGAAACCAGTTGCTTCCAGTGTGCACGAAGGATGCACCGATGCGTGCATGTTAATGAACCCCACACCACATTGGCTGCCCTTGGCGATTTTAGTGCACGCGTATGACAAGCTGGCATAATTAGCAAGGAATTAATTCAAGACATTGTCATGTGTGACGCAACACTTCACGTTGTCATGCTTATTTTCGCACAGGGACGTTTTGGTTTTCAATTAGAGAACACTTCTGTCGCGAACGAGTCTTCTGTCCGTAGAAGATGAGGAAACTCTTTGAACAATTCGCAAAGATTGCAATTAAAAGCAATAAATATTTGTTGATAAGTAAAATAAATAAATCTATACATATAAAAAAACATGTCCTGACTGACTGACTGATTCATCATCGCAGAGCTAGTAAATAAATATAAATTAGAGATTTAGCACATAAATGAGCTAAACATAGGAAGTAACTGAAACGTGTTTCAATATTATTAATGATATAATTAAACGAAGAATGAAAAGATACACGATCATAATCCTTGTGTAATTAGCGTTTGTTTCACGAACTTAGTAACAAGGTTAATTGTTCCGTGATGTTCAGTTCCGGTGCGAAGATCGTTTCCACGTGAAATCTTGCTCGAGAAAGGTCGATTTAGGTTCATTTGGCTCGGAGAAAGTCACCACTTCCTTCTCCTTCGATTCAGTTTAGACTGTTCTAGTCGACTGACCGTGGATCCGAGGCAAGTCTACCTCAACATCCAGAGATCATCGCGACTAAAGAAGTCGAGACCGGAATCGGTGGTATTCAGGTCGACGCTCGACCTCGCAGTTGCATACGTACGTATACAGCTTCGCGCTGTCTTAATATGGCGTCGGTAAACTTGTGAGCACGAATGGAATCGTTTTCATCAACGAAGAATCGCGATCTGGATATTGCATTCGCGATAGATACACAAGGTGTTTCATTTCTGCTGAACGAAGCTTCAGAATCTGGAGAACTTGTTCGTACATGCATTACGAAAAGGATCGCCTGAATTGAAACTGTAAAACGGTAAACTGCTGCTTCTGGGCCTTCCCTCGAACAGCAAGCGTAAGCATTTTAATTACGTCACGAATGTACGTTGCAGCGCCTAAACATTAGAGAAATGCTTTATTATATGAATGCTGCCAACGTGTAATTATTCATCAATGGTGCCATAAAAAATCCTACTATCATAGGTAAAGTCGATTATAATATTTCAAAATCATTAATAAGATCTTCACTAATATTTCGAGATTTACTAACATGGACTCTATTAACTGAATTCTATTAGCCTGTTTGTGACATTGTCGTACTATAATGTAATCCATTATTTATAATTTTATCTACTTCAAGGGCCTTGGCCCGTGCATTGTTAAATAAATAAATAAATAAATAATATTTTCTCAATTATTTATATGTTTGAGCATAGCGAAAGATGTTTTATTTAAGAAAACGCTAGTAAAGTGCCGGTGGGTGTAAATGTATATTAGGTATAATGAACAAAGGCGGCTTATTATTATTGCGGACGAGTGTATTGCAATTCGTAAGGTACAAATAGTACAAAGGGTATAAGAGTACAAACATTGCGTTAGGAACTAGAGTATGCGGACATAGAAAAAGTACAGTTTAGAGACGTGACATAGTAGAAGGGTATTTTCGTTTTCCCCGTTCATCATTGCTCGAACTTCGAATTGCGCACATCGTGACTTACCTCCGACTTTCGTTTCGCGTTTCGCCTCGGTTCCGGTACAGACTCGTGTCGAGATCGCGTTTAACGGGACGCCACAGTCCTGGGGGTCGCGCAGCAGGAAATCGAACCGGAAATTGAAAGTTTCTTTTAACGCCTTCGAGGGCGAAAACGCGCGACAGACAAGGATGGGTGGGGAGGGGGGAGGAGAGCAGAGGAAACGGGAGAGGAAGATGAAAAAAGACGATAGGATGGATCTCGACACGAGCCCCGATCAATAAACGTAACGTGTCGCGCGTAAATCCTATATCTGATAATACAATAAATATTATATAATAGAACAACGCAATAATAAATATATTTATATTTGTATATATATGTGTATATATTATATATAATATAGGAAGAAACATGTCGACACAACTAGCTCTAAACACCGAGAGGATCCAATTTTCTGCCTTCTCCGCTTCGCTCGCCCTTCTCAATCTCGTATTTACAGCCACCGCACACAGTCGAATTTACATCTTACAAAAGAATCAACCGGAGTGTCGTCGGTATGTCGCTGAACGCGATCGTTCTCGATGAAGAAAAAGTGCGCCTGTGGTACGACGAAAACGCGCGTCAACCGGAAAAAGTGTGCCTCTGCCGAACGTTTCACGTTTTAGACAGTTTGCTCTCCCGTTTCTCTCTATCATCTCTCTTCTCTCTCTTCTCTCTCTTCCTCTCGCCCTCTATTCCTCCTGTTCCCTTTCTTCACCGATTTGTTCCCAAAGGACGCACGCACGCACGCACGCATACACACGTATCATCGTTACGCAGTCGTGGCACACAGCATCGGAAAACAAGCACACGCGCGCACATTCTCGCGGAACAGTAGTAGTATCGCACACCGATAGATTAGATTCGTTTCGCACTCTCGTCCGATCGAGCCAGGCTTTTTTTCTTCGACCTCTCTCAAGTTAACCGTCTATCGAGCAGAAAACGTAGGGAACGCGCTCGAATAGGTTGCGTCCAGGCTTCGCCTTCTCTCAAGCTTGTGCTCTCGATCGCGATCAAGCTCTCTGATCCCGCCTCCCACCCTCTTTGCTATTCTTTTTGTTCTTCCTTCTAATTATTTGTAGCTTGGACAGCACGCTCGACGGATTAAGGCTTAATGATATGACTCGCCATTGTACTCTGTTCCTCTATCCTTCTTTCACTTTTTTTTCCTGTTTTTATCGCATCGAATCTATGAGGGTCTACAGGATGACGCGTTTTGCATTACCGCCAACGTTCGTCATTTTAATCCCTTGATATACAAACAAAACGGAATTTGGTGCGATCGAAAAATACTATTTAATTTGGCCCAACTGAGCAGTTAAGTGCAAGTTTGGAAACAAAACATTCTACTTTGAAATTTATTTTGAAAGGGGAAAGGATCGACCCACGAGTGAAATAATTGAATAATCTGATAATATACTGCATGGCGTTCGTTAAAGACAGCTGTTGACGAGTCAGACTCGTCAAGGTCTACAGTGGCACATGGAAATGAATGACGACCCTAACTCGTCATTGTATGTCAGGGGGTTAAACACGCTGGCCTTTGATACACGAGAATGGTAGGCAGTAATGCATCGAACATCATCCAATATTAGGTGCTACGCTTAAAATTGATTTTCGTTTCTTTCATTCTTCTCTCTTTCTCTCTGTTTCTTTCAACCTAATTTAGCGTCGTGATCAACTTCTGTGCGATTCGAATGGACTCGGGGTGCTTCGAAGCTTCGTTTTCCTCGAAACGCGAACAATCGTACGATCAATCGCTAGACGTTGCCACGTAGAATCGAGAGAAACAGAACGTACTAAAAATTCATTGTGACGGATACGTTGGACATTCACAAATGCTTTCAAATTCACGAATTAGGGCTGTTGTTCGCTTAAAAGCACGGTCGTGTGACGTACCTCTGTAGAATATTTGGTTTCACTTTGTAAAGCAGTTGAATGGCACATTTATAGAATATAAATCAGTAATTATTTATAAATATGTTTTGGTCTGTTGTTATCCACAAACTGTGCTCTTAAGCGAATAACAGTCGCGTTTCCTTTTCTTTTTCTATTTATTTTCTTTCTAGACATTGCTTCGTTCTCGTGATTCGAATAAGAACGTCTACGTGATAACGGCATAAAGATCTAAACGACGATCTGTTTTCCTCGAAAGCTATTCCCTTTCTTTTTAAAGTATCATCTACTTGGACGCGAGAGACGTTATGTTAAGTTGCAGTTTTGTACTACGTGGAAGACGGATGTTCGTGAGAGTATTGAAGTATTCGCATCGAAGGACAGATCGATCAGGGGTTTTCCGGGTTAACGCGGACTCGGATTGACTTGCGTCACGGAAACGGAATCGCTCTTCTATCACCATAACCGCATCCTCTTAAGGTTGCTTAAATTTTTCAGTCTTGCAAACGTTTATACGACCAAGAAAAGGACTTGGCTCTTCCTCTCACGCTCTCACTCTCTCACTCTCACTCTCTCTCTCTCTTTCTCTCTCTCGCTCTCTCCCTCCCATAATGCTATTTTGATCAGTAGAAAATCGTCTTATCGCTTACAGTATCGAACAGAAATTCTTATTGTTCCCGAAAAAAAATCGAAGGAACAGCCGTTGCTCCGACGATCGCTACGCGACTAATCGTCTACACCTAAAGAATCTCGAATAAAAATTGTGCGTCGTCGATTGTGCCCCCTCCTTCTCTCCTGCGTTTTTCCTTTCTCGCGTATAATCTTTAAACCAATTATACTCTTAAAAGATCCGATAAGAAGTCACGCGTTTTATCGCAGTCCGTTTTTCTAAATCCCGTCCCGGATAAATTACGTATATGTACATCGTAGTAATCAGGATCCGTTCAGTGCGAGGACGACTCCATAAAAGCTTACGATTGCCTAATCGCGACCTGCTGATGAACCATTGGCATACGTAACCGCCAACCGATATCCGCCCTCGCGAGGTTCATCTAGCGTGGTCGGATCACCTTAAATCAACCTAGAACAACGCTGTGAACGCCTTCGAACGTGGACTCGATCGACGCGATTCTCGTCTCGAATCGCTTAGGAGGACCTTCGCGAGACTTCACGAGACAGGCTGTGCTCTGGTCGAGGACGCGGCGAAGAAGGGACGTCGACCTTCCGTCACGCGACAACCACGCGAGCCCGGAAAAAGGGGTTGGAGCTTACATCGACGCGATTTACATAAAGTAAACCGGATCGTTCTCCGCGATGGCGTCCAGCCTGGCCGGTAGGGTCTTCGGTCGCTGAGGAGCCGCGGTCTTGTACACAACCTCGTTGGACCCCCTGCGTCACATATAGGTGGGTTTCACCTTGTACGCCCTTTTCCAGACCTCGCACAGACAGACGGTGCTGTGGAACCTGTAGAAGATCGCCAGCGGCATGGAGACGTGCGTGATGATGGTCCACGCCCAGAGGCCGTAGAAGTGCAGTTGCACCGGGTGGGACTCCGCTCTTGACTTCTCCAGCGTGTTGATCGCCCACATCGCCAGATTGGTCACCAGTAGGAACGTCACGATCTCTCGCCCCGGTTTCCGTCTGATCTGCTTCGCCGTGGCCACGGACCGCCTCGACGCGTCCAAGATGAAAATGGTTTGGAACGTGGTCTGCAGAACGCTGGCGAGAGCCGTGACCAGTACCAGCACCGTGTGCTTGGCCAGGGTGAACTGAGCGCCGATGATGGTGAACGTGGAGTAGATGAACATGCCCGTCTGCGCGGCGACCAGCAAGATGTTGTCCAGCTCCAGGTTTCGATTGCCGTCGTAGCGCAGCTTCCGCATCTGGAACATCCCTATCAGCGTCGCCATCGTCGACATTCCGTACAAGGTCAGCTCGCACACGTTCACCTCGGTCACCGCGAAGCTGACCAGTTCTGGACGCGAGATCAGCACGAAGAACAGGATCAGGGAGATAATGGTTAGCACCAGGATCAAGATGCCCACGAACAGTCCCTTGTGAGCTCGGGCACAGTCCACGCTGTAGTGGTGGGGTGATCTCCTGCGAATGGGAAGACGGAATTAGTATTTGTAAGTAGGTAAACGGTTGGCAAGTGCTGTGAAGCGCCACCTGTAAGCGTGAGTGTGATGTCGCGATCCTGGTGGTGTCTTGGGCTGTGAGAACGCCGCTTTCGATATGTTCTTCCACATCACGTACAGAATGGCCGCGCAGATCAAACTGTATTCGATGGTGCACGGAAACAGAAACGGACTGGCGTCCTGCACTAACGATCCCATTATGTTCGTACGCCGACACTCGTACATGTGGTGCGGCCCCTTCAGTCCCCTCGGGAGCCTCAGGTGTTCTCCGTGGTGGTAGTGATTGTGTCCCCCGAGATTAAGATTGCTCTTGGCACCTGATTTCATTCTAACTTCAATCTCCGTTCGTTCTCGTTCGTCCGAGCTTCGTTATACCCGGGAGATGGTACAGTTAACTGGATCCGCGTTAGTACACTATCGATCAAAAGCTATGGAGCCATCTTTACGGCTATAATGAACGAAATTTATAGTTCGATTTCGAAAGTCGATTCTCCGTATCTTGATAGACTTTTGATTGAATAAAATCTGAAGTTTTTTCTTTTCTCCAAATGTTCAGGTTCTTTGAAATTCATATCAGTTACGCGGATACTCTCGACCGGTAGTGTACAAGCAACATCCACGGTTCCTACCTAATCTGTGAGAGATCCTCAGCGAGTTGTTCTCCGGATTGTAGAACGTCAGTATCTCGTGTTTCGTTTCCTGTACAAGAACGTTCAGCCAGACCGACAGATTCGTGCCGATCATGTGCATCAGCCCGAAGCGTGCGACCACCCGATGGCGATAAACTTTCATTTGCTGTTGAACAGAACAAAGATTAAGATCTCCACAGGGGAGGGTGGGTGAGGGGGGACGTGATTCGTTCTCAGCGTAACGGAGAAAGCAAATACGTTCTCGAAGCGTGAACCACGGGGAATCGCAGCGATCGATCCGACGTCCAACCGGAATAATTCGATAATTGTTCGAGCGAGAACCTCCCCGACTCGCTAAGAGATCGACGTCATCGTATTCGAACGTCGAGAAGTGGTGAACGATCGGAATCTCAAGTCGAGAAGCCCCGACTGAAAGTTTTAATCAAAAGCGGTCGAGTGCGGCGAGAGATATGCATCTGTCGCGGGGCAAAGGAAAGAGCAAGCGAAACCGGCCAGGGTAGGCGGACAGGCGAACGACTCGTGTTCCAGTATTAGTTTCAGGGTTGTTCACCCTTCCGTTTCATTAACCTTTCCAGTCGAGCTTCTCGTTTTGCACCGACGCTTTCGCTCTTTCATTAACGTGCTGCGCACCGATTTCTGCACCGTCGATGCCCGGCGTTATTTTTAGCCCCTTCACCTACTAAGGGGCAACTGCCCCTCGTGATTTTCAGTTAATCGCCCCCTCTTTTTTTCACGCAACGTTCATACGCGAAAAGAACGGCGAACCGAATCGCTGCGATTCTCTGATGTTTTCTGGAGAAAATCCTGCGATGTTCGTTGGATAATCGTTCAAAGTGCATCGTTTCGCCACTGGAGGGTAAACTGCAGAGGGTGAACGAATGAAAATAACCTTCATCCAAAGTATTTCTTTTTTATTCCTTCAAATTAAGAGGTATTTCAAGGTGGAAGCAGTTGCAAAATTTTCCAGTTTTAAATTGAACGTCTGTTAACCTGTTTGACTGCTAAATACTTACGGTCCAAGAGCTCCGCGTGGACGGCGCTCTATTAACAATTGTGTTGCTTTAAATAGGAGCAAGAAAAATTATTAAAAATTACGCATCCATAATCCACGCGAGTAACTTTCGCCAGGGACGCATATACGCGCCCATAGTAGTCAAGGGGTTAATTGCCTAAGCGTACATGACCCCCCGCTGGCATAAGGACAACGCTTATTCCCAATGACGCTAATTTACCCTTCCCCTTCGACCAACGTCTGTAAACATACTCACCTCGTTGTTCAGAAATATGAAGTACATCTGTATGAAGATGAACGCCATCCTAGTGGCCGGCGTGAGCGCCAGCATGATGTTGTGACACTTGGTGTTCCTTTCGAGCTCGAAGTATTGGCCGAACTCCAGGCCCGAGTAAATCATAGAGCCGATCCCGAACGCCACCGCGCCCATTCGAAGGTAGAAGCTGCCGTAGTGTTGAGCGGGTCTGACGGCGCTCACGTGCGGGCACGCGGTGGTTTCCGCGACGTCGCTGTCGCCACCGGCGCCGCTCGACGACCGCGACGAGTCCAGGTCGCACACGTCCTTTCGTTTCTCTTCTCATGTAAATTTATGGTAATCAACCGGTTAAGATTAATGCGATTTTAACGGGGGCTGAGAGCTCGCCGCTTCCCGTCGTCGGGTGTCTATTGAAACCCGTTCGAGACTCGAAACTGTCGCGCGATGGATACTCTAACCCTTTAACTCTTTGGGAAACGGTGCGATTAAAAATGTTCCACCTTTTTGATGCACGGTAATTTATGATGGGACATTTTTAGACCCACCACTAAATATTGCAATAGTTGCATACGCATAGGTTTATATTCAGTCTTGCGTAAAACAGTTGGTAATACTATAAAAAAAGGTTATAAATATGATCGCTTATGTTGGCAAGTTTCAATATGTCAGTACAGATTAGTACAGGTTTGTTTAATTTAAAACCCAACAAAATTCCTATCTCGATCGAAATTGGCAAGTGAAGACGAGTAGTATCGAGGAAGGAAGGTTCTCGTAGATCTAAAGGGTCTTGTGGGAGCATAGAAATTTATCATATTAATGTCGCGTAGTTCGATGAAGGGATGCTCGGTTTCCTAGGGTTACTTCTAAGTTCTTATATCTCTTAATCTATTTCAATTTGTTTCAATCGATCTGGCGCGTCGTTACGTGGTCGATTAACGTTAGGTTTTTACGAATAATACGAAGAAACCCGTAAATCATAGAACGAGCAAGGGATTAACCGCAAAAGCGGCAGAGTGGCGCCTAGATTAACGATGACCTACATATGTAGGTTCGCGATAGAACCGCTTGGTGCAGAGAGGAATTACCTACTCGTGATACAACACATGGCAGAGCTTCCTGAAACGGCAAGTTGAACAGGTTCATTCAGCGTGTTGTCTAGATCCCTGGTTGCAAATATTTATACCAAAAAAAAAAAGAAGGAAACAGAAAAAAGAAAAGAAATTTTTCATCGCGATAACAATGATCTCGACTTACTTGACTTAGGCTTGCCATCACGGATCAACGTGGCATAAGTGTAGACGAGGAAGATCATGCTGCCGAAATAGAGGTACAGGTAGAATCCTTCGTAGAACGACGGCGGTATGTAGGTAGATATTACTTCTGCCATGGGAAAGGCGATTCCCATGACGACCAGCAGCTTTCCGTAAAGCGCGCTGAAAGTAGTCGCTAGAGCGTCGCTGCGCAACAAACGGAAATCGTGCTTAAACGAAACGATGTACTCTTCTCGCCGTGGTTTGGCGCGAACCACAACTCGATTCGATCCTCTCCACCGGAGAAATTGGACTACTTCCGGTCCTACCTGTTGTCGCGGAGGAAAACGTCATCCGCCTCGACGATCCTATCGCTATCATCGACGCAGACGTTCATCTCGAGCTCGCAGGATGATCTCTGCGTATTTTTGAGGTCCCATTTGAAACTGAAGCGGAACGAGCAGTTCGTCGGATGAAAAAGAACCGCAGCGGCCCCAGAACGAAGCGTTAGGAAGCGTCAGTAGCGATACCATTGGCCGCAAATACATCCACCCCCGTAAGAATTGGCTCAATTACGGGTAATCGTGTGCTCGACCGTGCTCGCGCGCGTGTGTGCGTGCGTGTTTGATTCATAAAGTACCGGTAATTGCGATGCAGACGTCGGTCAGGATAACCCGGAGGATCACGTGAAATTTCCGTGGTGTCCGGCATGCGTATCCCCCCATCCCCCTCCTTCTCCTGCGCGTTAATCCGGTCGGAATAGAAATCAGCGAAGATGAAATGTTTCAGCCGATCACCGTGTGCACGCGCGTTAATAGGACACTCGAGCGTTGAATGTGACCTGATTTATGCCGACGAGCTTTTCTTCGACACGCCACGGCACCTGATTGCTTCCGATATAGCTTGCAAGTGCGCGATACAGGTTGATTCGTGGCTGGATGGAAAGCTAAGCTGTAGGTTGGACCATGAAATTATGTTTTACATTGTCCTGTCGACTTAAACTTTTCTTCGCTACTGGATACGATACTATAGACGGTAAAAGACAGATTTTCATCAAACGATTTACCGCCCACGTTACACGTCACAGTACCTTTCTACCGCGTGATGGGACGTTCCAATTCAACTCGGCGGAGAGGAAGAATCGAAGAATCATGGCAGACAAAAGGCAGACTTACCATCCGAGCTTCTTCCACTTCCGGTCCTCGGCGACGTCGAGGAAGGTCGGCGCTGGATAGCAGACCGCGGAAATCGGCTGCGAGGAGCATGGTAGAGCCAGGGCAAACTGGGGTGGCCGGTGAGCGCGGGAGGGTGAGCTGCTGCTGTGTCTAGACAGCGTTTCCGGTGAAACGATTACCGCGGACGGCGAAGCCGGTGACGGCAGCGCAGCCGGCAGTCCTGGCCAGCTGTACAGACCGTGTTTCCTCATTATTTCTATCCTGTCCCTGGCCGATCGATTCATCGGTATCGACGGCTCGATTACAAGGATAATTACGAAGAAGGTACCTAAGCCACGTCGATAAAACGATTCGTTCTTTCTGTCGCTCTCGCGCTCCATGCGACTTTAATGTCTCTTTTATCGTCGAGGGCGCTTCAACCTGTCCCGATTGCGTACTTAATATCAAATTGCGTCTCGTATCAGGAAGCACGTATTGCGGATTCGACGATACGGTATTCGATTCGCAACGAAAGGTGGGTTCGTTATTCTCAATTACTTTGTATCTCTGAATAACAAAGCAGTTGAGCATTGTTTGAAAATAAGAATGATCCGATCACATTCAAATATTCTCTATAGAAGCATTAAATACGAGGAAGCTACGAAAACCTTCCGTATCTGAAGAATACAAGCTAGAGGTGTAAGAGATATATGTGGCATTAGGTATTTTTCAAGTATTTATGAAAGCATTGCGAGTTAATCATAATTCCTCCGATACGCGAATAACGCGTTACGGGAAATGCGTCTCTTTGCATAGCTAGTGAACCGTGCAACGCATACAGAGATAATCGATTCCTACAGAGTCGCCATTATATCCGACCGATCCTCCATAAATCGTAAGCCGATTTTAATTGAAAGCGCAGTCACCTCTTAAAACTTCGATTTATGACCACGTTAATTTATACCCACCTACCGTACTCGACCAATATAAATCGGGTTCCAGCGATCGGCCCAGCTCGCGCCACTCCGCCTACGCAGCTCCGATTCGATCATTCTTTCTTTCTCTTTCCCACACCCTGCTCCCAGTTTTCATCCGTTCCACGCGAATCCGCGCCTGTTCCAAAGTAATTTATCCCGGAAACTGTCCGACGCTTCCGAGGGTCCGCACTGTCGACGCCCTGTCCCCGAATTAATTCGTTTAGTCGAGTTTCCCGAGCGTTGGCAGACTTTCGCTCCGTTCCTGTCTCGTCTGAGACCGCCGGCCGCGTGGCCTAAACTTCGATCGGGAACTCGTTAACCTTTTAGATACGGTGCGGTTGTCCGCAATACCGTATCCCTGGGACGATGGGCTTGGCCGTGGATGTCACAAAAACCGTTTATGACGGTTTCCACTATGTGATATCACGTGGAAATAGAGTACTAAATGAATAAATTATGATTTCTTTATACATATTTGTGTGACGACATTGAAACATTTTATTAGTTAATTAATTATTATTATATTCTACAATTTAATTAATAGTTTGCTTGTGTATGATATATTTCAAAGCAAGGGACAACGCGGAGTCCCATTGGTACCGTGACCTTCGTCTTGTATCATCCACGGAAGGTCATTGTAGTGGCGTACCGTTCAAATTGATGGTATCCACGGAAAATCACTATAGTTGCGTACCGTATCTAAAAGGTTAAACTACGCTGACGAGTCGCCGGAAAAACCGAGTCTGTACGAGATGGAACAGCTATGGAAGCAGTTTCCGTTCGTGAATTTCCATTCGGGCCGCGTTCTGTGCCGCCGCGACACGACGCGACGTCAACGAGGGTGTCGTTAGGCAAGGGAGCTGAAAGACGGCCGCGCGGACACGGGAAGGAGTAATTAAGCGCGGGGGCGGAAATATAATTCCCGACCTGTTTTCGCCTGGCGATTCGCTTAATGAAACTGCGATCCGCGACGCTCTAGTTTGCGCAGCTTCCGTGTTCCTCGTCTCTTTTTTCTCGCCTTCCGCGAACGAGAGCCAGCGATCGAAGAGGGCGCGTCTCTTCGCGTTTACTCGATCGCGATATCCTCGTTCTCTGCCTAACTTTCTTTTTTTGGTAGCTTCGAGCAAACTAGCAGTTTGCTTTGAAAAAATCTTCTCGATCACCGATCTGAACGCAATCGCAACTCGAGGTTCTGTAGAAAAGTTTACAGAGCTAATTCTTTTACGCGAAATCGGGAAAATGGAAGTTTCGAATTCGTAGATAGTTCACAGAAACCGCGTTTACGAGCGCGTCTCGAATTTGCAAGCTTTGTGGATAGGCACGATATTGTGCGAAACACCAGAATCCAGTTATCGGTGTCGGTGGCTCTGAAAGAATCAATGTCGCTCGCAACGCCGGCTGCTTGCTGAAAGTTTCGAGGAATTCGAAGGGGAGCTCCGAGCGATCCGTCGCGCGTCTAATTTAAGGTCAACCCGGTGGCGTAACGCGTGTGTTACCAACGTCACATTGACACTGGCTGCAGGAAGAGACCTACTATAGAGCACGGACGGTCTCGCGAGCGTCGTTAATGCGACGACTTTCGAACCAGCCGCCGTTTATCTAATGATAGCGGAGCCCCTCCTCCTCCGATCCGCGGTGGTCGACGAAACACGGCCGAGCCCGTTTTCTCACACACGTGCCGGATTCGAGAGGTTCGCCCTCGTTCATCCCCCGCGAGCGGAGGAACGCGGTTACCATGGAATTCACGGCGACAACTTATCCAAGCGGGGAACGGGGCATAAATTATTTTCACCTCCGTCGCCGCGATATTGCGTCGACGTATCCGGGCGAAATTTCAATTTACCGCGAGCCAGATCCACCCACAGACACCCCGTGCGCGTTGCCAGGAAAAATTTCCGAGACGACGCCGGGGCAGATTCGAAAATTGACCGGAAATGTAGGGGGTGGGTGGTTCGGTTCGAAATACCTTTTCGTTTAAATTCAAGTGTTTCTTAAAACCTCTGGGTGATTCCAAACTTTTGACCTGCAACGTACATACCTATGTCCACATTCGTAAATGTGATCGATAGAACTGGGGCAATTGGATTATGTCGATCAACGACCTCGGAACCGGGTCAGATTCTATTTTCATATCGAAAATTCGAGGATATTCCCGTTCGTAACGATCCATGCAGAATCCTGGCGCTGACGTCAGCGAATCGACTTCATCCCGCTGTATTCCATAACTCGCTACGAACCGGGTGGATCGTTGTTCCGCGCGTTTAAGAAGGTAAACGAGTGGCGCGTAAGAAGCGACCTACCCCTACGAAGCCAATAGTAGGCAGCGAGAGAGACGTGGACAAGTTTCGTCCTTTCCACCGGAGGGATAGAAGGGTTGGTGCGTGAGCGTGCGCTTCCACGCAGCGTTAAAAGGAAACGGAAGAAAGAGAGAGACAGAGAGAGGGATGGTTGACAGAGAGAGAGAGAGGGGTGGTCGACAGAGAGGAAACAGCAGAAAGAAAGAGGGAATGGGTCGTCTCTTGGCTTCAAGCTTTTTGAAATAATCACGTAGTGTTGGAGAAGCAGAGGAGCGCGAGAGGGTGTTGCCGGACGAGAGGGGACCGTTGTAGGGGGGACAAGAGGGCACTGAGGGGTTGATTCAGTGGCTGAGTGCCGTTCCCTCATTGTGGCACGAGTGTATCCGTGGCTGAAGGACTCTGGGCCTGGCTCACCCTTGTTTCGGTGGCTCCGCCACTCCGCCACCCCTTCGGGATATCCCTCAGGAATCTATTCCGCGTCTTCCTTCGCCCTTTCCGCTCTCTTCTTACGTACTCGGATTCACGCCGCTAGAAGGACCTTCTTTTAATCGTTCCACCGCCAAACTTCCGCTCGGTAAATACCTACTAAACGTTCTCCACCTTTTCCTTTTCGTTTTTTCCTTGGCCGTTTTCGTTTCCTCGATTATCGCTACCTTTTTTCCTCTATCTCTGTCTTTCCACCTTGCCAGGGATTATGCTTTTGACGTTTTACCGGAGGGTCGAGCTTGACCAGCTCGATGGAGCGCGAACGCTTCACGTACACGAATCTTTTGACGCCGTTTCTCTTTTTTCCTGCGCTTTCGCTTATCCACCTTTCCCTCGGACCGACTGTTAACGAGGACTCCGATCGAACTTTGATCTTCGAACGATTGCCACGCTAATGCGTCGCTCGCTGTTCGAGCGATTACCTCTTTCCCCGTGTAAATGCTCTCGTTATCGACGAGAAACCATCGATCGCGAAACTGGAAGATTTGTATCACAAACTTCAAAGTGTTTTAAACATTTTTCGGTGGTAACCTCGATTCGAATGTCAAAACGCAGCGAACGCGAGCTTTACGATTACTAACGAAACACAAACGTTTCCGAAGTACTCCGAAGAGATTAACAGCCTGTCCCCGACTGCATCGATAGAATCCCAACAAATTCAAAATTCCAATTCTGTCGGGTTTCAGCTGCGGAACATTTCTACGCGTTCCAATAGTAGATCGAGGAAAAGCACGAGGGTGAAGCACGCGACGCGCACACGACGACATCCTCGTCGTCGTCGTCGTCGTCGTCGTGCCATCGGAAATAGACGGACGCGTGCATCTGTATGCGTGCGCGATTTCAGGATTCCCAACCAGTCGTTTGAAACGAAATAGAGAGACAGAGAAAGAGAAGATAGTGGATCGATTCGCAATGTCGGCAGGATAGAATCGCAGTACCTGAGAGAGGTCTCCTTGATGAGCATACCCGTGACCTTGGCTGGCGGTTTCCTCGTGTTTATGGAATGTTAGCTCTTGAACTCACCAGCGGTACGCACAGTCACGGGCCAGCGGCTCGTGTCACGGCACTCTCGGACCCCGCATCACCGACTGAGGCCCTGCATCGTGGCGAACCTCTCTCTTGGCTAATTCTGCTCTCTCTCTCTCTCTCTCTCTCTCGTCTCATCTCTCGTCGCACTCGGTGCCCATCTATCGTCTCTGGATATACGCGACCGTTTGATAGCGAGCTCGTTATCGGAATGAGACTCGCAGTGGCGTAACGCTCGTGGAAGGATCAGGATTTTATACGATAGGGGGTGAAGGGTTGATTCGAGTACAGTTCGCGATGAAAGCTGGAAAGAAGGCGAGAATTTAGCGATAAAGATCGAATAAGGCAGGAGTGATTGGTAGGGAATTTCCATCTTGAAAATAATTGATCGTTCTGTAGATAATTACCGTCGAAAAATTGTAAGTACCTTACAATTAGCGACGACGCGAACAAGTTCCGTTTAAGCTTTGTTTAGTTTAGGTTCAAATTAATTTATGGTCAGGTGTTGAATAAATTTTGGTTAGTCTCGAATTACAAACCAGTTAGACTTTGGTTAGAGAATCGGGAATTCTCGAATCGATAACCAAGGGACGAAGTCTCCAGAAATACTCTCTCAAACCCTCTCCGCTTTCTTTCTATCTTCAGGGTGAAGTTTCAGCTCTGTTTCAAGAATCAAAGAGAATCCTCGCACAACGAGCATTAGCAGCTCTCGCTTTCATAGCAAAGTGAACTGGAAAAACCTGCAAGAAGGATGGTCCACCCGTCCTTTTCCCCGCATGAGTTTGTTTTAAAGGACTCGAGTGTCGAGTGCGCGTGTACCCTGATCACATCCACATGTAAATCGACGGAATAGGCCGGTCTCTCTCTGCTCTCGTCCACGTCGAAAGAGAGGTGACGGGGTTCCGGTGAAACGGTAGAGGAAAAGAGAGAGAAAGGGAGCTGGTAGCGCCGGGGGAGAGGGGAACAATCGGTCAGGAGGGGTGGGAGAGGAGAGAAGAGGAGAGAGGGCGAAGAGAAGTCACAGTCGGAAGCGAGATAGACTCGACACGAAGGTCGTCCGCTGGTCATAACGAAGTGACAGGTCAATATTAACTTCGGCGCCGTTAGCCGCTCGCGCGTTCACGAATTCATGTTCGATATCCGCCGGAAGTAATCGAGTTCGGGCGCGGAACGGAGGCGGCGAGTCGTCCCGCGGATCGGCCAACCACGGATCGATGGAAATTGCTGTTTCGAGCGGCGATTAATCGGTCCGCTCGTTGCGTCGTGAAATCTCACGAGCAAATAGTCGTTGCGTTTTAGTAATTCGGGAGGAGATTGCGAATCGGTTTAACCCTTTGCGCTCCTTTATCCAGTGTGACACGACGTTAGTTTTCATCACGGTCACTCCTATGCGGAGGACAAAAGTTTAAAACCAAAGAGTCAACGAAATTAAACAAATGTAAGTTACAACAAAGCTTAAGAGCTATGTTTAATATAATTAATTAAAAAATTGAGTACCACTCGAGGAATTGTCCTTTCAAGTAAATTTCAAATAAAGCACTTAAAATACTAGGGAATTATTAGCAACTCCTCTAAATCGAAAAATAATTCGGAGCGCGAAGGGATAAGATCGATCGAAATCGGAAGAAAATAGACATGCGTATGCTGGCCATTTAAAAATTCTTTGGGTTATGGGATGATGTTAGGCTAATTAAGTTGAGGTAGGCAGCAATCGTTGCTAACCTCCGTGATACGCGTCTCTTGTTTCTTGGCGACTGACGAATTGAATCCGGTAGAAGCAGCAATTTTCGCAAATTGGGGTCAGTGTTTCGCTTTGATCGGAAGCTCGCTCCGTTTCGTCCCGAACTCGCCCCTTTTCTGGTCATCCGACGCTCGTGAACGACTTCGGCCGCCGTCGGAATAGTCAGAGTGTTCGCAGCGGCCGAGGCTCGAGCGGAAATTGACGGGGCAAAGCGGAGACGCTCGCGAAACGATTTTTCACGATCAAGTTCAATCGTCGACGACGTACAAACCGACGACGGCCGCTTCCCTGCTGGATACACCGGGAGCCAGGGGATGCGCGTTAATCGTGGACAGTGACTAATGTCCCATGGCAGCGAATAGTGGCGGTGGTCACTCGGATGAAGAGACGAGCAGGAACGCGACCGTTTAAGGGGGGAACGATAATTTACATCGTGGCATTACGCGTAGACCCACAAAGCTAGAAATAATCGATGGGGGGAACTTGGGAGAATTCACGAAGAACGACGCTAACGGAATGCGTTGCTTTTTAACGTAAAAATTGAAAATTTAATTTTCGAAGGCGAAAGGACAAAAATAAATTAATTAAATAATAAGAAATAACAGTGTAAATAAAATTTGTATTCTATGCTAATCAATAAATAGTGTTCTATCGTAATGACAATAAAGATGAATAGATAAACTATATTTGCGAGTCATAAAATTATGTCATGCATTATCCTATCGTCTTAAACTTTTGTCCACTACTGTATAAGATAGTCTTAGCAACGCTTTGGACCTTTAATTTAGACTAGAGTCTTGTCGTTAAAGGTGATTTCCAAAAATTAGAGTGGGATAACTGGCGCATCTCAGTTAGGACCGGAAGCGATTAGAAGCTGTTTAAGAAATCGTTCGTTTCCCTCACGTTCGAGCAACCAACCCGTCGAAGACGTAATTCAAACTTCCTGTCGCGAGTTGGTCGCGTCATCGCGTTGATATTTCCATCGTGCGCCATGTTCGCGCGAGTTCCCGCAATTACGCGCCACCTCGCGAGGCTCTAGACGTGCGAGAGGAATATTTTCTTTTCCCCTTTCCGCTTTGTTCGCTCCACCGCTCCACGATTTTCTTTACCCACTTGACCGACCATTTCTCTTTTCTCTTGCTCCGTTCGAGACTGCCGCATAGTCAGCCGGGATCTCAGGTCTGAACGAGAAGTGTACGCGCGGAGATTCGTTAACGGTCGGAAGTATCCTTGGCAAGAAACGCGAGGCCGGAAGACGCGCGGCATTTGAGAGCGACATTTTAATCGTCACCGGGTCACTTCTTACGATTTCTTCCGAGGAAACGTTTTCACGTCGCTTTTTCACGCATCTGAATGTTTCACGAAGCATGCGCCAGTACCGACATCGTTTACGATTGAATTCCACACATTTCTTTCGTCGTATTCAAGATTCACAGCGGAAAGCAGTTCTAAGAGACGTAGTTGGAGAAGTAGCAAAGAACCCGTTTCTTTGCAAGCTTCTATACGAAGTACACGTTTTCCAGAATATCCTTCGTGCAGAGGTTAGCAATTATTAACATTTAGCCAACCGAATGGGTTAAATAACAAAAGTAAATAGAATCAATGGCAGAAGAAGGAATAAAAGATCTCCCCATTCGGTCGGTAAAGTGTTAAGAGACAACAAGTTAGTTAAAATAGCCTCGCGTTTTCGAGCAAGATCTCCAAAGTCGCGCGTATCCGGTAGGAACGAACGATGGTTCTCACAGAAACACTCGAAAATAAAAACAGGGATTTCCAATTAAAAGCGAGATCTCTCCGCGGTGTGGATTAAATTACTCCCGGTAAGGAGGCGTACGCAATTCCGCAGGATTTCCGGCGCGTACTCACTCTTGCGGGGCGAGAGTCGAGAGCTGGGGCGGGGGTTGCTGCGTCAGTTTCTCCGCTTCCGTGTTAATTATGGGACCCTCGGGTGTTCGCAGCGCAGCCTCCATGGCCGCGGCTTCTTCTTCCTCGCGGAGCTCCTCCGAAGCCTCCTCCGGGATCGTAGTGATGTCCTCGATCGGCGGCAACTCGTTTCCGTTCTCCTCCAGGTGGTTCTCCATTAAAGGATCGGAGTTTTCTCCTGGCCTCGTCACTTCCTCGATGTCCGAGTCAATGCCCTGTTCGTACAAATAACCGTTTACTTGAGAATCCTACTTTCACACGGAATTGTTGCCTCTTAATTGAAAATTGACGCAATGCAACGGCTGTTTGTGACCGGGTCATAACCTTTATTCCACGTTACCGCATACAAGATACTCAGAATAAGTGAGAAAAATGCTATTTAAGTAAAGATTAACTTGCTCCTCCCAGTTAACAAGTTATACGAATCTTTTCACGCAAAGAAAGTCTGATAATTCTACGACTCTCCCTTCAAAATCTGCCTGTATCGAAAGGAAGCGAGCTCGTTAAACTTTTATCCGTCTGCTGTGTTCCTCTTACAGGCTATCGGTCAATCACAGCGGATGAAGCTAACGAAAAGACTTTTCCTCCAGCAAAGAGGCAGCGAACAGCTTATTAATACAAATTACCCGGTTTCCGTGTCCAACTACCCGCTGCAATTACTTATCGAGGATTATCGATGTATCGTGTCGGCGTTGGTACCTGAGCAAAGTCCATGTAGAAGGAATCCCTGGAGTCGGAGCTGCCCCGGCGAAGCCGGAGGCTGAGATCCGGTGAGCTCTCTCCCATCTTTCTTATCTGCTTCCTCGCTGCTCCTCGTCCCTCCTTCTGTCTCCCTTCTGTTCTCTCCCTGCGTCTCCCTTGCGCTTCGCCTTCTCTCCACCCCTGCCGCTACCAACCCCCTTTGTCTTTTACGAGCTTCTTGCTCCACGGACGGGGAATTCTAAAGAGGGTGGCCCTGCACACACAATCCAGCGAGTTTGCAGCCTGAAAGAATCGTCCTTGAATGACAGATCGTCGTCGTCGTCGTTGTCGTCGTCTCGTTCTATCATCTCCAGCCCTCTTCCCGTGCCTTTCGCCCCCTATAACCACCCCAGTGTGCATCTCTCTTTCTGGTCGTTCCTTTCGCGGAGAGGACAAGAGTTCTTCGCTAGTTCGTTCGTTGACGCGAAACAAAAATGTGAAAGGAGGGGCCGGCGAGTGGTCGCGCGCGAGACAGTGAATACCGTGTCCGGATCTCTGAATATCAAACGTCCGCGCGAATTAAAATTTCACCCCTCTTTCGCGCGCTACTTTCCGCCCAGAACGGACACGCGCGTTTACTGAATCGCTCCGTTATTTAACCCTTTCACTACGGTGGACGGACCCGGCCACCGGTACGCTTCCGTTGAACGGCACAATCGAACGAGTTCACGCTTTGCTATTGTGTCTGCTGTACCATTGACTATCATATCATTATTTACGTACTCGTCGAAACAGTCGAACGAAACGGTAACAATGTTGACTAAGCTAAGCGTAGCTACATCAATATGAATATCATGATGTGTACGTTCAGTCGGAATTGTTATGGTGACAATAGGTCGACAAGATCTAGTGAAACGTATCTTAAAAGATAACTAGATAGGATACGAGTAGCGTTTAACAGATAACTCTGGTCTATAGTCAGCTTCGATAACAAAAGGGTAAAGAGTCAACGAACAGTGGCGTTTCAAGTTTTCGCGTGCTTGTTTGCTTCGGAAGGGGTTGCCAAAGGAGCCCCATAGCAATCTTTCAGCGTTCAAACAAGCAAACGTTCCATAGCCTCTGTCTGTTTGCACCCGTTGATCCTTGGCGACCTCGAAGAACGAAACCTCCCCCGATGTCTCGATACTCGCACAGGTGCACGAAGAAGGAGAGAGAGAGAGAGAGAGAGAGAGAGAGAGAGAGTGTCATAGGTGGGGCGTGATCATTGGGCGCCACCGGATTCAGTTGCGCCGGAACTAATTACGAAAGCTAGGAAATTCAATCGAGACTCTCGTTTGTCTTCGGGTTAATTGCCTTAGCCGCGACTCCGACCGACTGGCTTTAATTAAAACTAGGAGAGATGTCGATCTCGCGGCTCCCCGTGGGATTGAATGAGCGGAAAAATCTCGTTCGCGCGAACGAGCTTCTTTCCTCTCCCTCTCTCTCCCTCTCCCTCCTTCTCTCTCTCTCTCCCTCTCTTCCTCCCTCTTTCGTTATGCCAGTTTAATTAAGTTCGACCCGATCGGGAGACCTAGACGTCTCGAGACCAGCCAAGACTTATATACGTACTTAGCGGCTTAGACCTCTGTTGTCTCCAAGTCTTAGGAGAGCATTAACGCGACGCGACTCTCCTCGTCGACGCGATAACAGGATATTCCTTGACGGCGGTAGCTTCTTGCGCGGGTTACGTTAACCTGGACCCACCCAGTCTATCCAGTGAAACGCTTCTCTGGAAATACAGCTTCCAAGTGCACGCGAAACCGTACGCCCCTTTCGTTTGAATCCGAGTCTCCGTAGACCCGAGCTTCCTACAGTAGCGGACAAAACCTTAAGACCAAAGAGTCAACGAAAGTAAATTAATTAGTTCATAAGAAATAGTACGTAAAACGAAATTCTTATTTCATTCTAATCAATAAATAGTGTTTTACCGTAATGACAATAGAAATGAGTAGATAAACAATATCTGCGAACCATAAAATTATGTTTTACATTGTCCTCTCGTCTCAAACTTTTGTTCGCTACTCTGTATACCGCATTAAGTTATCGTATTCGCTGCAGTCGCCTCAACATTTAATTGACCGACGCTGCAAGTTTTGCCGGTACATCTTGTTCGTATCGTCTCGTCAACTGTCCGTCTAACAACGCGAAAAAGGTTACGTTCTCGACGATGCGTTTGCGTTCGAAAATGTCGCGACGCAGTTCTGTTTACGAAGGGTCAGCTAGAGAGCGCCGGATTCTCTTCTGGAAGTTCCCTTGCTGAAATATTTGTAGGACCAGGCGGACGCCCGCCGCTCGGAGGAGGGTAGTTTGCAAGTGAAATGCGGAGGGAGATCGGGACGGTTGAATCGGGTTTCGTACCTTCAGAGGACATTTGTTTTCCCGTGCGCGATCCAGTCGCGGGCCAGTGATACACCACTTCGCCAGGACCCCCTGAACCTGAACGTCAATGAACATTCTTCCTGTTGGGGATTAGGCGAGGAACGCCATGCCTGGTCGGACCCTCTCGTCCCTCGAACGTTTTATGGCCGGCGTGCGTGGCGTCGAATATTTCTCCATCAAACCGCTCCCTGTGCGCGTTACGCCATTACTGCGGGCCGTGGGAGAAATAAATACGGGGTAAGACGCTGCTGTATTTCTTTTCCCTGCGTCCCGTCGGGACAAGTCAGGGATGGCCTGAAGGATCTACAGAGCGTTTTCACTCGACGATCGCTATTTTTCCGCCCTCGTTCCCGATTCCTGCGGACTACGTTATACAGGGTGTTCGGGCGAAGCTACTCTTGATCGAAGAGTAACTTGATTTTCGTCTTAGAATGTTGCATACAGTTATCCCTTCAACTTTCTTCCAGCTTCGTTCGAACACCCTGTATAACAACGTTATCCCGTGTCCGTTTTGGAAGTCGCGCGGGGATTAACACGGAACGGAACGGAATTATCGTTTTAATTACAGGATCGCGTTACGAGAAGCGATTTTAGGGAAACCACAAACCCGGGAATCGACAGGAGAGAACTGTATAGGCAGCGGCGCGATCGTTCGAGCGTGCGTTTCCCAGCGATCCGCGGCAACGATTTTCCGTCGTTCGTATCGCGTGCTGTGTAAGGCAGGCGTTTTCATCCGCGTTCATGCTCACCGGCAGTTCATTGGCTTTTCTGCGTCGATAACTTGTTTCGATGCTTTATCTAACGCGTGCGACGAGAATGGGCCTAACCAGCGACAGGGGGAGGCGGGGATGTAGCACGCAACCCATTCGTTACGTTCCGGCGACCTTTGTCCCCGTATCGTAGAGGAAAATCGTCGAAGCCGATCGTCACTGGGAGAAGCGAATTTAATTGGGTCGCGGATTCGATCGAATTCACGAAAGGCGATCGCGTATAAAAGCGGAAGTAAATCCTCCTGGCATCCCTCTGTAGATGAAACGAAAGATAAACTCCCTGCTTTTAACCCTTTAACTGTTAAATACTCCCGGTCGAAGTACTCCGCGTGGACGCGAGTAATCCACGCGAGTAACTTTCACAAGAGACACATATACGCGCCCATAGTTCACACGAGTAGCTTTCATCAGACGCATATTCGCGCCTATAGCAGTCAAAGGGTTAAAGTATCAACCGAAACGAATCGTGCGTCGCCAAGAGAAAACGCTCCTTAACGCCTACTCTACTTTCTATCCCCTTCTTCGATCAAAAGTAAACATCGTCATCCCCAATATTGAAAATGTCAGAAACGAGAACGGAGAATACATAGATACCCAATTGTAAACGACTTACAACACGAGGTCTGTAGCTCACACGGTCGGACGTTCTCCGCGTAGCGTATCCTCATCCCCCCGTGTCCGATTCGTTTTCACTTTCATCCAGCGGCTCGCACTCCCTCCTACCTTCCCCCACGCGGACATCCGATCGCGCCAGCGGGGACTCGTCAGCTAGCCTCCTCCGGTGTCCGGAACCTCCGTGGTCCCATGGCCAGCCGCGAAACGGTGTTGTCGAAGCACACGAAACCACCCGCGCACCGCTTGACAGACACACACGCTAGCGGAACACCGAGCCACCCCGTCGCGACAGAAGCGGGAAAGAGGAAGGGACGTTCAGAGCCGCTGTTAGCATCCGTGCACCGGTCCCTTCCGCGAGGCACTGCGCTTCCGTTCCCGGCCGTCGTGCCACGGACACCCTCGACCACGCACCCGGGGAATGTTTTCCGTCGGGCGAATCTTCGAATCCGCGACCAAGGGTCGTGAGGAGCAGACGTCGCGCTCTAGTCACCGGAACTTGTTGACGCGACCTTGCCGCTTTGCGATCGAAAGCGTTTTCGAAGCGCGGGACGACGTGCGGATCAATCGTGGCGCCGAGACCGGCCACCGAGACGATACTCCTTGGCACCCCCCGAAGGGCGCGCCACGCGAGCCATCGACATCCTGCTGCCAGAGCCGCCGGGCTGCTGCGATGGCCCGGGCGTCGCGACCACAGCGCCTGCGACGCCGCCACCCGTCCCACGCCGGCGACGTCGTTGCAGCTAATCCAGGACCGTATCTATCCTTCGCGACTTCTTGAGGGTAGAGCACACGGTGGGGGGTTGTGGTAATATGGGGCTGGCGTGGTTCGATGCTGTTCTCGATGGGGGAACCTCTGTATGAATAATAGGCGATAATGGTAGTAGGTTCGTTTTGGAATGTTTGTACGATTGAGCTGAAGAAAATTGTGGGGTACGTTTACTATATTAGGATATTAAGTTGTGGGGTGCTGTGGGATGTGTTTAGGATGTTGTAAGGATTTTATGTCGGTTTATTTTGTTCAACGGAGAGCTGTTAACGCTGTAACTACTAAGATCGGTCAAAATGATCAATTTGAAATTTTTCATGGAAACTTGGTAAATTTATCCTTTTATTATAGACCTTTGGAAATTTACCGTGACTTTTACTGTAATCATTAGGGTTTGTTTTCCTCGTATTTAGTACCTTTTTAATATGATTTTCAATTTGATTTCTTCGTCACAAATAAATATACCTTAACTGTCGATAGTTATGGTGTTAAGGGGATTCGAGGTAATTTTCTACTTCTTGGTATACGTTTTGAAGGATTTAAAAATATTTAACGATTCCTAACCGTTGAGAGAATAATTGTTTGAATTAGCGTTGCGTAGGGTTTTGGTTAGACTAATCACAGACGATTGGAGGAGCAAAAATGTGTCTGGGCATGCGCTCGAGGCTGACAACCGGGAAAACAGTCGACTGAGTGCGTCTGTTTGGAGACTTCCACGTGGAAAAAGTATAATGCATTAAATGGCCCGGAAGAGACTGAACGCTCGATGAATTTTCGTCGTAATTCTATCTGGATTACAAATGAAATACCCCAATTCCAAGATAAGACTTTCCATTTAACGAAACCGCTTTCGCGTTAAAGGACAAGTGGTGTATGTTGTGCACCTTCACTTGTTGCACCCGATTGCATGACCATTGAAACGCATAAATGAATTGCCAAGATGTGTACTGGAATCGTATTATGTTTTGTTTTATTATCTTCACAGAATGTATAAGTAATAATACAGTACACACGGGTGATCAAATCGTTCGGCCCATGCGAACGATATCGACGTAAGTTCTTGATAATATAATAAAAATAATATAAGCGTTATACATATTTATATTTATACATTTCCTATCTGTATGGTTTCTTTTGCTCCTTTATTGTTTTCGTTTTGTTGAAGCCATCAAATTGAACGTTACTTCTCAGTTCCTCGCACGTACTGCGCATCAAGGAATACAATCTGCACCATGAATGTTTGTCGTTTCCTCCAAAATATCATCTCGCGTAACGATCGATCGCGATCGAATGCCTATCACATTTTAGAGACACGACGCATCGCGTCTATCGTCCGCTTCATTTTTGTGAATTAATTTCCAACGCACTTCGGCCAAGCTAAACCTCCGCAAGATAAACATACGATAACGTATATTACAACCTACGGGATTAAAAAAATGGTATTCAATAAAATACATTGCATTTAATTAAACTACATACGGTATCTCTACTTACAATTAGAATGATGCTAATGAATACGTAGATTTTAACATTCTTCCAAAATAACGAGCGCGCCAAATTTCTGCTGGTTTTCCTAAACGTAACTGACTAAAAATGTATGAAAGGATTAGTTTCCTCCCGCGTCTTCGGCCTGTGATGAAGATGAAGAAGTTTTACTTACGTTCACAGTTAAATTTTCAGTCTTGTTTACGAGGAGTTCTAATCGTTCTCCACGCATTGCAACATTATCAATATTTTTACTCATTATATCTTTCAGTTCGTCTAGATTACCCATAACGCTAGCTAACGCATCGATTTCTTGATTGGATTCGCTATAATGTTTCTAAACAAAGAATAAACGCGTGCACTTAGAAGAATTTTAGAAAGTATAATTTAAAGCGTTTCTTACCATTGTACTACCTAATGCCCTGGCAAAATCTGTATTCATCGCATAAGGAACTGCGGTCTGTGCATCTTGGCCATAGGCAGCCAAGAATCTTCTTTTAATTTCTGCAAGGTATAAAAATGCTCTGGATGTTTGAAAGTCCTATAAAATAAAAATGTTAACCGCATCAAGTATTTTTAAGTAATTATATGGTTCTTTTTTGTATTACTTACATCATCTGTGACACACATATAAATAATATTGTCTTCGCAGATGTAATGAAAACGATACTGTCCTTGCGAGTATGTGAGTTTATCATTTTGAGCAGGTATCTTGACCAAAATGTTTTCTGTTACCTCATCAAAATTTCCACTACAAGCAGCATACTTTGCTAATATTGTTGTTCCTCGAGCCACCACACTGTACAAAATTGGCATGATGAATGCTGAAACAAAAATCAAGGACTGACTAAAACTTAGAGTTCCTTTGGTTTAAATACTCATGAATGATTCACCATAGGATTCACCCAAGAAGTGATAAAGTTTTGTTTGCAATGGAATTCTTTTATCTGTTATACCAAGTAATAATGTAAACAAAGTCTATGGAAGGGTATGTCAGCAAATAAATAAAATAAGAATAACCTATTGAAATTTTGAAGGAAGTAATACAATTATTGAAGTTACGAAACAAGAATGAAAAAGAAGATTGTACGACTCATAAAGTAAAACGTCATAGTTTCTAACCTCAAAGATACAATAAACTCTTTCACGGGCTCATTGTTTACGCTTAAAAGATACTATAAAAGCAAATAAAGGATAAAATAGTTTCAATGGAGATAACAATCAAATTTGGTAAAATCAACAATTGGCTATTTTCGCGATATACCTCAATTACTAGGGTGGCGCGACTGAAGAAATAAACGTGTACTTTCTTCGAAGCTGGCCTTAAAATCACTATTATTCTCCTTGTTCAGCCTGTGACTATGACTAATGCAATTGTTCGATGAACCACCGCTTCGTAAGGAACAATTGGAAATAATCAAAACAGAATTCTATTGTGATCCATCGATGACGTCCGTAACTATCTCTGACACATGACAGTTGATCAGTTGGTCAATGCCAACGTAGTAATCCACGAGGATGAAGTTATGCGAATTATTTGTGGCGCGAAATTCAAACGACTTTTTCTTCCGTATATAATCATTTCCAAAGCAACTGTAAATATCAACGGAGAAAAAAGAAACAAAGCCTCGTCAAATACTATTGAAAGCTTGAAATTTTCCCCTTTCACAGTTTTCTTCTATTTCAATCTATAAACTATACAAGGGAAACTATTTAAAAACTTACGTATTAATACGATAAACTCGACTCAGCTCACTCTCAATAATCTGTTCATTTACATAATATCACGAGATCACCTCTGACCTTCCTTCTGTATTTCCAGCGACGATAATCGAATTTCCCTTCGAAGCTGTGGCATTCGAAGCTTGGAAGCGACTAAAGCGATAGGCATCAGGCATGCGCCCACAGAAAGCTGCTGAATGTGCGCCCAGTGTACAGTAGCTTTTCGAGATTCCTCGCTGTGTATAGTTCGATGGCTGCAGCTCACACGTGGCCGGGTGCCGAGCAGTGCACCGTCGCCGCTTACTACAATGAGGAAGGGAGGTAGCAGAACGTAAGCGCAGATAGATAACGGTGTCTTCGTCGCGAGGAAGGGACGCGATCGCGTGCACGCGGAGCCTACATCAGGTTCAGTACATCGTCGACCGGCTGACGCACGACCGCCTCTGGATTTCCTGCTGCGCATAACTGTTCGTCCCGTGGTTCCTGCAACCTTGGCGATGATACTAGGTAAATACATCGCTTTCTATCAGTTTCCTAGCATTGCTTGTATCTTGACGCGTGATCTCGGCCGCGCGGACCTTAGAGCCTCTCGAAATTGTGTTCTGGAGTCGTAGATTCGTCGTTGTCGTGATCAAGGAAGATGGAACTTATTCGTTCGACGTATATTAACCCTTTGGCTGCTATGGGCCCATATATGCGTCTCTAGTAAAAGTTACTCGCGTTGATTATGAACATGTATATGCATTTGTCAGTTTTTCCTCGCTCCCATTTAGAGCAACGCAATTGCTAACAGAGCACCGTCCACGCGAAGCACTTCGACCGGGAGTATTTACCACTCAAAGGGTTAATCCGCCTTATAAATTTAACGACCCAAAATCTTATCTCAGAGCAATATTATCATAAAATTATACCCTCGTATTAACCCTTCGTATAATGTGCCGGAGTCGTCAATATTTCGCTATTTTATGAGTGGTAACGCATACAATGACGACGTTATTTGTGTTAGTCACAAAGTAACGATTGCCTTGCTTCAAACATCATAAATCCTAAATAATAGGTACCCAAACAGACGACTCAGGTCAGTTTATTATAATACCTTGTATTATATCGGTGAGGGTCAAAACTGACTCAGGCACAGTTCTGCGAGCTGCTAGGGTTAAACGCCAATTTTGTTTGGAAAAGAATTTTCACGACGAAGATTCCAGCGAGTTTCTTCCTGCTCGACCTCGTTTGCAAGCTGGTTCTAGGGGAAAACTGGCGGAGCACCGCGATGGGTGCGGGGTACACGCGGGTCAGTTAAGTGGAAATCTTCTCACGTCGCGTTTCTCTGTATGTTTTCTGTCTGGTTACGCGCGCGATTAAGTTTTGGAGTATCTGTTTTTAGTGCAGGTTATCGCAACGCTATCTAACTTTGCCCGCTACACAGATAAATTTGTCGCAGAGGAACGCTGCTTTTCATCTCGGGTTTCTTTCACTGCTCAGTTATATAAACCTCGTTCGTTGACGCTCAAGGTTTGCAGTTTAGAGGTGTGCTGGATATCGTTTTGCATGGTCGTACGTGAAACGGGGAGCAACGCCCTTGGTATATTGATCTCAGCGGGAAGGGACTGTTGTCTCCCCCTTGCGATTTCCCTTCTTTACCGAAAACAGCGAATCGATAACATCGAACGAAACGCCATAGGCGGATGTAGCGGTAACGTTGCGCAGAGCGCGAGTAAAACGATGAATGAAATTGAAAGATTGACGTTAACCGTGGTGCTTTAAGATACGTGTATCTTAACGACCATCTTACCTGTTATTACGCGAAATTAGTGGCTGAGTCAGCAGCGACACTGTTGATAATTAGATTAGGTCAGGGCAAGTCACCGTGGCTACCTTTGCTGGCCGTTTACTTTCCGACTGTATTTTTGTTTACTTATATGGAAAGATACCATTGATTATTGTCCTTTGTCTAAATTTATAAAACAATTTGTTATTAACACGTTGAATGCCAGGCCAGTTTTATAGGATTTGCCCGTGGTCCCATAATGAATTTTCTATTATACGATACGTATACCGTTGAAATATTTCCTATAACAAATAAGTTACAGCGTGTAACTATCTTTAGATGTTTTATATTGCATTAATTTCTTCACACCATTGCATTGACGATGGTAATAATGAAAAATTGATAAGTATTTGTCCAAGTTATGAGTTTCTACCAATCTGGACGCGCCAGTCACTGGTGACCCCTGTGGCATACAACGTGTTAAAATAACTGTTCAAACTGTAATGTATGCATGCAGCTGTATAAAGCAGGATAAATATATTTTGGGTGGAAGGATTGTCAAAAAGCAGCATCATCTAATCGAATAAAATGACACTTTGTTAGTCGTATCGCTTCTAGATATCACGACGCTGTAGAAGACTCAGTAAATACTCTGTCGGAAATATTTAATATCTAAACGGAAATCGTCGATACGGTTATCAAGAACGTACGCTTGAGTAATCGAGAGAGAACACATAAGGTGTGACATTTTGTTCACATTTTTGAGAGCGCGCATACCTCTTTAGCCTACTTTCTCGCGGTGGTATCAACGACACACGGGACATTTTAGCGAGGGCAAATTGTGCAAGTCGTCTAATGTTCGCGATATTCCGTTACGTTCGGCATGTTCCGATTGCTCGCGAACGGAACGATGTCATTTCGAGTTTCAGCGATCTATAAATAACGTTATTTCATCTGTTTTCGGTCAGCCGGTAAGAAAGCCGACTTATGTTCGGTTCGGGTACCGTTAATCGTGCCGTGCAAATCGACGTTCAATTTGCATCGTTTGAGGCTGCGCTTCTTGCGAACCTTTGTAGAATGCATACAAAACCGCTGCACGTTGAAGATTCTATGCGACTCGACTTAGTCATTCTTCAGGCAATCGCGAGTCACGGTGTGAATTATGATTTGTACGAAATAAAGGGTACTTTCTGTTCTAATTTCAAAGGTAGCTTCAACAGAGCGCGATCGACAAAATTTACAGTTACGGGGTACAATTTTAATACTTCTTTCTACCTGTCATGTGCTCGCCATTATTTTGTTCGCTCTTCTTTGTTTTCGTGTTACCTTCTAATGGGCATTGCCCGTAACTTAATTATTTGAAATGGGGTTTTATATTACCAAATAAAATACACTCTTATTTGAAATACTATAATACTTTATTACATAGCACGAGGAAGGTGTAATTCTAACTGAACTTCACGATTTTGTCATGAGAATAGCAAACGCAGTGGTCGAAATTCCTACGACCCCATCAGGGTTCTTTAGCCCCTTTTTTTTATTACTTTATAAATTGCCTGAAGTGGCTTAGGTTCTTGGAAGAAACCCTTCAGAATATACGTTAAGAGGAAGCTGGTTTTCGGTTAATTTCTGTTTCGTATTATTTCTGTATTCAATTACCAACATAAGTAAAATAAAATTAAATAAAAATAAACAACTTGGCATCTAGGATGTTTAATAAAACGTAAATTCAATTATCCATTCTATAGCGTCAAAGCAATAAATTAGTTACCGAAGAAGCAGTAAGGGGTTAAATTGAGATTTTCAACGATTTGCGAATTGTTCAGCGATTCTGCGCCATGCAACTCTCGTCCGCTCGACCGGTGATGGAACGTAGGCGCAAAAAAATTCACGCTCTGGTTGATGCGGGTTTAGGTAGTGACGAAAGGCATACGCTCGTCGCTCAGGAACAGAGATCTCACCGTTGGAGGGTCTTCTTTCGTCTCTGTTGTTCTTGTATCTGCCCTGCGAACGATTTGCATTGCAAATCACTCCGCTTCTTGCTCGCGCCAACGTTCTCCCGATGTCTCCTCCAAAACTACGTGATCAGGGGTCCGGGTGGAGACATCTGAGAAAAGTTACACGGGGAAAGAAGTTCAGCTACCGCGTTTGTCCCAGAAGTTTGCTTCTTTCTATGATTTTAACTAATTTGAGGCGTCGTCGGATTCAGGGATGCAAATTACATGCAAACAAGCCGGATAATAATCGATGCTCGGCAGAGACAGCGATAACGTTATCACTGAAGTTGTTAATCAAGACTGATGCGTTAACGCTATACCGATTGGCCATTTTGGTGCAGATGCATCGCTAATGAACCGATTACAATGATTTTCTTCGCGTAGTTAACCCTTTGTGTTTGAGAAGTGACCGTTAGTCGTTCAATGACACTAATTTCGAAGATTTTCAAATGGAAAATATTTATTAACCCTTATGGCTCCAAGTATGCCTCAGACGTGGGTAGTCTGCGACACAGAACTTGACCTTGCTGTGTCACGATGAGAATTTATCGACAGTCCACGCATATCTGCACAGCGTTACCCGATACGATCTTCGAGTGAATTGCTGCCAGAGAAATCAACTGGTACACATTACATAGCGTGTCGTGTAGCGTACAATATTACGTAAATTAAACATCGCATACTGATGCGTATACGTATGCACTTTTTACGAGCAGACAGAACGCGGCTGACGTACGTGTCAGCTGCAGCGGTTGGAGCCGGGACGGTGGTCGTGTTCCTCTGGTGGTGGTGGACCAAGAGGCAGAAGGACAGGCCGCCCACACAGTGGCGAAAAGTGGGCGAGTTGAGCGACCTGGTCG
This sequence comes from Tetrapedia diversipes, assembly GCA_033822845.1. Classification (NCBI taxonomy): domain Eukaryota; kingdom Metazoa; phylum Arthropoda; class Insecta; order Hymenoptera; family Apidae; genus Tetrapedia; species Tetrapedia diversipes. The sequence continues at coordinate 1,369,490 of JAOPTO010002141.1, forward strand.
CGTACCCGATCAAGTCCCTTGGCCCCGTACGGATGAACACGATGGAGTGCACGAAACTGGGCCTGAAGTCCGGCTGGCTGAGGGACCGCACTCTGATGGTGATCGACTTGAACGGACACTTCGTCACTGCCAGACAGTGGCCGAAAATGGTCCAAGTGAGTATACATACTTTTTGTAGAAATTTTCCTAGATTTACGGACATTTCTCGTATATTTATTTCTAATATACATATGCTAAGAAATAGGTATAAATCATGCAGAATTTGAAATTACAGAACTGAGAGGGAAATAGATTAGGGTATATTCGTATCGCTCCATCGATAAAAATAAGAAGAAATTCCCAGGAATAATAGTAATTGATTTTTCAAATTTTACTCATGGAATTCAAAACCCGTTAAATTGACGTATCCCGTAAATCTAGCGTTAATGAGATCCAACTTTAAGTTCGCCAATTTATTGTTCTCCAGGAAAAGTTTCGTTTCTCACGCTTTCTGAATTTTTCCATCGATCTCAACGAGAAACTGTACCGGCCAGTCTCGAATTCCTTCCGTTGACTGATTCTTCAGCCTCGCGTTTTGCCCTTCGAAGATACATATCGTTTCCGTGTTACTCGTTTCCACGTGCCCGCGTTTACTCCCGCTTCGAGCTGCTTAGATATGCCAACGAGTTCTTAAAAGAAACTATTTTTACCAGCTCTTTACGCGATGGTGCCTCGATAACGCGAGGAGTAATTATCTCCCCTAAGCACCTCGCCGCGCGAGCAGATGATTACCGCCAGATAGGCATGCTGCGATCGGGCAGTCGGTAAATCACCTAATCTAATCGGCGTATCTCTCTCTCTTCCAAGAGGTTTCGTTTCACCGTCGCGACGGAGAGCGTGTTCGCGCGAGAGATCATCGCGAAAGAGGAAACGTCCCGAGGAGGAACCCGTGAAAGCTGGCGGATCAGAAACGGATCGATGCGCGATGATCGTGGCCATTTTTTACCACCACCGACGTCTACCTTCGCGGATCGTTAAGCTCCGTCGTTTGCATTGTTAACTTTCCATGAAAGCCATCAAATCCATTCCTAGCGAATTTCTTCTTCGCGCCCGGGGAACTGAACCGATACTCTTCCGGTTCCACCCGAGAGGCGTCGAGAGTATATGAATTTATACTCTTATATTAATGATTTATAAATATCTTAATATTTCGTCTGTTTCCATATTAATTAATAGATATTATATTAATCAATAAAATTTCTCAATAAATTTTTTCATAATATTATAAATATTTGTTAAATTTATTGAGATTTAATAAATTTAATAATCGACAGAAATTAAATTTATTACGGTTAATTGAATTTAATTATTAATATTAATTATACCTCTTGCGATTTTACAAATTTAATTTTGAAATTGATTAAATCAATAATTTTTATAGTCAATATTAAATTTAATCGGGATTAACGAGCCGTTTTATAGTCGCTAAAACTCTTGAAATTAACCGCCAAGAATCGAACGGGAAAGATTAAAATTCGTCCAGCCGTGGCATCTTCCCGTCAAGCTGCATCTTCATTGCTTGGCCGGTCATTTCCGCTCTGATTGAATCGTGTCGCGGGCTTTCGAGATTTCGACTCGACGGATACGCCTCGGTTTTTAACATCTTGGCATCTATTTTTTTGCTTCGACTCTTTGATCTTAAACTTTTGTCCACTACCGTAGATAGCCAGGTGCCACATTCGCCGGACACGTACAAACTTCCTTTTCTCGCCCTCGAGAAAACATTGATGAAGCACTAAACTGGGAACCGTGTGTTCGAAGGTGTCACCCAGCGTTTCCGGCTCGATCCTCACGCTGTCCGCCCCGGGAATGATGTCCGTATCTATCGATCTGTCCCGACTTCAAGGCAAAGGATTCCGCGTGGCGGTGTGGGGCCAACCTGTGGCCGCCTGCGATTGCGGCGAAGAACCCGCCAGATGGTTGTCTCGGTTCCTTCTTCAGGAAGATGCTGGATTCAGGCTAGTTTATTACCCCTTGCACTACCCCTCGAGAGAGGTCAGGACGAAGAACAAGCACTTCCTGATAACTACCGACGATACTGTGAGTTTTATAATTGAATTCAACCGGTTAAGCGATCTGTTTCATCTTTTACGCTTAACATTTCTTTTAACTCGGAGAACATTTAGGATTACCGATCTGCAGTCTCTATATCGTGATATGATCCGTTTATCGAATAGGGCGCCTACCCAGATGCCACCAGCTACTGTTTAATCAACGAAGGCTCGATAACCGATCTGAATACTCGATTGGAAGAACCAGTCACCACGGAGCAATTTCGGCCTAACTTCGTGATAAAAAGCGCCCCTGCGTACGATGAGGATACCTGGGGCTGGGTGAAGATCGGAGACATGGTATTCAAGACCATGATGCCGTGCACCAGATGCATCTTAACCACCATCGATCCGGAGACCGGGACGAAGAATCCGAAGGCGGAGCCGTTGAAGACCTTAAAGAGGTTCGTTTTTGAATTGCATTTCTAGTTAATTCGATATTCATTGGTGTCACGACGAATTGTAGAAAGTAGCCTTCTTTAATTACTACAGTAGTGCACAAATTTTAAGACCAAAGAGTCAACGAAATAAAACTAAGTAATTAATAAAGAATAGCATGATAGTGTACAGACAATACTTATAGACCTCGTCTTAAACTTTTGTCCGCTACTGTATACTCGAGAAAACGCGTTGCGTCACATTATCCTATCATAACGCATACCAGCAGATATTTTATCATGTACCCACATTATTAAGTTATCCCGATGGTTTACGTGAATTCTTACATAACGCTTCCGTTATTCTCTCAAACTTTCGTTAGTTTAGAGATAATTTAAAAATTACTCATTACGTATACATAAGAGATCGACGTCGACTTTGTGGATCACTCGATGTACAACATCGAAACTCCATACAGTTACAGGCAAGTGATGGATCCGATCGTTCGTCCCCTCGTCGGCGAAAGCCCTGTGATGGGGATTCATCTCGGTTTGAGAGGTTCCCCTGGCAGAGTGCGATTAGGGGACCCGGTTTACGTCGGTGTGCCTGAGGAGCAACCGCTGCTGATATCGCCTCCCTAGCTACACCGATGGGCTTCCTGCGAGGACGAGATCTTCGCCTACGAGGAAGCCATCAGATCCTTGAAAGAGGATTCTCTGCCAACGGACATGACCAGCAGCGAGGATACGTAGCGTTCAGCTACTACATTAAATCAACTAAGGTCGTTTATCTGATCGTTGAACAGGGCCTAAAGAGAGTTACTCGTGACAGACATTGTTTCTTGAGACAATTCACTGTTCTCTCGATTTGGGGATGATTCGAAAGGATTACGTTAGATGGGATACCGATAGTTTTTACCAAGCGTATCCTGCTTAGAATAGAAGGAGATATTTATCGCGAAAGAGGGAGAGAGATATGTAGATATTATAATTACCGAAAAATTATGGTATTTTTGCTAAATGTCGATTGTGGATCAACGTTACGGGGGACACTATTATAATATCAGGTCCGTACGAGACATGTTTATTGTTCGTTCATATTTGTATCACGTATTGTGTTATCGTACGAAATAAAGGAATCGCAGGGAAACAGGTGTTTTGAACATTTACAGGGGAAGGAGGAAGGAGCCGAAGCGACAATGCTGCGAGCAACACGATGACAACAGTTTTACGGCAATAATATTTATTTATTTACACTACAAAACAACAGGGACGATTTACGATAATCGGCACACCTTTACATGCGGGTTCGTTCATCGAACGATCACCATTCTCTTGTCGCGTCCGCTTGTTCGGAACTTGGCTGTAAGAGAATGATATCGTTGCATCTCGTGTGCGGCGTGTAAACGGTTCGAATAAATTATAGTGTTTCGAGTACCAAGGTCTATGTAATAATCTTAAACTGTGTTCAGTTTTGTACAAGGGTCGCGTTCTCTTTGTTTAAAATCGGATGGTCTCACCGCGATAGCTGGAACGGATTAGTAGCAGCCCTTGGAGATGAAGCGAAACGGACAAGGAAACGCGGGCCGCTGAACGAGAGGAGAACCTATTTCGCGTACAGGATCGATCGGGGCAGAGAGAAAATCGATCAATGCTTGGCACCGTTGCGCAATTCCGGGGAACAGCTATGTACAAGTTCACGCGAGATATTCTGCTAGACCTTGCGTCGTATTTTGCGAGGTTAGACCGAAGGATCAACAAGTATAGTTCACGTTCGAAATGTTGCGCGAGGGAAAGTTCGAAGGGCGTCTCGATTCCACGAAAGTACGAGCAAGAAGGAGAAACTTCGACAGTGGGAACATCCTGATTACTACACAGGTAAATGGAGCTAGCAGCGAGAAAGTAAGTAAACTACGTACAAAATAAACATAAATGATATTGCAGAGAGAAAAGAGTGAGAAAGGGGGGACGTTGGAGGACGCGAGGGACAAGAGACGAAGAGATAAAACGAAGAAACGAAGCGTTACCGACAGAAGGAGAACGAGGAGAGGGTGTCGACAGGGTCTGACACGATTTACGAGCTCGAAGGACTTGTTTCCGCTAGCGATTAAACAATGCAGTTAAATATAAGATCCCCTGCTGTGTCGCGGTCACAGGAACGCAGCGTGGTCGCTGTATCTTCTAATGCGCGAAGAAGGAATGCAAATTCGCCGAATGGAAGATCCGTTCGGGAACGCGTATCAGTTGGTATCGCTGAATTACTGCTGACCTAGACACTGCTTCTTCTGCAACTGTTACGCAGGATGTCCCACCTTAAACTAGCCTTAACCCATTTGCATTCATAAACGAAATAATTCACACGCGATTGTCAATTATCACCGATCGCGGAATAATACGCCATCGGTAATATTCTTTTGTTACCATAAAATATTTCGCGAGTGCCTTACCAACGGTATACAATTCCGAGGTTTATTTATCCTACAAATCTGTAATACTATTTTCTGTATAATCGTTACACATAATTTCTAAGTAAAATCAAGAATAAGCAAAACCACAAGAACTATCGTTAACTCGCAGATGAATAAAGCTAATAGCGTATTCAAAGCTGTGACGCAAATGGGTTAAATATTGCCTGCTTCTATGAAAATCTGTCAATTTTGATCGAACGACTCTGTATCTGTTTTTCGATATCCGTTAACACTAGATTTACGGGACTTTATGAGCAAAATTTGCAAAATCAATTATCATTATTTGTAGAAATTTTCGTTGACTTTTATTAATGGAGTGATACGAATATACCCTAATCTGTTCGCCTCTCAATTCTGCAATTTCAAATTCTATATGATGTATACCTATTTCTTGGTATACGTATATTAGAAATAAATATACGAAAAATGTCCGTGAATCTAGCGTTAAGCCGCGTGTAAGGCATTTTTAAAATCCTCACAAGAGGTCAACCAGGCAGCCCGTTTCAAGTGGGACACCCTTTGTATTTCTTGCGATTTCTCGTATGCGCGACCTTGGATGGTCGCAAGCGGAAGACGCCAGGTGACACTGTTCAGTTTAACGAGGACGATTCAGGGTAGCTTCGACGAGACATCTGGGATCTCGGGGACAAGGGGGCAACGTCACGTTGCCAACGTCGTACCCGTGTTCCTGCTCGACGATTCAGGGCTCTGCGATGGCTCCCACGTGGCTCCCGAGTGCGTGCTCTCAGGACCGTCAAATTCTTCTCTTGTACTTCCACACCCTATCGCTGACGCGCCTGCTCGACCCCTAGATGATGGAGGTGATCAGTCTCGCCTTGAAGTTGACGATGCGCTCGCTGGTTGCTGCCAGACGCTGGAAAAACGAACGATCTCGATTAGGATTGTTTGGTGGAACAAATAATAAGCCGAGTCGCGGAATAGTGGCTAGCGTCGGTGAATGGACGGGAAAGAAGAAGCTTCTTTCTTTCTCTGATCTCAGTCGACTAGCTGATCTTATCGTTGCGCGCAGACATTCTCTGCGCGGTTGATCGATAAAGCAGAAAGACGGAATGCTGTTTCTTTTTAATTAATTAATTTGTTTCCTTTTATCCTTACGTTAACAGTATACGCCACCTGTACTATCAATGTCTTCCTGCAGAACTCTAGCTTTTTCGCTACCGACCTTCCAAGTCGACCACAGAGAGAAACGCTCGCAACGCTTTCGAGGAGAGACGCGTATCAGCCCCGCTTTCGACGCTTCTTATCCACGCTACCGGCAGTTTCACCGTGACGGGCTAAAGAAACCAAGTCATCGATCGACAGCCAAGATCGTTCGTGCGATCACCACGAATCGCTGTTCCTTCCAGGAGGTTCCGATACGGCCGCGTTACACAGGCGAAGCGCGGACGGATTCCGCGCGATGTACGAACCGTGAAGCGCTTTCCAGCGCGATGCCCGCTTCTTGTCCGCGTGCACGCTCCGCGAAGGTTGCGCATAATGAGCGCGATTAGGTTTAACAACGCTCGAGACCCGCCTTACACCTGTTTTTCCGCCCGCTCCTGGAGCGTTGCTTTCTCTGGTTTCTTCTCGCCTGGAAAAACTTTCTTGTCGCCTCCTCGTGCACTAGCCGTGATTAACCCATTTGCATCCAAGCGCGGAATATTTCGTGAGCCACGATTGTCGTTTGTCACCGAGAGCGGAATAATCCGCGAGCCCGCGAGTGTCTTTTATCAGATTGCATGGAATAATTCGCGAGTTGCGATTTCTTTTCATTAACACTCGCTGAATGTTCTTCATCTGTCACGGATCACAAATCATCGTGTAAAATGCGGTGTTCGCGACGTAACACTGTGTATCGATCGTTTTAAAGAGTGCCATGTTAACACTAGAACTACCAACGATTAGGGTATACTAATTGGAGACAAAGGAATCAAATTGAAAGCTGTACGAAAAAGATACCTAATGTAAGGGGAACAAATTTCAGCAATCATAATAAAAATTATAGTAAATTTTCGAACGTATAGCACCACAGTAAGTTTACTACGTTTCTGTAAAAATTATAATTTGGATTATTTTTACCCCGTTGGTAATTCTAGAGTTAAATAAACTCCATGAGCAATTCGGAAGTCATGTACTGCATATACAACCGATCGCGCGCAGCGATACTGATGCCTGAACAAGGCACCTTAAGTAGAGTCATGATGCAAATGGGTTAAGCGTAAATTGGCCGACAAGGGATGAAGAAAAACGCGGGACAGGATTTTGGCTAATCAACGGATTTGTCTTCACCCGAATTATTCGCGCGTTCCGTGTTTCGAACCGCTCTCTTTCCGCTGGAACCGCGAAAGAAAGTCGAGCGAACTAAAAGATCCCGCTATCGTTTGCCGCGTTTCCGTTTCGCCATGGGAGCCAGTCGAATCATTGGATTAGTCAAGCGCATTGGGAATTTTTGCACTCGTGAGACAACGTTTGATGGAGCGTTGAGGAGGTGATTTCGTGGCGCGGTCGATGGACTGTGATAAGCTACGGTATCAGGTAAAACTTTGGAATCGGTATAGATTTTAGGGTATTATATAATTCTTACGTAAATTCTGTAAGCAGTAGTCGTGAACGAATGTAAAACTTGAAAATGAGAGCCGTTGATATTTAGATTGGCGATTGAAATGGATAAAAGAGTTGGGAAAGAAGTTCGACGGAGATAGAATTTGAAAAGTGATCCTAAACTTCTGATCGGAAAGTTTAAGACCAAAGGATCAACGGAAATAATTGAATTAATTTATAAGAAAACAAAATTCGGATTCTGTGCTAATCAATAAACAGTGTTCTACCATAATAACAATAAAAATGAATATATAGACAACGTTTGAAAATCATGAAACTGTACTTTACATTGTCCACCCGTCTTAAACTTTTGTCCGCTACTGTAGATAGTTATGCGAGTCTCTTCCGTTGATCGGTTTCGCTTTCATTGAGAGTTCACAGCGAGAGCGAAAGCGAAACGTTAACGGAATACGATCGTTTAAATCTAAACAACCGACTGCTGCAATTATCTATTCGTCTAGATTAAACGTCGTACTTATTTCTGTGAATCTCAAAATTTGTCAAGCAAAAATGTCGATCAAAAATGGATGTCCAGAAATCGGTCGGATACTATTATAATCCTGTTTAGATCGAAATCCGGTTTGGGTTATGTCTGTGTTAGGTTCAATGATTGAGTCCACCTGTGAATAACTCGATACCGTTGCACGGATCTATAGAGACATCGACGAAAGGACTTTGCTGTCGACGACGCGTTCGAGGATAAAGGATCTACACGAATCTCGATCGAAGGAGCCGGTCAACCGCTTGCCTCTGGCGATATCGCGTGCCAGGAGCCACGTAGCAGCTGCTTGCATAAGTCAACCAGCGAATGGACGAGCTGTTTCATAGAGAAAGTCGCTTACATTTTTGCTTTCCATCGATCCTGGACAGGGGCGTTTGCGTAATCGGCCGGTTTTATATCTGGAACGACAACGCGTCACGCTCGCGCGAGTTTCGGCAAAATCTCCACGTGGAGAATTGGTCCACGTCGAATTTAGAGTTTCTCCTAAGGCCGGCCGATTAAGTTGCAACACTTTACAGTCGCTTCTGTAATTCCTTTTTCGCCTTTCGATCAAAGGTGTCTGTTTTCAGCTTCGATAGCTAAGCGGCGAAGAAACTTTGATTCTTACAGCGTGAAATGTCCTTAATTTGACGGGTAAATAAACTTTGCATGAATTTTCAGAATCCAGCCGGCACCATAACAAATGTACACGTTTCGGGTCACCTACGAAGTAGTTAATTACAGTGTTCTGCATCGGACAACGCGTTCTCGAACGAAATTCAAACAGGAGGAACCATAGTTGCTCAAGTTGCGAAGTGTTTAGATAAGAGCGAATAGATTGATTAATTGGCTACAATCGTAACACCCCGCTGTAGCGGTCCTATCGTGATCATCGCAACGTATCAACATTTCTACATACGTTCGTTTCAAATTAGCGCGCAGATTCTGATCGCACGTCCAATTTAACGAACGCTTCGTTTCTCGATACTTCGACCCGATGGAAGGGCGCCACGTAATTGCATTGACAACGTTCGCTATGCATTTATTACATATAGAATGCGAAAGAAAAACAAGTCGCGTGTTAATACGAGCAAATCACGAGTCGAGCAAGCGTAGTTTCACTTTCGAACGAATCTGTTACATAAAGCAGCCCAAAGAATAAAATGAACAGCGATACAAGCAACTCCGCGGTGCCGGCACTGGAAAAACGATCGCGAATAATCTGAACGCGCTGACTAACGGTGCTTCGTTCGGGAAAAGTTGTCGGGCAGGAAAATTTTGAGGAAAGTTCCGCTCCGTTCCGTTCCGACACTCGCCGCGTAATCGAGTGTCGATCAACCCTATTTTGCAAGCATAAGCGCAAATACTTACAAGAATGAGGTCCTGAATGAGGTTCGAGATTCCTCTGTTCGCAATGACGAAGAGCCTGGTAACCGGTCCGGGGACCGCCTCCTGCGCTTCCTCGGCCTTTCCAGTGGTACCCGAAGCGCTTCCCTGACTTCCGCTTCCGGCCACCAGCTGCAAACAATCGTGGACACCGGTTACTCGAATACCTGACCGGGACGACGGAGGATTCTTTCACAGGGGAAGAGCACGAGAGAAGGTGAATGACAGACAAGTTGCGTGGATCGTTCATTGTCGTCGATCGTCGCGCGTGAATCGTTGCACCGATTTGAAATACACGAGACAGTGGTTGCAGCTCTGCGTCCAGCTCCAGCGCTTCCAACACTACGGTGCTTCTAAATCCTGAATCCTACGATCCATCGATCTTGCTGCTACGATCCTTACGTGAGCTCCTTCGGCTCGTGACATTGTTTCGAATATCTTTATAGGCTGTCTACACCGTTCAAGCGTCCCCTGCTTTTTATATCTGTCATTTAGCGTAAATCATGAAGAGTTTATGGTAATTGTTAACGGTTTAAAGATAAAATTGCGTGTACGATTAAATAATTTTGAACAGATAGACGCTTTTGGGGCGTGTACAGCCTATATAAGTGCACAACACTGGAAACATATATACACCAGGACCCAAATAGACAATAACGTTACCGTGATAATTACAGGCAGCGTGACGTACGCTCTACCGTATACTTACCCTTGAAGAAACGTACGCCACGCACCGTGCTAACAATTTGCTACTAGTTATACTCGTGTACAAGGCCAGACGATTCAACTTTTTCGCGAATCTCAATGTAATGTAAATTTCCCATTCTCGCGGGAAGACGAATCGAAGTCGCGAAGCGAAATCGTCTGGCGAATGCGTTGCTCTTGGTGCATCTCAGCGGCAACGGACGAATCACAGCTACGGATGCTAACGATAATTATAGTACAACGTGTGTATGTGTGTGCGTAATGAACGAGTACGAGAGATTGCAACAACGAGAGAATCGATCAATGGCTGCCGTGAGATTTCGAGTCGAGTCGGCAGGGATGTCCATCAGCGCCGCTTCAGCTTCACCGGAAGTCTTTGGTCGTCGGTGTCGCGTCGGGAATAGTTGGCCGGGGAAAACGATCGGGGAAGGTGGTGGTTTCCGGACACACGATAGAACAAGGGATTCGAAAATCGGAGGAAGGCATCACTCTTCAACGATGATGTACTGAAGTTAGTGGACAAATGCGGTTATGATCTATGTTAAATGATCTTCGAGGCATTAACCCTTTGACTGCTATGGACGCGTACATGCGTCTCTGACGAAAGTTACTCGCGTGGATTATGAACGCTTATATGCGTTTGTCAATTTTTCCTCGCTCTGATTTAGAACAACACAATTGCTAACAGAGCGGTGTCCACGGAAATCACTTCGACCGGGAGTATTTAACGGTCAAAGGGTTATGAGGGTGGCAAGATACGAGTCTTTGTCTTTTTCGAAATGAAAAAGTACTTTTTCTGTTTCATTAGAATAATTTTCGAACAGTGCAAAACTTGTTGCTGATTTGAGCTATCCTCGCATCTCCCTACCTTTTAAGTCCTCGAAACGGGGACAGACGATGAATGCCAATAGGGAATGGTTAGTGACAACGATGATGGATCGCGTCTATGACTTGGCCTACGCTCGGACCATGAGAGATCGATGAACGTCGCGAGGACTGCGCGCCAGGCTGATCTCCTGGAATCATTCTTACGATCAATCTTCGTCAACGGTATGAACGATCAACGCGAGGATCCTGGCGCGCGATCCATGCACGATCGAGGCGATTGGAGAACGAAGAGCAGGTAGAAAGAAAGGAGAGGCAAGCTGGCAGAGAAAGAGAGAGAGAGAGATAGAGAGAGAGTAGAGCTCGATAGAGAGACCGGATGAGAGTCGTGGTTAGGTAAGGTTAGGTAAACGGAAGACGAAGAACAAACGAAGAGAACGAGCAACATGCGATCGTTAGCCACGTGCGAGAAGTACGGCATGCGAGCCAGGCACTGTTAGGTGCGTCGTGTCGGTGTATACAGGACATGCTGCTATTAGACACGGTAGCGAACATAAGTTTAAGACGAGAAAACGTAATTTGTAGCTTGTAAACACCGCTTAATGCATATGCTATTAATTATTATTGTGTTACGGAGAACAGAAAATTTTTTCGTTACGATATTCGCACAGATTGGTTACGTCATCGTTAACGATGCTTTGGTTTTAAACTTTTGTTCGTTACCGTAGACGGTATACATTGCACACATACGGAATAGTCCAATTTCCGTGAAGTTTTCTTGTTTGAGAACTTTGTCTATTCACGATCTAGTTTGGACAGCGTTTTGCTAACGTTGAAACAGCTGGAGCGTGTCGCTCGACCTTTGAAGAAAACGACTGCAACCAGCTGTTCAGAGATCAAGTGACACACCGAAGCTGTATCAATGTTAGTACGAAACACAAATGTCATTCTCGTTGCACGCGATTCGCTTTCATTACTTTTCTGCGATCTGTTCAGCTTCGTTCGCTGTTGTTATCCGGGCAACTGAGGTTGTTTTCACTCATGACAAGCAACAATTCATAAAGAGTCAAAAATCCTCTCGAAAATTGGACTCGCTCCGTTATTAAGGTGATTAGTTTAATTAGCGCGTGTCGGTGAAGGAAAAGCGCCATTCCACAAGCGCCATCGACAAAGAAAAGCCGAGCCAGAAACCGATCAGGTTCCAACCGGTCAACGTTCAGCGACTCCGCTGAAAATTGCCGTTGGCAAAAACCTGCGTTGTCCGCGTTCCACCAGGTGGACGAGTGAGCAAAACAGAGATAGAAAAAGAGTTAGAGAGACAGAGGAAAACAGAGATAGAGAAAGAGTTAGAGAGACAGAGAAAAACAGAAAGAGAGAAAGAGTTAAAGTGACAGAGAAGAACACAGTAGAAAAAGAGCTAGAGAGATAGAGAAAAACAGAAAGAAAGGGTTAGAGAGACAGAGAAAGACAGAAAGTGAGAGAGAGAGAGAGAGACAAACAGAAAGGAACATAACAAGAAGAGAAAGAGAGACACAGAGTGAGAGAGAGAGAGAGAAGTGCAGTTAGGCAGTGTCCGTTCGGCTCTGCTAGGAAGGATTGGCGTACCGGTGGTAGGTTGCCGGCTCCTGACGCGGCCGGTGCGCTGGTCGAGGATCCCGCCGTGGTCGAGGAACCAGCTGGAGCGGCAGCAGGGGCGGCACCTTGGGGGACCGGGCCCAAGTCCCGGGAGGCGCTTAAGCCGAGCCCTAGGCTCTGCGTACCTGCCACCACGCGGTACACCGTGCCCGCCGCTCTTGCCGCCCCGTCGGCCGCTTGCTAAACGAGAACAGAGACGAGAACTTTCGTTTACTGATCCGATCCTCAGGAGAACGTTCGTCTATTTTTGCTTTTTTTTTGCTTGTTCGTTCGTTTTCATTCATTCTCATTTTCCCTTTCTTTCCTACATCACGTACGGTCGCATCGTCGGCGACAAGCGATCTTCCAGCTCGCATCCACGCTCTAGTTCGATTAGCGATCGTCTGGTCGATGGGTAGATATCCTGCAAAGCGGCTGAAATCGTTCTTTAAGGGCACTGATCGAACTGAGGGAGCGATTTCTCCTTGAGATCTCTTCGTCTAAATCGGCTTTCTCGCTTAGATTCGTGGGGGATTATCTTTGTTTCATTTTCAGACAAAGAGTGGAGAATCGGTATACACAGTGAAAAGTTGAAGGCTTTCGTGATTTAGGTATGAGCTGTTGTCGACAGCAACATTGCTAGAGGCTTTTAGGCGATCTTATTTAAATCTTATTCTCTAGAAATCGTAGCTAGCTTCCTTGAAGGTTAACCGATACGCTGATACCACTGCACTGCTAAGAGTAGCGACAGTGGCGAAGAACAGAGATTTCCGAGTCTGTTGTTTAGATATAAAATGTTTCAATCTGATCAGCCGCGGCGGACTTTCAAGGAAACAGACGGCAGTTTTCTGTAGCCGTAAAAGGAGATCGGTCTGCGGACTAGTTTCGACCGGTCGCGAGTGTTACTCATGATCGTGTCGCACAATGGACAAAATGTCACGTACGCGTGGTGAGCTAACAAATCTCAATCAAACCCATATCTGGTACTCTCGTTTCTTTTTTCTCACCCGATTCGTTTAGTCTCGATTTCGAGGAGCAAACTAGGCGCGATCTCCGCGATGCTTATTTATTTATTTATTTATTTTTACGGGATTAACCCACTAGAAAATTACAAGGAAATTATTACAGCGATAAGAAAATTTTACTGAAAGGTTCGATGTAGTAGCTGTTTTATAGAGTAAAGAGATTAGCCAAAAGTAGTTTTATGTGCCTCTATCTGAAAGAAGTTGTATCGTCTTAAATGAAAAGTTGGATTATCAATTGTTAATTGTTCTAAAAAAAAAAATTGTCCATCTAAATTCTCGGTACGCAGCAATGACTCGAGCACCGAAAATCGATAACCCCGTTACAAAACCGCGATTTCCAACCGGTTTCGTAAGTATTCCTCGAACATGACGCGAAAAACAAAGCAACAGTGTTCTCGAGCGTGTTTCTTGCGGCGACCGAGCTGAATCCCGATTTTTTCCAGCGCGTCTCGTCTAATCGCTCGCGAGGCCGGGTCATACCTAGGTCAGGAACCTTGGAATAGTATCCAGACGACACAGCCGGCCGATTCGGTTTAAGACTTTCACTAGCGCTCGCCTGAAGTAAGTAGGCGCCCTTGCCTGTGTCGCCTCTGTTCGCCTCTTACTTGAATATTAATCAATTTACCAGTTCGTACTGTGCTATTATCGATCTTTACCGGATTGACGCAAATTCATAAGTTTTTCAATTTGCTCACCTCACAGAAACGAGGAACAGCGAACTAAACGATGCGATATTTAAAAGCGACGTCTCAGCGGAATCGTAAAGAAATAGTACAGTAGTGAACAAAAGTTTAAGACCAAAGGGTCAAAGAAAACTAATTAATTAATTAATAACAAACAGCAGGATAAATAAACATCGTATTCTATGCTAATCAATAAATAATATTCTACCATAATGACGATAAAAGTAATTATACGAACAATATTTGCAAACCATAAAACTATGTTTTACATTGTCCTATCGTCTTAAATTTTTGTCCACTATTGTGTATGCGTAACCTAAGCTATAAATTTGCGGAACCTTCAGCCTCGTATGTTTTCGTCGTCAGCCTCAACATCAAAAGACCTTCACTCTTCACTCGATACCCAAGAAGAGAGGTATAAAAAGGAAATGTTTCTCAAGGCCGCGTTGAACTTACCCTGATTATGTCGAAGAGGAAGTTTCCGGAGCCAGCACCGCTGCCGCTGCTACCTGAGCCCAGTCCGCCGAAATTGAGGAACCTCTTGTTTCTATTCTCATCGTCTTCAGCGTCCGCCTCGTCCAGCGGCGTCAATGGCGCCGCGACGTCGTCGCTACCCTGTTCGTCCGCGAACTGTACTTTGACCTCGTTGTTCTGCGACTCGGCCGCCACCTCGTTCACCCTGTCCTCCGCTTCCGGGTTCACGTCCTGTGAGAAAAAAGATTCACATGATCGACCATTTCGAGTGTGCGAGATAACCGATCGATGTCAATCGATCGTTTGATGACATCGATCGTTTGATATACTGATTACGATCAAGGACGAATTTTTAAGATGTCGATTAACCCATTTGCATCGAGAGCGAATGCATAATTATGATTCATCGGAGGTCGTATATAATAATAATTATTAATTAATTGCACTGTGTGTAAAGCGAGCTCTGTAAGGTAACAGAATTTATCTTCGCATTGGCACGATCTCTCTTTGGAGTTCTTGCTCGAAAAACAAGGAAATCACAAACATCATGTGTTGAAAAAAGAATTTAATCAGATAGGCATAATTTGTAAATTTCCCAACGATGCAAATTGGATCACGTTAATCGACGCTGTGATATGAATTATTTAAGGAGGACATACGGTGTAGCTCGGATCGAGTTCAATGGCGATCGAGCGATCCCGGGCACCATAAAAACGTATACCACTTTTTCACACAGCTGGATCCATTCTTGTATAAGTAAATAATTAAGAGAACAAAAAGACGTGACTTATTCAAATCAAAGGAGACGAAGCGTGCAACGCGCGTCCTCGCGATGTCTCGTGATCGGGACGCATGCGATCGGTAGCTGTAATGACTATCACGATCGATAAGCAACGCAGAAAAACATAAGTATAAGCTCTACCTACAAGTTGAGGCATATGATTACTGGATTAGAACAACGATTTCCAACCGTTTATAGCCCAAACTTGCTGGCAATCGTCGTGTTGCTTAGGAAATTGGTGACTGATCGGTTATGTTACGTGCTATAGATTTTTCTCTAAAAGTGAATACGTTCGCGAGGTGCAAACGCTTAAACTTAGATAAACGATCCTCTTCGGTTGCCTTGCAGACCCATGCTCTTCCGAGCACCTTCCGGAATCGCGACATCTCTGCAAATGGTTCACACAATTGAGGAGCTCATCTGACACAGCACAGGTCCCCTAACTCGACGCAACATTGAACAACCACGACACGATGAAGATGTATCGAAAGACAGATAAGCTAAGCACCACAATTAAGAGAGAGAGAGAGAGAGAGAGAGAAAGGGAGAGTGAGAGTCCTTAAAGGAAGATGACGGAAGAAGCAGTGAAAAGATACGAATGAAACCGTCCGAAGGTTACCGAATGTTTTGCCAGATGGATCGGTCCGGAAGTAATCTGCCGATCTTCGAGTTGAAAGGAAAGTGAATCGCTTCGATGAACGACAGGCGTCGGATCGGCAAGCTAGGACTCTCTATCCCTCGTCGAGGAGTCCCTATTAGTCCCTCGCTGTGACTTTCACCGCTGTTCCACAGATACAGACGTGTCAACCCCGTGGTACCTCGCTTGCCGCCCGACAAACGAGCTCGAAGAATGATGATGTCGGAAAGAGAAGAAGACAGATAGAAGACAAACACAACAGACGTGGACAGGCAGATAGACGGATGAACGAGTAACAAAGAACAAATGTGGTGTTCACACGCAAATGCACACACGCACACAGAAAGAGAGGTAACGGTTAGCAGACAATAAAGACAATAGCGTTGGTAGATCAAGTATCCCGCAGCAGTCCCGTTTGCGCGGTGATCGTCCTTGCCCGATCAATCTCGGTTACTCTTCGTTCGTCATTGGGGTTCATTGACCTCCAACGTGTTACCGATCCAGCCACCGCAACACGGTCACGGGCTCGTGGTGGCTATCTCGTTCTCGTTGTCGTCCTTGCTCGCTGCTGTCTCCATGAGCATGGCTTCGGTGCTCGTCGTCGCTTCTGTGCTCTCGTCCTCGTCCGGAGGGAAGGTCGGCAAGGATATCGATACCTTGGAACCGTTCGCGCTGGTCGACTTCATCTCATCGTTCTCCTCGTCGTCGTCGTCGTCATCGCCGAAGGGCGACGCGGCGGTGGCCGTCGATCCGTCGTTCGAGATGCTTCCGGTGGCCCCTGGCTGATTATTCCCGAGGAAATTGCGCAGAATGGTCGGGCCGAGTACTCGGATGATTTCCGCGATAATCGCGTTCACCTTTTGCTCGACCATCTAGAAAACAACAGCTCTTAGCTGGCCAGCACACGCCCTCGAGTCCGCCCTCGAGCCTGTTTCCGGTTCTCGAGTGTTTCGTCGCTTCCGGTGGAGTCGTCGGGACTTTTAGCGTCACTTCTGATGGTGGGACTGTCGTTCGGTTAAGTTCGTTTTCAGTCCGGATGGATGCCTCGTTCGGTATTTTCGGTTTCGGGTCTATTTCGCGGTGCCACCGAGTGTGTTACTGTAGCTTCTGATCGGTGAGACTGTCGTTCGGGTTAAGTTGGGGGTTAGGTTCGTTCTCGACGTTTCCCGGTGCTTCCCCAAATACGCAGTAGGTGGCCATCGAGGAGGTTTCAACGGGTAAGAATCCCCCATAACCTAGCCGTCCCCTTCAGAGGGGTGAGGTATCTTTTAGAAGATGTCCTCCACGTAAAAAAAAAAGAAAAAAAGGTTCGTTCTCGACGAAGCGTTTTCCGATCGCTCGAGCAGGTGTTACGCGTCGAGTTCGCGTCGAGTAGAATCCATTCGTTTTGTGGAACCGCAAGCGGGTTCGTCGTTTGCCTTCGGTGTAGTCGAGAAGGTTGCAACGGGAAGATTGTCAGGGTGTCGTCCCGAGAATGGGCAATGTTTCGGTATTACCGATCCAGCGGTCGGTTTGATGAACGTGTATAAGTGACGTCGGATGTGACAAACGAATGTGAAAATTTAAGGCTCGGCTGAAAGATGACGCGGCTCGAATACGTCCAAGGAGAACTTTCAAAGTGTTCAATTCAAGTTCGTAATTGAATAAAACGGACGCGTGGTTGCGCAATCTAACGACAGAACGCACGGGAAACGAGGAAACTCCGTGCGTGGATCGTGAATCGAACGTTTTCAGCAACTTTCCTGATCGGAATGCCGATTCATCGTGAACAATTTCTCCTCCGCTTTTAAGCCGGCTTGCTATTACCGATGGAACACAGTGCGTCCTCGTAAACAACGTAATTTCTCAATTGTCCGTTGACGCGGGAAAGCAATGAATTTAAAAATGGAGAGCTAAAAACTAGAATGCAATGAAAGGAACGTCCAAGGTTCCCTTTTCAACCGATTGACAACAGGTGATCAGTGCAAATGATCAGTGCAAAGGATTTCGAATGGCCAACGTCTACAAAGAGGAGGGAGGAGAGAGTTTGATGGTTTATATAAATTGATCCTGGCCGTCTGCAGGATTTCACTCAGCTCTGTTCAGCAGCGGCTCACCTTAGAAGCTTCTGGGAACAGTTCTCGCAGGATACCGATCGTCCGTTTGTTCCTTAGGGCAGCTTCGTTGTCGGCTTCGATCATCATCAGCCGATCGAGTGCCTGAAAAAAGTTGTCCAGATTGTCCCTACAAAGTGTTTTCAGTGCTCTGAAATTACCACCGCTCCGTGTTTCGCTTTTCCACGTCACTGACCCTCCGAATTTCTGGGTGCATCGCCCTTTCAGTAACGATTCTACTTCCTCGCAAGGTCACTGGACGAATTGACCGTAGGCATCCGGTAGCATCACGACTGCGTTCATGATGTGACAACCGTCGGGATGTATCGACGTTGTGGAAAATTGTCGAAAATGTCGAAGAGCGTTAAGGTAGTATCGTTGCGCAACGCTGATTTACCGAATTAACTCGTAAAGATCCTGTCGAGCGCGTTCAGCGTTCGCCAAGCGTGTGCTCTTAAACGGCAATCTTCAAATTACGCAAAATCGGTCGAGGAACGCGTGCCGAGTTGGGAACGAGTTGGGAACAGAGTTCAACCACAAGAAAATCGGTAGAACTGTACCGTCGTTGAGCATCGAACAGAATTGCGCCGTTCAACGAGGTGATTGCGTGTCAGTACAGGAACTGCATTAGGGACGCTACAATTTTCTATTACGATACAAAGCTTTTACGGATCGTGTACACGATTGTCTTTACTATAAATGACGCTTCATGTTTGTACAATTCAGAATAAAAGAATGCGACGAGGAATAATCGCACTCGGGTGAAACAGGTATTTGAAGTCATACACGGATTTAGGTATGAGCTGAGTAGGCTATAGTCTGGAGCGACAGCTTTTAGGGGACGATGGTTTTGAAGGACTTTTCTTCCGTACGCAATAAAAGAATTGTGAGAGCTTAATTACATGATTTTACAATTGCTCGCGAATAAGCTGAGCAAATACCTTCGGTTTCAAAGCGTATAACAAAATTATTTGTTAAGCGAGAAAAGTTTACAATAAATATTAAGAAATGTTTACATTAATAAATTTATCGAGAAATTACTATCGATTCTACTATTTTAAGAGTTTACAATCCCCCTCTCTCTATCCTTTTCCTTCATCGCGGGTAATAAAAGTATAATAGCCTAGGGCCGTAAAAACTCAAATTCGTCTTTGTTTGCGGTAGATTATAGTTGATCGTAAATGTTGTTTGACATTTATGTATAGACTGTACAGTGTAATTATTGTCAATGTTTAATTAAGAATTGATATTTTTATCTTCTTATATTTACTTTAAGTATCTGTTTTTATTACCTACTTTTATAATGTATAAGAATTTTAGAACTCGCTTTCTCATGAAAGATTGTACTTCGTTATACCGTTGACGAATTTTTTAAAACAACACTAACTTAAAGTATTTCAAGACAAAAAAGGTTGTTAAACGTTTACGAAATATAAATGTATGCATAAGTTTTCGAAACAATACAGTAGTTAACAGTAATGATATGCGTTTTAAACGTGACCCGATAATTAAGGATTAATAAAAATTATAAACGCGTTTATTAATAATACTATTAGGTACTTCGTTCTGCAAGTTAACCTGTCCCTATGTTTTGCAATAATCCGGACAAAGTATTCCATGAATTAATCGAGCCGTCTTAGCAGTCGGACGGTCATCGGACTCAAAAGTTGCTCAACCTGGTTACCATGGTTCACTTTCCCTTAGACCACTGTTCACGTTCGAGCAGCTGTTACGATATCTACATTCGCGGCTGTCTTTTCTATCATTTGGCGTAATCTACGCTGTAATGAACTCATCTACCGTTTTGAAAGGAAACATCAATTCAAACGTCTCATAAATAAGTAATTACTAATCCGACACAACCGTAGGAAATTTCATTATTTTTGAATCTTCGATTAAATATGAACGCGTACTGAGAATAAAAGGTCTCTCTTGCCCACGCGTTGATGTCTCCGAAATTGGCAGCAGCGATCCCTCGAGAAATCCGTTACATTTCTTAGTTCTCCACTTAAAATTCCAATTAAAACGTTTAAATCGTCTAATAATATACTGTTAAAAATAATTCTGAGATTTATGAATAATTAAATAAATAATTGAATCTTTTATAACCTTATGCTCTAATAACGCACAAGAAAACGAAGACTCCGTATTTATACGCAACATAAACTATTGATCTCGTTACATCCCTGAAAATCTATCAACGTGAAACAGAGCAGAGCCTTCTTATTTATACGCAAAACAAATAACTATACTGCCACCAACACAGAACACATTCCTGTAATGAACTGGCATCTGCATGTTTAAGAAAAGCAAATATGATCGAAACGCTTAACAAATTGCTAGAAGAAGAAAATTGAAGTGCTTGAAGGGGAACGGAAGGAATGTATCAAATAAATAGCGGGAGCAAATATGTTTGAGAACCGCTGTCGATCGCGAGGGAAGCAAAGCCACGCGTGCACGTGAGCGCGCGTGTACCAGCGCTTACGCACACGCTTTCCATTGGGCATCGATCGAGCGAAGAAAGTGTCCGGTGTAACTCTGTAAGTGTTCGCGGCCAGTGAAAGTGTCGGGCCGAAGAAGAGAGCCGGTCGGACGTCCTGGCTTTTCGTCGGACCGTGTATTTCATCGCTCGTAAAACGCCACTCTGTCGGTCGCCCGGGCATGCCTAACCTTTCTCGTTCAAAAAAAAAAGGAAACGATCCTCAGCGAGAATCGCAGAACCACTTTCGCGCATGACGCACGAACCTCGAAGACGACCTTCCACCTCCACAGCGGAATACATCCGTTGTGTTAGCTGTTCGATCGTTTGAGAAACGATTGTTCTAAGTAATCGACAGGGTATTTCGGTCAAAACAGATACAGTGGCGGACAAACAAGTTTAAGACCAAAGGGTCGAAGAAAGTAAATAAATAAATAAATTAATTAATGAGATATAACAATATTGATAAAATTTGTATTCTATGCTAGTCAATAAATAGTGTTCTCCCAAAATGACAATAAAAATGAATAGATAAACAATATTTGCGAACCATAAAATTATGTTTTACATTGTTCTGTCGTCTTAAACTTCTTCCACTACTGTAGCGCAGAAAATTTAGAATGTCTAAATTTTAAAGATGTAAATTGCATATGGAAATGCTTTTGCTATCAGGTATTCTCCTCGTTGAAAACAATGAACGTCAAACGAGATCCACCGTAATAGAACAGAGTCTGTGAAAAACAACCGAGTACACATTGTCAGTCAATATTAGACGTGGTCATAAGAACGTCGTTGCCGATAGTCGATTAAAATATTTGCGCAGTCTACTGCATTATCAATTCGAAGGTCGTCGATGCAACCTCCTAAGCGATAGACATCGTCGAATCCTAACAGATGTCCGCTCGTCGATCAAGCACAAGAGCAAACACGAGTATCCAACTGACGTCGCGAAGTGGAAATCAAACAAATTAGCGTGAAATCGTTCGACGAGTCAGCGAGATTTCTTCGCCGAATTCCCAGCAAGTTCGAGTACTATGCCACACGGTGCTACCGTTCGAGATCGAAGTGAAAGAGGCCCCGTCGAAAGTGAAACATCGTCTCCGATCACCGAATCGATCGACTTGGTCCAACGATCTCTTTCCAACGGCTGTTCAACTCGAACCTCGGAATTCCGACTAGAAGAACTTTCGCAAAGGCACCGGTCGCTGGTTATCTTCGAGAATATTGGACAACCGATCGTTGTCCCGAATTTTGCGACCGGAAACCACCACACTTTCTCCGATTCCGTCGCGACGAAAGCTAGGGATCGTTGCATGGATCGGTCGAGGGCGCATCTTGCTGGCCCAGTGACACAGAGAAAGCGATCGTAACGGTTGTTACGTAACACCTGAACACAGGAACTCGTTCCGGTGCGAATTCTTCCGGAAATCGAGGCGAATTTTCTGAAATACCATCGAGGAGAGCTCGACGAATTTTTCGTGGCAGTATCACGCGCGATTTGCTGGCTTTTTTCGCTGAAAACGGAACGCGTGTGATCGATGCTGGAAAGTTCAAGGGACCATTTCGAAGGTCACAGTTAGCGGGCTCTCGATGAAACCTGATCGTATGCATGTGTTCGCTGTATCAAGGTGGTTTCACAGAAGCCTGTGCGAACTCCTTTTCTTGTGGACTCACCTCGGATCGAAGGCGATCTTCTTCGGCAAGTGGATACGAGCTGACCAAAGCCACGCACAGCGTTGTTGCCAAAACCAGGATAAGCTTCATGTTTGTTGGTAGATTTAAATATCTGAAACGGAAACCCAGCTGTTTTTACATAAATTAACATTTTATACGCGTACCAAAGAATCACTTCGTCTTTTAACGAATTCTTTCGGTAAATTAGTATTCTACGAATCTTATTTTTTAATTTCGTTATTGCTTCGTTGGTTACGGGTTTACGATGATGAAAACACTTGGCAGTTTTGCATACCAAATACGCGTACCAAAGAAACATTTCGCGTTTTAGCGAATTCTTTCGGTAAATTAGTATTCTACGAATCTTATTTTTTAGTTTTCTTACTGCTTCGTGGATTACTGGTTTAACGATGTTAAAAACACTTGGCAGCTTCGCGATCTTTATCGAGATGTGACCTTTTCTTTTCACATCAGCTCGTATCTCCCACACGTGCTTCCTGAACGATCTATCAGCGTGAACCGGAAGCGAGTTTGAAAGGATTCTGGAGAAAAGGACAAGAAGGTGAAGGAGCCCCGACGATCTCGTGGGTGAGTGGGGAGAGCAACGGCTCTCCTTTCCCGAGCACGGATCCATTCGAAACTATCACTTTCGACCGAATGAAAGTTGGGAACGCCGCCGCTGGCATCCTCCGCGTCGAGATTCTCGAGGAAAGACGCTCTAACCCGTTTTATCGTGCATCCTTTTTGAAGAATTGCCGCGAATTGTCCGTCGGGGTTTTTGTTGCTTCATAAAAGGAAAGAGGGGGGAGAACGTCTGTTTAACAAAGAGAAATCCTTGCGCGGGCTTTTTGCGCTTCGCCTTTTTTGCAAGCAACTTCTGTCCGCGTTTATGCTCCGGTACAAAGTACAAGCTGTTATAGAAATTCAAATTCCGTGGCGAAGCCTGTCGTTCAGCTGCCAGACGAGCCTAATAATTGCAATGGCGAGCAGCCGGAATACGATGGTGGCCACACACCGAGGCAATATAGATTCAGCGCGCATACCGTCTCAGCTGATGGTGCAACGGCGCGCATTCGAGGTCGGATATTAGCAAGTTTCATTAATTATTCCCTATTGTCGCCGAAACTAGGCTCCGACTGTTTTTAGAACGAAAGGCAAGGACGGTCGCCTTTCGCGTTTAACGATCGAACCCGATTCGACTCGATGCGATGCGCGACGGTTATGAAAAGCGTTTAATCAGCTTTCATCCTATCCTTCATTCTTGTTACCTCAAATTTTTGAACACGTTCGGGCCTAATTACCACACTTAACACTAGGTTTACGGGACCAGGCAATTTAACGGATTTCGGATTTCGCGAGCAAGACTTTTTGTACCTACTGTACCTACCACATTTTCAAAAACTACGATAAAACAATCGAACCACGATGGCTACCAAGTGTTTCATCGATCGAACGATCACGAAGATTGATTATTATTTTGGTTATTCGATGTTATAGAATAAAAAGCGGGGAACGGAGACACGTGCGTTTCGCGAGACCGTCGCGGTTCAATAGAAACCGTATTTTCCTCGAGCTGGATCGCTGCTCCGGCAAGAGTTTCGATTTTCTCCTCGAGCCCGTACGTCGTTCCCGGCGAGAACCACTTCACGAAGATTTTCACTCCGGCAATTCTTGCGATCACTCCGTGGTGCCCGAGGAGGAAGCTCGAGAAAACACTCTGTGCTCCGGAAACTATCGAGTGCGTTTAGGGAATTGTAATCTGACAGCGAAAAAGCGAGGGAAAAAAATAGAAAATGACGAACACAGTCACCGTCGAATGTTGAAGTTTTCCCGTTTCTAGAGCATTTTATTATTATTATTATTATTATTCGTCCATTACTTTGAAATAATATCAACGCATCGATTGACTTTTTTGAAGTTAACATTAATGTATTCAAATCGCAAGTATACATATGCTTATCCTCTTAATTTCAATTTTGCTACGTACATATGTTATATCTGTCTTTTCTTTTTAATTACCTCTACTTCCAATCAAGCACTCGCTCTTACTCTGTTCACTTTTCCCTGTTTTTTCGTTTACCTTGTAATGGGCATCTGCCCGTAAATAAAACAAAATAAAATAAAGATTATTATTATTATTATTATTTCAGAATCGAATTTCCGTAGTATACTCGACAGTTTCCTCACTTGAACACAGAGCCTTGTCACGTGGAGGCCGTTCCCCTTGCGACTCGTCACTGAACGATCGAAGAAAATTCGCGAGATCTCGACTCGAGCGCGTGTTCCGTGCAATGGAACTCACCACACAACCGTTTATCGTTTCCGTGACACGATAGAACTTTTCGAACTGGCCGGTACTCAAGAGGACCCTGAAGGAGCACTCCGTGGCTCCTGCTCTCTTCGGCTTTTCTGTGACTGTCTGTGTAACGGAGCTTAGTGAGCGGCTTTTATTAGAAGGAGGGGCCTGGCGCCACCTCCACGCTACACTTAAACCGTCCTCTCTGTTTCTCTTTCTCTCGCGCGCGCTGCCTCGCCGCGATCCTGAAGAAGGGATCGCGCTCGATCGCGCGGCTGTACCACACGAGAGGTCCTTGGATACGGCCGTGAAGATGAACGGGCCGGAAGCGTGGATTTGACGAGCGACATCGGGGGCAACAGGTAGTCGCGATCCCATACAGATTTCTGTTCTTGTTTGGTGAAATTCACCTGCGCTCGTTTTCAGATCAAATCACTGAGCTCTCAGTTTCTCTAGTCTTCTGGCGCTCATTTTACAGGTCTTGCTTAGATCTTTTAATTTTTGGATACTCAAATTTTTTAATCTTCGAGGTTTTAAATTTTTGAATGTTCGAAATTTCAAATGTTCAGATTTTCAAGTATCTGAATTTTTGAATGTTCGAATTTTCAAATATCTGAATTTTCGAATGTTCGGATTTTTAAATATTCAAAGTCTCAGTTTTCAAATTCCTGATTTCTCAGACGTTCAGACTCCCAGATCAGTGAGATAAAAAAATCAACGTTTAAGCTTCCAATCTTTTTCCAAATACACAAAACATTGCAGGAAGTTCGATCCAGCTTTCAACGTTGAACGAACCATAAAATCCTCGATTATGTCCGAGTTAACAGGCACTTTTAATTATGTTTTTCGACGACGGTATCGGGAGTTTTGTAACCGTCAGCCGTCAGAATCGTTCACAAAGGAGAGCTGAATGTTTACGTTCGATTATAGACAACGGACACTTACGTATCTTTTTACAGGAAGCGCTCGCCAATTATGTCATGAGAAACGCGAGACGAGTTTTCTTTTCTAAATGGGCTCAGGTGTGTTACACAAAGTGTTACACCGTTTTTGTTTTCACTCTTATGTCTGATTATAAAACTGGTTCTTCTTTACCCCCATCACCTTCGCTGACCGCTATACGCCCTAAGGAAAACCTATATAAAGGCCTGGCGTAGTTCATCAAAGTAGATTATTCTTTCACCGGATCCCCATTCTATTCGACGTCCATCTCCAAAATTTTACCTTTACTTTCTAAACGCACACACTCGAAGACCAATAAAATTCCAAAAGAAAGTAGCCATTTAAATTGCTTTAATTTTATTACCAAAACGCAGAAATTTTGTCGGTTTCTGTGTCTCCCGTGCTTTAGTTTCATCAACTTTTACTTTACAGATTAACCTTGTGATTTAGCAGAATTTCTTTTTAAATAAAATAATAAGCGCAGATCTGTTTTAATAATAAATGCAGGAACGATACACGGAAGGCGAATAGAAATCCTTGTTTTTCGTGGCCGACAAAAGTTTTCATCCCATCTAAAGTAACGAACAAAAGTTTAAGATAACAGTATAATGTTAAACATAATTTTATGGCTCGCAACTATTATCTTTGAATTATTTTTATTCTTGCTGTATTACTTCTTTATAAAGGGTGTTTACTCGTTAAATAAATAAATAAATAAAAAAATTTATTTATTTATTTTCTTTGACCCTTTGGTCGTAAAGTTTTGTCCGCTACTGTGACAAAGACAATAACTCGTGTGTAACGGGAACGGTTCACAGTAGATCCAGCCCGTGCGTGGTCAGACAGCACGCACCGCTTCCATTGTCGCCCGTGTGAATTGCAACCGGTGCAATAGTTCTACGTCGCCTAATTAGACGCTGCCAAAAGAAACCTTTCACCGACTATTCACGAACATAGGAGCGTACGAGCCGAATCGTCGCTGGTAAAGCGGATTCATCTCGATATCCCGGCGCGCGTCGGTGCTTTCTCCGTGGAACCTTACCGGTTTCGTTCCCTCTGTTCTACCTTCCTCCCGAACGAATCTCGTCGATCTGCATCGCGTGGAACCGCGAAACTTTCGTTCCAAATTATCACCCGATTGTCTGCTCGACTGGCGTCTGCTCGCGAGAACGCAGAAACCGTGAAATCGTTCTAACGAATCATCCAGCGCGAACTCGCAACGCACTCATGGACGACAACTGTCTGACCGCGAAAATGTCTAAAATCTTGACTAATTTGGATAATGTAATTCTTGGTGTCGTTCGATTCGTAAATCCTTGTAGATCTGTTCTAAACTTCATTTGTAAATAAATGTTATTCAAATTGGTTAATTTCTATGCCACAGACGGCAATTTTTACCGTCTCTAAAAATGCTATTCATTAGCTTATGTTCCTCTTTTAGAAAACTCAAAAATTTGATAAGTTTTTTCAAATATTTTCATTGTGAAAATAAAGTAGGCACTTTCCTCTACGAAATCCACGAGACACGTAATAATTGTACGTTAACATCATCGTTTTCTACGAGAAGGTTTTCGACAAGCGAACGTCGCGTCACAGTCAAAGGGTTTCTTAAACTGATATTTGATCAACCGATTCTGTCGCCTGATTCGATTGGAGTAAAGAAAGATCGCGAGACACGCGTCGCTAGTTCTCGGCGAAGAAACGGTCACGATCGATCGGGTTCAGGAAGCGATATCTCTTTGCCGTGTGTTTCGTAGATTGCCCAAAATTTGGTAATCTATGTCGAAAGCACCTGCCTTGAGCTAGCTGCCGTCGAATTCGCTTGGACGTTTCTCGATGACTGATTTTATTGGCTATCATCGATAAGTCGTGAAGCTCGATAGGTTTCATCGAATAACAGAGCGTGATGACGAAAGCGGTTGAAGCTGCTTGAATCGAACAAAAATTTAGAAGTAATACTTTGCTAATAGTACTCTTAGGATGCTCATTTTTGTGATAAACAGCTTTCCAACGAATTCGCAATGATTTTAGTGCGTTTTGCACAACACGGATCATTTCCAAAGCACGTAGACTGAACAAAAATTAACGGACTGGACGTTCCGTAATTCCTCAACAGTATTTTCTTCCGTGCTATTAGTTGAAGCGACGCTTGTTGACAAATTAGGAGGCAGAAAACTCATTAAACTTAAGGTCGACGAGAAAACTGGATACAGCTACCTTGAACTCGGATCGTGGTACAATAAGCTCATCGGTGTCTTCGTGTCCCCCGACTTCGAATCTAACGCTCTGAAACACAGTTAACAAGGCTGTGCCTCGTTCACCAATGATCTATTTATTTAAAAAAGATTCTGTTAAAGCAGTTGAAGTGACCGTAAAAATACATATGCTGTTCTTGTTTTAAGAAAGTACGGTATCTTAGAGATACATAGGGTGAATCTAAATTAAATATACATAGAATTTGGAGACCGTTTATGATGCCATTAGGTACCTTATACTTATAATACTGTATTGCCATAAATATTTTGCATACCACTCAGGTATCGATAATCATTAATGTCACCAACGCTTATCCTACCCTAGATCTATTCAACCAATCTCTTCGCTCTATAAAATAGCTGCCACACCGTACTTCTCTGTAAAATTTTCTTCTCCTTATACGTTTCACTCCCTTTTGTATATTTTTACCTTTCTTTGTTACCATTATTATATTTCATACCTCACCGCAATAATTTCCTTGTAATTTTCTAATGAATTAATCCCGTATAAATGAATAAATAAATATATAAATAAATTATAATTTGTCTAACTTTCGTATGCAAATTTACGTCGACAGCGAACGCTCGAAGCCAACGAACTCGGCGCGTTCGTATTTTCGGCTGTCTTTTTCAAGGAAAACACGGTTGCACGACAGCAATTCGTGATCATTAGTATCG
This sequence comes from Tetrapedia diversipes, assembly GCA_033822845.1. Classification (NCBI taxonomy): domain Eukaryota; kingdom Metazoa; phylum Arthropoda; class Insecta; order Hymenoptera; family Apidae; genus Tetrapedia; species Tetrapedia diversipes. The sequence goes on from JAOPTO010002141.1 coordinate 1,398,054, forward strand.
TGAACACTGTGAACGTCTCACGTTCCCAGGAATTATACGTATTGTCGTTGAAGTTTGTCCTGTTACGACGTTTCCGCTTATTACTTGTCGGCGGCTCGAACGATAGAAACAAGAGGAAGAGAGGGCGATTAGCCCGATGACGAAACTGGGAATTCTTTCGATCGCTTCGTCCATAGTCGAAGCGCGGATTTTATGCAGGTAATGATATTTCGAAACGCGCGAAATATCATGGAAATGTATGCAAGCCAAATGAGTAAACGCTGAAGATGTTGGTCCGCGTACGTTTAACAGCGGACAAAAGCTTAAGACTCGTGCCAGAAAAAGTTTTTCTGAACGTAGTAAAAAAAAATTGTATTGCCTCGATTTAATGTCTCATTCCATTTTTTTTTTTTTTTTTTTTGCGTGCACGATTTATCTCTGATGACACATCTACCGATCATAAATGACGGTTAAGCAGCGGCAAATAAAGATCCTCGTTTCACTCCTATCGGTGCATAGTGCAAGGATTTTACATTCCAGTGAAATGACGTCCCCGATGGCGCGTCGTTAATAGCTCATTCGACTTTTATTAAAAACATCGTTCGTGGCACTTTCGACGTTATGCAACTGCTACTTTCGTGCACGATTTGATTCCGCTTTCATCGATCTCTTAAAAGGATAATCGCTGTCTTCTCATTCGGCTGTGTTCCTTGCAGGCCGAGACATCCTCCCACCGATACGTTCTTCTTTCCTTGCGAAATTTATCTATAAAATATTATCGATTTCTCTTCTCTTCGAGTTAGCTTGAAATAGCGAACGGTCCTCTTGAATGTTTCTTGGTTTTTTTCAGCGTATCGCCAAGCTAGTGTTCGATATGTGCAGTACAGCATAAAGTTCGGTATCTGCTTTGCTGAAATTTCATCGAATTTTTACGTTACCACCTTTTTTACTTCAGTTTGTTGCAAATTACTCAGGTAACAGATTTTAAGAAAAGATAGACAGTGATCGTATTTTGTGCAGTTTTGTGTTCGAAGTAGCTTTCATTTAAAAATATTCAGAAATTACATCAGGACAAAGGTGTTTCGATTTCAGTAACGCACATAATCGTTGATGAGGTTAATTAATTTAACGTTAATTAATTGGAGCTGCGTTTATTTCAGCCGTAAGAAACTAGTGCACGATAAATTGACTCATTATAAATGATTACGAAGCTACAATTAGGAAGCGGTTTAAAACCTTGAAACGATTAATAGTAACTGATAAAAAGTAAGATGTCTCCCTGAGTGATCCAAGGATGCAGAAATTCTTTTATACCCGATGCCTCGTTAAACGGTTTACATAATCCGCCGATTTATGCAATTTGGTGGCACGGAAACGCGCGTTTCATCCTTCATTTTCAATCGTACATCGTAACTCGAACAACTGTCGGCCAACGTAACGTTCTGCAGAATCTGGTCTGAAATATCACGGTCTGCGTTCGTGGGTTAGTTCCGGTACCGGTTGACCGAGGAAACCGCCGTTGGAAATAAACGAAACGCGAGTTCAGGTGCTAGACGTAATTCCGCGAGGAGATAACTGGTTTAGTTCCGCTTCGGTGTGATGTGCCGTGAATTCAAAGGAAAAAAGAGGTTGGATTTAAAATTAGAAATCTACTTTTCGAGATTCTTAGCCGTCGCTACGCCAACGTTCATATAATCAAACATTGCTGTTATTTCTAAAATTTTTGTTCAGTTGAAAAGTTAATTATACGTTACTGTTTCAATTATTTTAAATTTATATTATCTAAGAACTCTACTTTGTTTCACCTACACCTGGACCCTATCCTCTCCCTCCAAATAAAACAGAATTCCCCTATCTTTTATTCATGCCAACGTCTTCGGTTTTCTAATTACAATTAAAAGCACGAATACCAATGGTTTTTTAAAAATTGTTTTTCTATTGATCCCTTCGATTCCCGCGAAAGAGCTCGAGTAATCTCAAAGTCAATTTGTTCCAAGACACGCGTCCGCCAATGCTCATTATTCCCCGCACGAGAATTCCAGGAGCATCTACGTTTCTAATTGATCGTCGCAGCCTTGTCGGGCGGCCACTGTTCCGTTCCTAATGAACTTTTCAGGGTCGATAGTTTTCCGCTCGAGGAACTTCCAGGACTACCGCGAGCTCTCGATAAATAATCGATGGCGCTCCATCGAGATGGAAACGAGCATTGATGTAATCGCGAAGGTGAAATAGCAACGAAACAAGAGGAGCCCAGCGGTTTCTGCTCCGGAGGCCCGCGCGAACGGGCCAAGGACAGCGATAATGTTCTTACAAAACGAGGTTGAGTCACCTTTTCTTTCCTTCTTCTTCTTTTTTCTTTATATTTCCGTGCATCGGGGCCGCTTTCGACGGTGACGCTAGATCCAACCTCACGTTGCTAAATCTCTCCTGCTCGCGATTGTATGGTAATCTAGGATTCGTTTGCCTCGATTACTTGGACCGTTGGGAATATTAGAGTAGGATATTAACATGCTTGAAGGTATACCACTCTCTGCTTAATATGTTACGAAAGTAGTAACAGTGATAAGTTTATTTTATTTTTAAATAGTAATTTCTTTCGACTCCATATCCCAATATATGTTAAACGTATTTATGATTGGTTGAAATTGCAATCAAGTAATTGACTCGAAGAAAAGTTTGAAGGAAATTAGGAAGCGGGGATCCATTTGTTCCAAGCTACCCTACCATGCAACAGACTGCTATTTATTAGCACATAAATTGAATCAGCTTAACCATGCTGAATCTTAGAGCTCGGGTCAGGTTCGGGTTAAATTTGAAATTCACTTATTCATCACCGTATCCTTAACGCGATCAAAGGTGGATGTAATTATTGTTATTATACTATCATCATTTGAATAATCGGAACGTTGTATCATTTACTGGATGCCGATAATCATCGTTAACGATGTCTGTTACCGTCCGTTGGGATATTATTGGGAAATTTATGAAAACTTTTATGGCCGTCATTAGCCCGTCGCTGGAATAACAGTAGTTAATATCCGGTGGTCGCGGGGCACGCGCGATGACGTATACGGTATACGCAGCTAACGCTCTAGGAACTTCGGAACAGCCTCGTTATGTAAAGCTAATATTTACAGCTTTCGATTACAAGAGGGTCACGTTACAATTCCGACATCGATCCTGGACAAGCTGATACGGAAAACGAATTGACAGTTCTTCTCTTTGGCTGCATCGCGAACACCGCTGGTGGTTCTTGAGCATAACGTTGACGTAACTGTCCTGTCGCTTGCATTGTTGCTGGATCACCCCCGTAGATAGAATGTTTTCGTTTTTAAAACGATTCATCTTACTACCTTTAAGCTACTTTTCCCTGACGATTCCATTAGGCCTCATTTTAAAAGTGTACAGCAGCGGACAAAAGTTTAGGACGACGGGACAATGTAAAACATAATTTTATGGTTCGTAAATATTGTTTATCTATTCATTTTTATTGTCATTATGGTAAAGTACTATTGATTAGCATAGAGTATAAATTTTGTTTACACTGATATTTCTTATTAATTAATAAATAATTTCTAACACGTAAAAATATACAAAATACCGATACGCAAAGTGTGCATTTTAGTATATAAAGGGTGAAGCAGCTTTGAATTTGCATAAACATTGTTTTCGTTCTTTCAACACTTGCACTCTCCGTATACTCTGCAATGTCTTCTCGCAGATCACTCTTATGAAATGCCACAGGCCGGAAGGCAGCCTCTCATCGGAGAAAGTGACGCCTGACACGATTTGATCTCCATAACCTATCATAAAAGAAAAAATGCAGAAGAAACCACGCCACGACGATGGAACGTTCACCAAAGGCTCACTCTTTGCTCTCCCGAACGGGACGAATTCCTGAGTAATTTCCTGGTAATTCGATTATGTCAGAATTTACATAAAAGCCGGGCAAGAAACGAGACAAAGGGGATACGAGACGCGGTCGATTTGTCCGAGAGCTGTTCGAAAGAAAGTGCTATAGCGTGAACTCGATTACGTGGACCAGTTAGAAAAGAGAACCGCGCCAGGTTTTCTTGCTGCATAAAATTTGCAATCCCAGTTTCGCGCCTCTGTGCGACAAGTCCTTCCTGGTTCGAACGAGAGACGACGAATTTTTCTCGTTCCTTTCAACGATAGGTATAAATGTTGGGTGTAAGGAAATAACCAAAGGAATTATTGGGAATGGAATTTCTAACACGAGTATCTGCGTTTCACGCCAAAACCTCTTTTTAAATGCACGCCGCATCTTGCCGTGGCATATACAGAGCCCGAATGAATCCTCTCTTTCCGATCCATCGTTTTATATCCTCCCAAAAACAGGGAACATCTACGGGACGAAGAGAGAGGTTTGAGTTGTCGCGTCAGTGTGTCGCCGAAAGGAAAGCATCGCTACGCGAGAGAAAATCCACATGCCCTTTGAACTATGTTGAACCTTTTTGATTCCTATGGTGGTCGAATTCTTAGGGATTGCAAAATCTCACGCGTCGTCACAAATGTTTGTCGTCTAGTCGGGGATCAGGCAATCGTAGGGGTAAACCAGTTTGCCAAGGGAACAACAAGGCACGTGAAAATCTGGGAAAAGGCGAGAGATGTTTTGCAAGAACGAATTAGTCAGGATATTAGTCAGACGTTTCCGAGTACATGCTTTTCTCACGTTTAAAATTCATTTCATACAGTTCAGCGCTGTTATTAAAGTGAACAAATAGCCTGACATCTTGATGTTAAACGAACTTTTGCTGGGAACGCTGTGATTTGAACGATTTCGAATGATAAAATTTACAATTTTAATCGATAATCTCTGAACTATAAAACTTTACAAATTGTAACCCAGATTTTGTTATTTTTTATTGGATTTTTATAAAATTATCTGTAATGTCTGGGATATTTATCAGACGAAAAAAGAGAACAAATATACTCATAGCACCTCCCAATAAAGTACACGTTGCAGTATTTAAAGGTCAAAATAAATCTCCGTTTAAGCCGCATTTCTTTGGTTCTGCTTATTAAAATATGAATTTGCGTAAAACCCGGCGGTCTATTAACAATCTTGCTAATCGCTTGACAATTATCCTGCAGCAGGGGCCCAAGAGGTAGACAGAGTCAGCATGTGGAAATGAGAATTACTCCCGGTCGTTACACATTAATTGCAGGTTTCGCAACGCTCGCGCCAGGCCAAACATTCAGCGACCGTAGATCGATATTCCGCGACAAGCGGTCGCACCGCGAATGTTGTTAACCTTGCAATTGCGGGATTTGCATGCAACAAGATCGGTGAACTCGGAACCGTTTTCGATCGCGTCTAAAACCGGAGTTTCGCGCCTCAGGTTTGATTACATTAATGGATGTGTTGCGTTTTTACGTTACACGCGTCTTGCAAAAGTGAAATCGATTATGCCCCGGTACCGAACACACGCATAGACATAACATGCGAGCATGGCGCTTAGATTTCCCTCTTTTTTTTCATCAGGTGGAAAAGTTTCCGCACATTTTCCATGTTTAGACTGTCTGGCGCGATTTCAGTTGAACAGAAGCGCTTCTATTCCATAGTTTCGAAATGTTTCATTTTAGAGGTCGAGACGGGTTTAAAAAATTGTATACCTTTTGGAAAAAATTGATTTTAAGCTTATCTTAGAAATGGTGAAAGATTAGAAAGGGAAAGTGGAGTATATCTTAATGAACAGACAAATAAGATACGAGACTTCCACGATCGTTTCAAAATTGGCACAAATTTTCTAGACCATCTAATAGTTTATATATTATACAAAAATTAGATTATAGCGATATTTTCTGTTCGTAATTAACGGAGATCAAGCAGAATTCCTCGATCTCCGATGATCGACCGCGATTTTACCGACAGTAAGAGGCAACTGATGAATCTGTCGCTAGAGTCCTCGATTATTGTTGCTTTCGTGTACGATCGCTAGACGGAGACACCTCTGTCACCCTTTTACTGATAGCATCCCCTAATCAGACCTTTATTCGTGTACTTCGATCAAGTAAAGTTTAATCTTCCAACGCGTTAGGACACTCTTCATTGTTTCTCATTATTAATACAATTTAATAATATTTAGCCCTGTAAATCAACAGGTCTATAGCCTGTGAATAAATAAATAAATAAGTAAACAAACGATTAATCTTAAATCCTCTCAGGAATTAATTAGAATTAGCCTACCAAAACTCCAGCACACCCTATAAATACCTTTATTTGTAATTCAGTTTCATTTTTACTCGCTCGTGTTATACCGTTGTACGCAATCGTTCCCGCGCTCTAGTGGAGACTTCAATGCGTGGATCGCCAGCGAAACATGGCGATATATGACGCGGCGTCAGACAAATTTGCAAATCGTGTTTTCAAATTAATTACAACGATTACTATGCAACGACAATTTTGCAACGTTTCTTTTTTGCCAACGCGCTACTTTTCTGGAACACCAGAATTCGAAATGTCACCTGTGTCACGGGGATCGACGAACCGTACCGGTAGTAATAGCCTCGCTGTTGATCGGATCTCGAATGAAAGGTGGACGTCGTGCGACCATATTGCGAGCACAGTTAGCGTTGATAAGTCCACATGGATTCCATGGAAACCAGTTTTTACCTCGATCATGCTCTGCGGTTTCGGCCAATTTCCGTAGGGCGCGTTCGAGAACGTTTCCAATCCGGTTAATTGCGATCGCGCAATTATGCATTGATTAACCCTTTCGAAATGAATACCACAATATTCTTAAATTAATCAGTTTCGCGAGGCTTGCATTTCGTCTATTTGTTTATTTATACACGGGTTAATTGGGTGCAAATGCTTTACATAACTTTTATACGATTATTTATTCTGTCATTTATTTTGTGAAATGATCTTTAACAGCACTCTAATAGAAATATAAAACATATTTAGCAATAAGTATTACGGAATTTATGTGGCGTCGTGGAATGTGATAAGAAGTATTAAAGAATCATGTATCGTTGATTATGCTAGCCGCGATGGAAAAAAAGCAGTTCGACGATACGATGTTCACAGATTGTAACAGAGGGAACCTGACTCGAGCGATAGAAAGTACTGTCGGGTGTTTCGATCATTTCTTCTCCTCTGGTTTGCGGTCTGCTCGCTGAAGCGTCCCCGCCAAGTTTAAAAGTATATTTATTAAACGCTAACTGCACAATTTTCCGATCGTGAAAGCTGCGTGTAATTGCTGTTGTCGTTATGTCGTTATGACGTCGTTCGCTCTGGCACAGCTCGAGTTAGGAAGGACACGATATCGTCGTTTATCGAACGTTCAATTTCGTTTCACTTCTTCTCCCCGCTAAATTAATTCGATATCCTCTTTCTCTCAAAAATCGAAATCGCGAACTCGCATCCTCCAGCGGTGTAATCCGACATTTTTTTTTTGAGAGCAAGCTTAATTAATCGCGCGTTTATGCGCAATTTCACGTAGTTTCATAATGTTATAGAAACAGAAAAAGTGAAAGGCATTCGGATTGCTGCTATTCTATCAGAATAACGTGGGAGATACACGTGAAATTTAGGACAGAGGACATAAGACTTGGATGACGGTCTTCTCTGCAACGGGATTGATTGATTTTATAGCACCTATCAACGGGTCTCGACACCGATTCATCACTTTCTACGAAAAGGGGCTTGAGAAAGAAGGCTTAAAGAGAAGAATGTGAAACGCGAAACATTCATCCTAACTATCCATTATAGTTAATATTTCTTCTGTCATATACTAAAGGCGTGATCGTTTATTCACGGATACGAGCTCACGATCGACGACGGAAGCGGAGAGAAACCGTATGAATGATCGCAAGCGTGACGTAACGCGATCATTGCATAAGCAAAAATGGACCTGTCTTCGTTTCTTTCTAACGCACGTCAGGCGTAGAGATCGACGAACGAATTGATTTGCCGCGGGGGGAATTGAAATTCTATCGAGAAACAAACGCCAACCTTGAAAGAATCTGCACCGTAAAAGGTGCTAGGTCGGTGTCTGGTGCGATCGTTCTGTCACGATAAGGTCGCTTGAGGCTGGTCAGTAAACTGATCTAACGGTGCTTGTTGTAAGAGGTGATCGAGCCGCGTAGAACCTGTCATGATCAAGAATGATCTATGCTACATGCTAATCGAATCGACGACTCGTCTTTTGCCTGGTCATCGATTGGTCGTTATCATTTATGGTAGAATCGTGTGGTTTCGAACGCACGTTAGGTTAAATTTGGGCTACGTTTCGATTGGGATGAAGACAACGGGGGTAGAATTAATCTTACAAGACATTAAAACAATTTATTTATTTATTTATTTGACGGGTAAACACCCTTTATGAAGAAGTAATATTGTAAAAATAAAAGTAAAAGTAAGATTAAAAGGAGCACAATTACATATAAGCTTATACAAGGAGGATACATTGTTCTACATCATAAGAATGTAAAAGGAGACTGCGAAGTACTGCAATGCTTATAACTGAACATTTGTAGCCTTTAGCAATTCTGATTACCTCAGCCTTAAAATTATCTGAGTATAAATTGAAAAAGCCATTTTTCTCAGTCAACTCGTGGTTATTAAAAAATGTTTCGTAGCGTATTTTTTACGCAACATTTCAATATTCATGTCGATATATGTTGAAAACTTGATGAATCTTCTTATGATCATCCTTGAGAAACGGGAATCCTTAAAATTGTATTCCACAGAGATTAGGTTGTTAGCGATACGCTAAAGGAGTAGGTCAACGCAACGTGAGCGAAATCTTAAATCAACTCGAGACCGTGTACGATTAGCTCTTAATAAACACCCGCAAACCAGCGTGGTAACTTTCATCAGCGTGGGATCGTGTTAAACTTGTCCTTGCTTTGTTTCTTACGTGAAAACGGCTAATGGTCGTGCGCTGGAAGTCGTTCACCGGCTACTAAAGGTTATTGTTGCAAACGGCTGACACATCAAGATCGGGATCACGGTCGAGGTCGACGAAAAAAAGCACCCTTTTTCAATTGTTCTAGCTGCCTTCAACAATTTTCTTCAGCTCACACGATCTCGAATTAACAAACAATATACAGTAGAGGAGAAAAGTTTAAGACCAAAGGGTTAACGAAAATAAATTAGTTGATTTAAAAAAATAGCACAATAAACGAAATTTGTATTCTTCGTTAATTACTAAATAATGCTTTACTCTAGTAACGATAAAAATTTGTGTATAAACAGTATTTACAAACCATAGCACAATGCTTTATATTTCTCTCTTGTCTTAAACTGTTTCTGTTAACACAAATGAACCAAAGAAATGTAAATAGTTTGAAACGAATTTAAATTTAAGAATATCAATTTAATTTATGATGCTTTTGAACGCGCACAATTCTCGACACACTCAACGTAAATGGTAAACGATGCAAAGCTTGCAAGATATTTCGCTTCTTTCGGCAATCACCTTCGAATTACAGAAGCAACGAATTGGTAATAGTCCATCTGTGAAGTATCGGTACTTCTAGGTATTCATCGTCAACAGAAAATGTTACAAGCTCGATTACAACAAAATCCGATTAGTAAATCACCGTTCACGATTGCATCGTCTTTCGCCTCGAATCGTTTGCACACGTTTTCCAGATTAGGCGGCGGTCTCCACGCGTTGCGAAAGCCTGTCGTCGGCTGCGTGTCCACCTACGAGGGAACACACCCCCGTAATTGCTCACGGAACGGCGGAAGTGAGCGCAGCTCGTGTGCACCGTGTCATTAGGGATGCCAATATCCCGATCGGCGCACGGGAAAAGTGCACGCTTCCACGTTCAGGAAGGAAAGGGGCGATCGATCGTTTCCATTCGCTATAAAACAACCATTTTTCTAAGCCACGGTTCAGTTTTCGCGTCGCGATTGTAACGTGGATTTTTCTGTGACTACCAGCATGCGGAATACTCGCTAGGAAGATACAACTGCACGGTATTTTCCGATTTAGAGGCCAAATGGAGGGTGCACTGGTCGCGCGGAAATGACTATTCGAATATCGTTGCAAAGGTGTGAGCACCGGTGTTGTTGCTAAATATATTTGTGCTTTGCTCCGTTGAACGAGAACAGTTATTATTATTATTTATTAGGCCCTTTTTAAAAGGTACAACAAAGTTATAAGTAATAAAATAATCTGAGTTACATGCTGTTTGGTAGAGATCATTTTAATGTAAATTGTGGTACTGGCAACCCGTTGGTGAAACAATGATGATGGTAAAAGATAGTTGTATAGCGAATTGAACTATGGTCGTATGATGATAAAGTATGAGTATACTTACGAATCACGGAGGCTGAAGATTATTAATTGAGGATTTGTATGCTAAAATTTTGAACTGTTGGAAAAAAATAACAAAGAAATCAACGTTCGCGAAATGGTCGTTAGTTAGACTACGTGACGTGTACAATCGAGGCCGGAATAATAGTAGGGTTCTAGTTGGATATTTCGTAGAATTGAGATTGATTGATTGATAAACTGAAGTTATAAATTGAAGATGTTGTTCCTATTGTCGAGAAGACTTCCAAGGTCCTACCCCATGCTTATAGCGCTTATAGCAACGAACCTGGTGATTTCGATGACAGCACCGCCGTCGAAGAGATCGCCGGAGGATGCAAGCGACGCTAGAAATGGTTTTTCTAACGTACCGAAGATTCTGGAGATCCAGTTGCCGTTGAAAATCGCGACCAAAGACGATCTGGTAGCCTGGGCCAGGTACGTGATGGGCCTCATGGCGTCCAGGATAAACATCACGTTGACTACGGTGAAAGAATCGCCGCAAAAGGTATCTGCTGGAAGTACAAGGGCTCCGGACAACGTCAGGGGGTTTGATAACGCGAGACAACCGCAGAACGTCAGAAATTCTGCGTTTCAAAGTTTCGATGGCTCTAAAACGACCAACGGTGTCCGACATTTTGCGAACGCGAATGGTTTGGAGAACACGAGATACGCTGAGAACGTTAGAAATCTCGGACAGTTGACCAGCCTGGATCGAGCCAAGATTCCCGCAGCTGTCAGGATTCTGGAAAATGGCGGACAAATCAGAAGCCCTTCCAGGAACGGAAACGTTCTATTCCACAAGGACAAGGTGTACGCAACTCCTCTCTCGCCTACCATAGCGATCGGTGGAGTGACCTCGCACAATCTGTTCAACAACCAACAACTGCAACCCACTTTCGGCAACCTAGGCATCTCAGACACCACCATCGCAAGCCCTCTGGAGATCACCGCAAGCTTGAACGTTCCGAGATCGAGGGTCAAGGAACCGACGTTCAAGAGCGCGTTCGACGCGACAAATTCCTTGAAATCTGCTCAGCAGTTCTTCGTACCTCAGTTTCCCGACTTCGGGCCGACTATCGATGTGAAGATCAAAGATGTGTTTCGGAACTTGAGCACAGTCACGCCTCCCGCGAGGAACTATCTGCCTGTGACAACGGCCAGTGATAGCATCAAGTTTCCGAACGATCCGTTCATCACTAGATACTTCTTCGACGGAGTCGAGAAGAACGTTTCGAATAACCTGGGTGCCTTTGCTTCCGGAGTCAGCCTGACCACTCACAACCCTTTGATCTTCAACGATCATTCAGAGGTACCAGCGAGGAATTTTGACGTTCTATCTCAGCAGAGGAACTTAAGCTCGATAAAGCCGCTCTTCAACGTTCCCTTCGAGGCGGTGATCACGTTCACCCGCGAACAATCCGCTGAGACGACGACCTTGAGGAACGAGGCCAGCAAATTCTTCACGGTGCCAACCAGAGATCCTCCCGATCAGTTTCCGCCGTATTTCGACACCAATTACACCCTGACCAACGAGTCTGGCCAAATAAACGTTGTGTTCGACGACGGCAGCCAGGTTACAGAGTCGACGAACGGTACCCGTAAAGGGGAGGAACGGAGGAAGCAGGAGAAAAAGAAGGACAGCTCGAAGAGGCAGAATTCGAAGAAAGAAAAGTCGAGCAAACGACAACCATCACCGATCGGTCAGTTCCTGAAGACTTTCGTGGGGCTGAGAAGAAATAACACCCCGTCCGTAGATCTCACGCCACCTCCGTTGAAGCAGCAGGTATCGTCGACCACGCAGAGAGTTCCGGCGCGCCAGAGGATCCCACCACCTCAGAGAACACAGCTCTACACTACTCAAAACCCACCGGTAAGCTGTGTTCACAATGCATTTCTATAGTAATTTCTGTGTTACATTATGTTTAAATACTGATTACTGAGTATAAAATAAAACAATCGCTGCGTATAAAATAAAATAATCGTGCTTTATTCAAAAAATCTATGTCGAAAAGGGTTGAAAAGTCAGCCGTTGCGACGTTAAGTCCTTTTTGGTACATGGATTACCAATGTGAGGTTACTGCAACAAAAGACCTATAGTATTCTGTTCTATTTTTCTGAGTACTTATAAACAGAATTAATATTGGAGATAATAATTCCTCTGAGCAAGTATTTGAGCGATTTTATTTGTCACATTTGTCCTACCAATTACACCTGTCTATAACAGAGAAACACGCGTATCGCAACGGTGGGTGTTAACGTGAACAGTGCGATTTGTGGATAATTAGATAGAAAAAGAAACGAAGCATATTTTGGTTAAAATTCGGCGGACGTGGCTGAGATAATTTATTTTTTATTGACGCCCTCTGGACGTACTAATTGCTCAATTATTCCAACGAATAACCTATCGACGAAATGTCGTTGATATTTAGAGGCTTCGCTTAGGCCTTGGATATACCGATAAAATTGAAAGCTGAAGTTACGTAATAGGATTTGTCAAGTGACGCGTATGCAGCCGTAAGCCCCGCTGAAATCATGATTCCGTGAAGAATCGGGCGAACGGATGTATCATGTTCAGGGAGAAAGTGAATTTTATGACGCCACCGAGCGTGCTGAATTTTCTGCAACATATTTCATTAAGTTACACGTGGCTCATCCTTTTTAGACCATACGAATTCATTAAGCATCGTTTGCGCAATCGTCGGCCCACAGAGACGTTCGTCTTCCGCGGATTCGTCGAATACAGTTCGCGTGTGAACAGCGCGATGTCTTCGAGTTTGCTTGCGTTTACCGTAAAGAACGTCTACGCGTTAATGGAACCTAATTGAAGCCGATTCGTTTATTTCAGTCCGCGTTCAGGCAAGGAAGACGTAATCGGACGTCTCTGGCGCAACAGGTTGAGGTACGTTTATCAAATTTTCCTGTTTCACGGTAGTAGCGTACGCTCTAACAGTGTCAAGATTTTCTTGGAACGAATTTAAATCGATAGGACGACGATGATAATGATAGTGGTAGCAAAGAAGACAGCGGCAGTGAAGAAGGTAGCAAAGAAGATAACGGAAATGATAACTCCAACGGGAATGGTGACGTTGAATCAAATGAAGGGAACAGCGATGGTTCCAGCGAGAGTGCTTCCAGCGAAAGTGACTACGACGACGACGAGGAAGAAGGTGGTTCCATCAAGGCTGTGATCGATTTGCTTCAGCTTGCAGCACCTATTCTGGAGGACCTCAGCGACGTAAGCACCTTAAGGCGAATCTTTAAGCTGTGAACGAACAAGTTTAGACAAGTATAATTACGCGCAATCTGTTCCAAGAATGGTAAAAGTAACGAAAGGCAATTATTTCAGCCGGAATCCGACGCCGACATTGCCGATGTGCTCGAGGCAGGGATTCCACTTCTTCAAGAACTGTCGGAGGTAGGTGCCCTAACGCGAATGACATTGAAATACCTAGTTAGTTTTAAAAGGACACGCAACGGTTACGGATGCCAGGCTAATCGATCTTATACTTTTAGGGCGACGGCGAAGGAGGAGGAATCGACATCCCAGGAGTACTTGTGCCTATTCTGCTGCAATTTAGCGGAGTGAGTTGCCAAATTTCCCCTTCAAAGGTTGCTCGTTTCAGAGAAACAGAGCAGAGGTGTTGAGAATGCAGGTAAGATCGGATGAAGATCGCTACGAGTTTTGTTCCAGGGAAAGGATGGACAGAGGGACTCAGCGGCCATCTTGACGCCGCTCCTTCAATTAATCGCGCCGTTAATTGGTCCCCTCGTTGGTCCGCTGGTTGTACCACTTAGTCGTCAAAGCAGCAACGTAAGTATAGTACGCGATGAATTATTTGTGTCTCAACAATAGAGGTCAACCTGAATTGCAGCCTCCAGGTCAAGGTGGATCGTCCTCCAGTGATATTGTGAAGAGCTTTCTGGGTCCCTTGCTTGAGGTAATTATTACCGCCTTTGTTGTCGTCCATTTTATAACAGTCTCTCGTATTCCAGAAGTTAATTTCACGATGCAATAATTTCTTTTCAGCCGGTCGGGCCTGGAAAGATGTCGCAGCTGTCGAATCTGATCGCCGGAGTTGTCTCTAGTCTTAGCAAAGTACGCAATGTTTTTTCTGTTAATAAACGTTTATTCTATTTCAATAAATCGATCGTTTCACCATCACACTCAATACTGTCAGCATAACTATATAAATAGATAATATATAAATAGAGTTATTACTAATGTCAACAACCACTGTACCGAACTAGATGTATTGTATTGCTTGTATGTATATAGCAAAGGGTTTATTTTGACTCGTATATAATAATAATAATAATGACAATAAAAATTACACCATTGTCTAGCACGTGCCGTCGTGTGGTGTTTTTCGATAGCTCGTTGCAACGGTGTCCATTGGAAACAATACTGAAAATACCGCTGCGAAAATTGATTTTTTCTTCGTTCCTTGAATTCTATGCAAAGCTCATGTGACAATCGACGAACAATCGCTAACGATTTCCCGGTAATTGGATTTCTTACAGAACTCAGGACCCGGTGGCAAGTCGGACATCGCCAGCCTCGTGAAAGCAGTGGTCGCTGGATCGGTAGCGGGTACTAGTGCAGGTTCCAGTGGCCCGAAGGACACTTACGCTGCTCCCACCAGCTACGGCAACGACTATGCTTACGGGGCCCCTCCTTCGTACGGTAATGTGAGTGGTGCTCCGTAAATTTGACTCGTTTCACCCAGGGAATCCTGCCTGATCGCTCTAAGTTTCCTGTTCTGCGGGGTAGAGCCGGAAAGTGTCCCTGTGATATTCTGTTTCTCAAATTTTCAGCCGTCGAAGCCCCCGAACCCACTTCTCCTGCTCGGCTCTTCGGTAAAAGACATCCTTAACGCGATAGTAAAAGTGGTCGCCTCGTTAGTGAGCGCCATCACGAGCATTCTGGGAGCATCGTCGAGCAGCTCGAACGAAACGAAACCCTATGGTCCACCACCGCCCACCAATGGCAAACCGCCTTCATATGGCAAACCACCCTCCTATGGCAAACCGCCTTCTTATAGCAAACCACCCTCCTATATGACTCCCCCTAGCATCGAGTCGTTTAGCTTAACCACTCGTAACTCGGAACGATTTACGAGACTGTAGACGCAGATCTTTATGCTCGTTCAACAAACACATTCATTAACAGTTTTCCTTATGATTTTTTTTTTTTGATGAACGTGTAAATAAATTCGCATTAATAAACTTTTGGACACGATTACATAGAATTCTTCGTTAATGTGGTGACACAAGAACTTCGAGAAGAAATCAAGAAGAAACGTTAAAAGATTATTAATTTACAGATTAATTAGCAACTTTTGTTCCTTCGATGAATTGTTGCTCTTTCTTTGTACCGGCGAATGAGAAATAAAGATAAACTCCGTCATATGTTCTATGCGCCTTTTGATTCAGTTTGATATCGCGAGGATCGACTTGCAAGATCGTATCGCGTGCGATTCGTTGAAAGCATTTTAATGGATCGTTCATAATAGTTGATAGGAGTAAAAACAGAAGAATTATTAATTATCTGGTTATCATGGATCGCAGTTATCACGAGACTGACAGTACAGGAGTAATTATTAATTACATACGACCCAAGGATGCAGGAGACGCCATTCAACAAGCACACTTTCGATTCGACCTGCTTCGAAATCGTTCCGTTCTAATCGATCAAATATATATTAGCTTTTTTGTCGCTATACACACACTACGTTACACTTTAAACTCTTATCCCAGCTATTTATAAGACTCGCTTTAATTTTCCGTTCGTTACCATTCCATATATTTTTATCGATATCCTCGAAACTGACCGTTAGGCTGCGAATTTTTATGCATTTGTGGAAAACTGTCATTAAATTATTATCCGTGCTATGTATAACCCTCGTTTTAACTTTTTATTCGTTACCGTTTTAAGGCGTTACGATTTTCAACAGAAACTATTTTAAACATGATGTAGCCCTTAAACAAATAGAACAAAAGATAATGAAAATGGAAAGTTGAATTTGTTACTTCGTTTATAACTAAAAGTTAGGTGTGTCGCCGTAGTGTCGTAGAATACGGTGAGTTGAACGTGCAAGAATAAATAGAATGCACAAATCTTTATTTAGCTTCGATTTATAAACACCTGGATTTACATAAACCTTCACGAGTCCGTCAATCATACTTTACGATATTTTTATAGAATGCTAGTGATCCGATTGAAATGAACATATTCGAAATTTAACGAGTTCCGTGTACTTTCGCTGCTGTCCCCGTGTTCACCACCTTGTTACGTAAAAGAATTGGGTTGTCGCGATAAGGTGGCACTCGATAATCATCGAACAGATCGTCCAGGGTTCGCGTAACGATACTTTCATCGCTTATGGACCAGGAAACTGTCCCACGAAACATTTTATGTAACGGGAAAATATTGGGTTATCCGGAAGTCGAGTTGAGAAAGAGGTTCTTGAAGGATTTGTGAAAAAAAGGAAATTTTTAAGTTAGCCTCGAGCATAATCAACATCTCAAAAATTGATCGAATCAAATTAAATTAAACCTTCCAGAGTGTATTAAGAAATCGGGAAAGAATTCTCTGAGAAACTTGACGCGAAGGATATAACGCATTCTTTATAAAGAGTATCTCCTAATTATAGAAAAGAAGTTTCAAGGATCTCACGAGTATAGCTTTCAACTCCTCTTTCAACCACAAGTGACTGACCATCAGTTAAAAGTTCACCCAAAACTCAATGTTAGAGAGATGTCCCATGAAATTGACTCGATGAGCGTGTACAGTAACGGTCAACAGTTTAAGACCAAAAGGTCGAAGAAAATAAATTAATTAATTAATAGGAAATAACAGTATAAATAAAATTTGTATTCTACGCTAATCGATAAATAACGTTTTACCACAATGACAAGAGAAATGAATGCATAAACAATACTTGTGGACCATAAAATTATGTTTTACATTGCCCTGTCGTCTTGAACTTTTATCCACTACTGTACGAGTAACAACTGGCACTCAATACGGAACGCGTAATGAAATACATAGCAAGTTACGTGATTCGGGAAGGGGTTCCAGACAAGCTGGAACGTTCCGCTCTCGAGTAAGGCAGATGCAATTTCACGCGTGACGTAACGATTGTTGTTTCTTCCGAAAAGAAGCGGAAGGTTGTTTGTTAATTCGCTCTCTCCACTTACGGTATCTCCGTTCGATTCAATCGCTTCATTCTCGGTTCTCACGAAACGCGATCGAGTAAAAGTTGAAACAACTAACCGTGTTGCATCCGAGAATCGATCCGTGCGGATGCTTTTGCGGAAGAAATTCTTATTGTGTAATTCCGCTTTATGTCATGAACATTTTCTGTTCTCATCGAGATCTAACCGCCTCATTGCGTCATTAAATATCAATTAATAGACGCACCAATCCAAGCACTGCGATTTCACTCTTATTGTGCGGAATATGCGATGAAATAACCATGCTCCTAATAAGTATTTAGCACATCAAATTAGGTACACAGCCTGTACCAGTTGCGTGGGACATCCTGTATAGTTGAGAGCCCGTCTAACAGCTGAAAACGCGGGAACCGAAGGAAGAGGGTCAAGACGAGTTCCGTTCCAAGTGTCATTGCTCGCGTCGAGCTTCTGTTCACGGTCGGAGCTGGCTGCTGAGCCGGAAGGTGAAAGCACGTTTCACCGTTTGACCAATGGATAAGCGCGGAAGATCGACGTTCTTCCGCTCGACGCCACCCACGACAAACCTGTGTTACCTGCTCCGTACACTTGGCAGTAGCGTTATCGGACCGTGAAAGTCACGGTGCTACCGGCGAATTGCCCGGTGGCACTGTTAACGAGCGATTTACGGGACTAGGAGATATTCAATACCGATCGCTTTTCCCCGAGTTCATTTCTGGTTTTCCATGCAGACGGATCTATCGACCGTGGCAAACGATCACGGAAGACCTCGCCATGTTTATGGTGTTTATGAACCGTAGAAATTCAGACGGTATAACGACAATGCGTATCGGTTCGTTAATTATAATACTTATGAGAAAAATCTGAAAGTTTTGTGGATAATAATAAACGTTATACTTTTCCTTTCTTTCGGGTATTAATATAGTTCTTTTATATTCTAATTAAGCTTCCTGGTATAAAATTAGGCGCGGATAATTTATTAACTTTTTGAAAGGAGGGAAAGGGGACAATTTTGAATATTCTAAACAACACAGAATCAACGCACGAGTGAAGGAACTAAGCAATCTAATTGTATACTAGACGGCGTTCGCTGAAAACAGCTCTTGACTGCTTCAAAGTAATTTACGCGTATTCACTTTTATCTGCAACTGTTTACGCTTTACGAGTTGAAGTCATATTTAAAGTGGCGATAGTATCCTGAAGAATCGTTAACACGATATTCTTCACCCGGAATAACCAACACTCAAATTTTCCACCGAGCAGCGTTCAAACAATCAAAACTCCACCATAAGGTACGGCTATAAGCTGTTCTATATTAAACTAGATAACCGGTCGAACGTTTCTCTCGCTTTTTTTGCATAATAATGTAGCGCGCAGATCGGACGTCGACTCTGAAGGCCATTCACTTTCCATTCTTGAAAGAAAGCCGGATTTTTTACCATCATTGGTAGGACACCGTTTGACCCTTGTACCTGCTTTGCGAAATTTCCACGCTAACCTCTCCGTTAACCTGTCCTAGCAGTCTCTTTATTTCCATTCGCGACGGGAAAAGATGTGTCGGGTATAGTTGCAAGAACTTACAGCCAACTTTTCACCCGTCAACCGTTTCCGATCTCGCATTTGCTTCGGTTGGATGAATATTTATAATGGAAAATTTTTAGTTGACTCGTGGTGCGTACGCTATCTATGTCGCAACGTTGAAGAGAAGATACTTAGTTGTCGGTAATTAACAGTAACAGGAAAGAAACCGCGTTTTCAGTGAGGTCGAGATCGTAACCGATCTCTCGAGGAAGCCGAATACCCCCAATTCACCCCTTTACCATCCTTTACTTTCCAAGCTTCTTCTACCCTAGCACCTAGATTCACGTTGTCTTTTATAAACTCCTATATTTCGTCTCCAACACCCCACTCATTTCTGGCTTCTCTTTCCTTTCCTTTCTCCACCATTTCCAATTTAACAATTGTTTCCTCGAGTTGCCTTTTCTCTTGCTTTCATTCTCCCCTCTTTCCTCTTGTCACAAGTGCTCATCTTTCGCGTCTCAGAAACACTCTAGTCCAAATATTCTACTAGTTCAAACTCTTCACATAAGAAAATGTTTAAAAAAATAAGGGCGACGAAACCTGTACGGTATCAAAACAAAGCGGTTAGCTTTCTACCGGATGAAATAAATTCTTCCTGCTCCTCCGTTTCGAAATGTTTTATTCAACAATTCGTACAACAAACACCGCTCCTCTTCGCAACCGGTATCTTCAATTCGACTTTGTGCGTCTCGAAAAGGAAACCAAGCGACGTGGACCAGATCTCTATTGCTTTAAGCGTATCCCTAAGGAAATCAATTACGCTTGCGTAATCGTTGCCAGATGAAATTGCGAGATTCGGTACCGGAACGAAGATCCGCGCGTTAGATAGGCAGCATTAATATTTCATAACGTCGCGAGCGACTTCTGCGAAGGAGCACCGAGCCGACGTATGACTGGGCTCGGATTTACCTGACTGGCAAGACAAAGTTCGCATCTCTGCGTACGCAATAGTAGGAAAAAGCGTGCACAGCCGACGCAAAAAGATTCATAGGAATTAGAGTGATATCCTCGATACAATTTATTATTTCTTGCCACGCTCCATTGAATAACATTGAATAACACATCGCGCACCATCTTGATTCGTCGCGAAGCTTGTGCACTTTTGACCCTTCTCCTTTTATTTCCTTTTTTTTATCAGAAATAATGTAATAATCTTTTTATGGCTGTACACCGGCGATGATGTCTTTTTTCCAGGGCAACTGTCAGCGAGCCGGAGCCGGGGGAAGATGCTAATTGCCTCCAATGCAATCGGAACCAATTACATCGATAATCTGCTGGCATCGAATAGGCAAATGAACTTCGCAATCGGGATCGTAAAGTTTGCGACCTTCTTTACGATGCCATGGGATCACATAACATCTTGATCCTTGATTAACAATAGATTTTTATCACGAATAATCCAAAATGACTGTCAATCTAGAGTCTGAATCGAGAAAGAGAGAGGACTGAATTTTGCGAGGTACATTTGTACATTATTCTTTGATTAATTTTAATTGGCAGTGAATTATACGAAAGAATGAATCATCGTATGAATAGAGATTAGTGTCGGTTCTCTCAACAATGTTGACTCATTTGTACACAATGTGCGTCAACGATCGATAACACTTTATTATACAGCTTATAAGTTATGGGTTTCATTATGACAAGGATTGCAATAGAGGACAAAATGAAAAGTCAAGAAATTTACATCGCAGGGACCACGTGTTCAATGCTTCGCGAGTTTGCATTTGTATATCTTGCAATAATTATTTCTTATGCGCACTCATTATCATCGATTCATTTGGAAATATCCTGTTAATTAACCAACTTTCGTTTTAGTTCATCAAATCGTAACAATAGACAGGCACTGTAACTTTGTTAACCACCGAGTGAAAATAAACAATGTTGTGGATAATCATGGAGAAAGCAAATAATGCACGATCTATTGATCCCCTCCCCAATCGCTATTTCCGACACGTAGGCGCTTAGAAAATCTTGTATCCAATAATTGCAAGCCATTATACTTGTAGATCAAAACGAAATCGACATCCTCGCGATTTCCCTGCATGCCAATTAACCACGTTTAATTCGCTAACTTCTTTCATTGCCGCTCGATTTAACTTGATTTGCAAACGATATTGTAAAGAACGTTGAATTAGATATCTTTCGACGCTAAATTCCAAGCGTCGAGCGCCTTGCTTTACTCGCACCATAGAAATGTCTAAGTATAAGCGGTTAAAATTAAGAGGACAGGTGTACGTTAAGAAAAAATCTCGATTATCTGAAACACTTCCGTCGAACAGGAACCTGCTTCACGAACTGTTGTGAGATTCTCTTTTTTTTTTTAAATGTAAAACATACAGTAGCGGACAAAAGTTTAAGACCAAAGGGTCAAAGAAAATAAATTAATTAATTAAAAAAAATAACAGTATAAATAAAATTGTATTCCATGCTAATCAAGAAACAGTATTCTACTAATAAACCAGATTTATAAAGCATAAAATTATGTTTTACATCGTCCTGTCGTCTTAAACTTTTGTCCGCTACTGTAAATAGCAGCTGCAAAGTTTAAGGTCCTGGGCCGTGTACCCTTTCATCCGGAAATTTCACAAGTTCGCGCGTTGCGCAACCGACATCATCCGAAGGACTTTTACTCTGCCGCGATCCAATCTCTCGATCGGACTTTCTACTTCGCGCATTCTGCTGGGTGTCCTCCGAAACAACCGAATTCTCGGTTGAACAATAACAAGAAGCGGTGATTAGCCAGAGAAAAATGACACGCGATTCTTTACCATCGGGGAGAAAAGAGATACGACGGTGAAAGAAACGGGATACTGTTCTTCTCAGGTACCTTTACTTTCACATTCACGGAGAAATGTTTTCGCTTCGTGGAAGAGGCTGTGGTGATCCACTTCTTCGCGGTGGATGTATAATAATTACGTAAAGGTATCGTACAAAGGTTTGCGTAATAAAATCATTGCAGTGACATACGGTGGTTTGTTGTACCGGAATTTAACCAAGAACCTGAGGTAGAAATTTTTGTTATTCCATCAAGTGTTTTTTATCGCAGAATAGTTTTATTTGGCAAGACAGATTTTATTAGTAGTTTCTGAATCGCGCTTTCATAACGCATAAGGAACACATTTTGATCCACATCTGAACGTAATTCGAATAAAACTGTAAACTCGAACCTAACCAGAACCTAAACCATAACTCACTACTTATAAACCTAATGCAAATCAAATTACCTCGCAGTCATTTGACACAGAGCCCATTACAATACTCGGTATCCCATAACTTATGAACCGATGGACCCATAAAACTAAACGTTTGTGTCCGGCTTTTAATTTTCCGCTAAATTATTTTTGTTAAGCGACGCTTAAGCGATAGCCCGACAGCAGAGGAATGCTAAATATTATGGACTTTCCCCGGTTGGAAAAAAATTGGATCCAATGCGGTAACACGTCATTGTTTTGCAAAAATAAAGCTTGAAATAGATGTAAGTGGCCACGTTGCAAGTGCTATGATGGAGTGGTGTTTACAAACGCCTGGTCGATTTGTAGAGATAGTAAAGAGTGTCGGAAGTTCCGTAGTCGACCTGTGCGGAGAAAGTAAGGACGCTATATCGATTCGATGTACGGAATGATATGCATTCACTCAGCGATGGCTACAAGACAGACTTTGAACAGCTGATCGAAGATCAAGTTGGTATCAAGTGTTCGCAGAATTAACAAAGTTATCATATTCTTGACACAGTAGAACGTCAGGCTGAAAAAGTATTAAAAATGTGAATATAATCGTTAAACCTTTGTACTCCTTTATCGAATGTGGCTCAACGTCAGCTTTTATCACAGTAACTCCTCTGTCGAGTCACACACTCGACATTTTAAAGTGCCATTTTAAATACAGTAGCGGACAAAAGTTTAAGTCCAAATAGTCAACGTAATTAAACAAATATAAGTTTCAACAAAGCTTGAGAGCTATGTTTAATATAATTAATAAAAAAAAATAAGTACCACTCAAGGAATTGTCTTTTGAAGTAATTTTTAAATAAAAAGCATCTAAAATACTAGGGAGTTATTGGCAACAAAGTTGAAAAATAATTCAGAGTGCAAACACCTATTTCCTTCACGCCTGTTTCTCACTTTACGCAACTATGCAATTAGTGGATTCTAAACTCTTTTTCAAGGGTTTTTCAGCTACGTCCACGCGTCACGTTAACTCGTATCCCACAGCGAGCATACCCTTCGCTACCAATCCGGACACTTACGACGTCACGTGACACCGTTACACGGGAACGGAGGCAGGTAAAAGGATACGTGTAGCATGCGGAATATTACGTAAAGGTATTCGACCCAATCGGCGAAGAAGAAACCACCACGACTTCTCTAGGATGGGTCTTCGTCGTGATCGGCTCACGAAAGCGAAAGTGTCGTACTCTTTCGGAGAGTACCGCAATTGATTGATCGCTTCGCTGATAGCCCCTAGAAAAATCAACGGATAAGACGAATCACTCGTGTTTTCGAAAATCTGTGTGCGGCCAAACTGAAAGCAGGTTTCGTTCGAAGTGCGTAAAAGTGGGTTAGAACCCATCACGCGATTAACGAAATCATTACGTGGCCTGCTGGTTACCTTGCATTACAGTGTCCGAGCTTATGTTTTCCCACGACCACTTACTCATCCCCTACCAACAATGGTAACGCAATCAAAATTCCCGTTCTTGGCAATGCATAATTTAATTTAACTTAATGTATTCTAATGTAACTTATTATAAGGTAATATTCGTTGTATTTGTATCCCTTTGCACTCGAGATATGATTGTTGTTCGTTTAATAATGTCAATTTCAAAGATTTCTAAGCGCAAAATATTTACTAAGATTCGCTTACATCGAACTTCATTCTTCAAATTTCGCCTAACATCAATCGAAGCGTTAAGAAAAAGATGGTTACCCAAGCGTTTACTCGCGATAGCACGATGAACGATGATTTTTAGATGAGAATCCTGTATAATCTTTCTTATACAACGGAAAGTGTTCGAGATATGTAGCAGGATGAAAAGTGTAGCGTAAATATTCGTAATCGCGAGGTACGTCAATCATTAGCGGGCCAGGAAACGAGAGAAAGAAAAAAGGATCGAATAGGTTGAGTCACGCGGCGGCTGGAATTACGCCATAAATTTCGCCCACCTTCGTCGCCAGCGGCAGAGCAGCGTGCGTTTCGTTCGACCAATTTCCCCGTGACGACTTTCCTTCGTGGCGGCCGTCTCGTCGCCTCTATTCCGGCACCAAGGCGTCGTGTAACGTGTATCGCGCCGCGATCGATCCCTAGATCGAAAGAAGTTTCGGGTTCCCCCGCGATTTCCGGCTGATATACCGAGCAAGTGCAGTAGTGAATTCTGGTGCGGTGATCATCGATGATCGAGAGAAACTGGAGAACCTCCTTGGAAGGGAAGTCAAGTTTGACGGTGTAAAGTTTCCGAGATTCGCTTCTTTTTTCCGTCGATTTCAAAATATCGGTCATCGATCGAGAAGCGATTGCAATTTTACTTTTGTGACTGAGTTGTTCGATCAGAGATAGTGAACGCAACTTTGTTGCTAATCCAGAAACCAGTTCCCTACGATCTTGATGTACATCGATCGATATATCGCGCGAATGTGAAAACTGTCGAGAGTGCCGGAACAGGTGCTCGATCGACCGCAATATCTTGGTGAACCCTAGCGATCGTTGAACGTGAGCGCCTTGCAGGTGATCCAGATAGGTGAGTGATCGACCGACGAACAAGTATAACTTCGTGATGTAGTATCGTACGCTAGACAATCAGTGAAATAAATGAAATTTTAACGTTCTACATTTGTAATATAGTAGCGGACAAAAGTTTAAGACAACAGGACAATGCATAGTTTTATGGTATGCAAATATTGTTCATATACTTATTTCTAGAACACTATTTTATTAATTTATAATTAATTTGTTTTCTTTGACCGGTTGGTCTTAAACTTTTATACGCTATTAGACATTGCGTTACAAACACAAGGCAACGTAATTTATTTATTTAAACGGAAAGCCTCATTAGTGAATGCAAGCATTAATTAAGAGTTAAACACGAATAGGTTACAGAAGAGATAGTAAGTCAGAGACAGTAACCTACCGCGCCAAAAATGTAACGCGATGCAGCGTAATACGTTACGTTAGAGATTCAACACGATGATGAAGCGATGTAACATAATGCAACGTGTTACACCGGTAACAAGTAGCATTCCTGTTTACGCTCCGATAAAAAGTTGCTCGCCGTGCAATCGCTGCATTTCGTTGCAGAGGCTCGAGTAACCACGATCTCTCGCGCGAAGGTTCATTGTTCGACGCAGCGATACATGCCGTTGATGCATGGCAGTTCGAAAGTGGTCGATCGAGATCGGGTGTCGGACACGGAATGAGAGGAACCGGAGCATCCGCTTTCTTTTTGAGCTCGTCGTTGTTACGCAAGCGCCACCGTTACCTCCAGGACCGGCTGAGCGTTTCGTCCCGGGTTACATTTCTTCGAAGCGGTGCAAGAACCATCCGCTTTTGCTCTCGAAGCCCACGCGATCCCTCGCTTTCGCGAAAGCTATCGACTTTCATCAAACCCGCCCCCGGCCATTTTACATAAGAGGGGCATATGCCTTCCGGCTTCGCCCGGATCAACTCTCCTCTTCTTGCGCTTTTCTCGCCTCTCTTTTTCGGCAGACTATCGCGGTAATTCTTTCTCCCCTTTCTGTTTTCGTGTTTCCTTGTAATGGACATTTGCCCATAAATAAATAAATAAATAAATAAATAAAATAAAATAAAACGCTAAAGCCACGTGGATTATCGATCAGCACGGTTAGAGGTGTCAGCTGCAAGTGTGACTATTCAACAGACTACAACTCGAAGCGACTACTAGTCGTATCTCCTCTGTCTCGCTCACCTTCCCTCTCTGTTCCTCTGTTTGGAAAGTTACTCGGCGATATTCATGTAAGGCGAAAAATACCTTGTGCGTTTACGCACGCGGACGCTGTGTGGCACCACGCGACGAGAAACGAGGATGGACCGACAGTCCGACCGCACGCTGGTGATTACTACTTGCGCGGCCAATTCCACCTGTCGTCAGTCTTCAACGACCGATGTTCTTCGCGCTTTACGACGATTGCGTCGCGACGTTCGCCAGGATGACGTTTTATCCTTTTTTTTTTTATCTTTCCCCTCCTTCGTTTTTCAATGCTGCGAAACGAGGCCTACCGCGACGTGACGAAACGCCGTCCCCTTTCTAAACAGCGTTCGCCTTTTCGAGACGCAGATGCTTATCTCAAACCGCCGCCGGCCGATGCAATTGTCGTATGAATATTAAAGCGTTTAGCGGAAAGGAGGCGTGCCTCGAAATGGACATCGAACGGGTGTTTTGACGGTGAAATTGTTCGAAAGGATTATCAATACCTTATAATTTTTAAACCGACCCGTTATATTTCAAATTTTGATTCTACTGATCTACTGTTTAACAGAATTTGTGATCTAGCTAACTCATTTGCTGACTTAAACTTTCTCGATTTATCCTCGGATAGTTTTAAGACTGAGGCTATCAGATTACTGGAGGCTACAGATCTTCAGTAACAAGCACTGCAGTAATTTGCAGTGCAATGAAGATACGCAAATTTGTCCAATTTATCCAAGCAGAATCAACTTGCTTAGGTATACGTAACTATACAGAATAATAAAATGTTTACTAAATGCGTATAAAGACTCAAAGTTTCTATCCACAGTCTACAGAAATTCGATTTCGAAAGTTTCTCGATATCGATGAAATTTTGTTTTCATATCACTTTCGAAAATTACATTTATTTTTAAACTTTAACGTCTCGGTGTTATTCCGAGCAAGTGAACCATAGCACTCGCGAAAGCATCGATGATCTAACTGAACGCGTACCACGGAAATTCGAAGAACCCCAACTACTGGATCGCGGAAACTTCGAATCTACACTCGACGAAAATTGTACTTCTAACATCGTCACAGGTTTCAATTTCGACCCAACGAGTCTTCGACGAAAAGCATCGTCCAGTGGCTTCGGTTCCACGCGCAACTTAGAATTCCGTTCCGTTCCCGTGCAGCGGCCGTGAAATTTATTCTAATCCTCGAAGGAGCGCGAATAAAGGCGAGCTCGCTCGCGCTGCTCCCGACCGTGAACAGGCGCTTTCGCAACGCGTTTCCAGCGCGCGGCGAATCGGCCGGTCGCTTCGTTTTACGTGATTGGTATTAAACGAGGTCCCAGGAGCTTTTGCGTAAACGCAGGTCAGAGCGAAGCACTCATTTGCATAATTCCGTCGTATCTTCTTCGCGGCCAGTGCCACGTTCCACGAAACCATCGAAGATCACCTTGGACGGTAAAATAGAGCGGGTTCGCGTTGGCAATAGGCCGCGTTTAGGGTTTCGTAATCCACCTGTGACAGGGATTTCGTAATCCGGCCGGAGAGGAAAACAGAAGAAAAATGTAGGAATTCGATCGAGTGGATGCGAGTTTAGGAAAATCTGAAGAGTGCTTCAGTTGAGCGATAGTCATGTGAACGTAGAATGTTTGGACTCGAGTGTTTCTAAGACGCGAAAGAAAACGTCGCGACGGAGGATTTTTGGGTGAACGGGACCGAATGCATCGAGTGAGAAAGGTTGATAATTAGAGAGAAAGGAAATGAGTGTTTGGAAGAATATGTGACGAGGAGAATGCGAGCGCGGAGCAAAAAAAAGTTTGACTGTGAAGGCAGAAAAAGTGTGATTCTAAAAGTAGTAGTTGCTAAGTTGTAAAGTCGTTTAAGTTATTATCATTAAACTATTATATTCCAAGTACTTCACTTCATTTTATTCACATCTGAACCCTATCATCTGCATTCTACTAAATAAAGAAAAATAGAATTTTCCTATAAATATACCCGATAAAGGAACGCGTGCAAGTAGAGCTGAGACCGGCCGATAGATAGTCGGCCATCGCGAGCGTCACGTCGGGTGCATTCGAGCACCAAGTCGGGAAGTGCGTCCTTGATCCTTTCTATCGACTCGATCGTGGACTGCATTTCGAGAACGCGCTTTCGAATTTCATGATAACGACGCCTCGATGCGATTGACGGGTTCATTTAATTTTATATGTACAGTAGCGGACAGAAGTTTAAGACCAAACGGTCAACGAAATTAAACTAATTCATAAGGAACAGCATGATAAACAAAATTTGCATCCTGTGCTAATCAATAAATAGTGTTCTACCATAATAACAATAAAAATGAATAGATAAACAATATTTGCGAACCATAAGATTATGTTTTACATTGTCCTGTCGTCTTAAACTTTTGTTCGCTGCTGTAAATGCTAGAGCAAACACAAGAGTGTGCGAATACAGTTATGATCGTTACAGCACGATCTTCGAGCGGTTTATTCTGGGTAATTGCTTTGTTCTCGAGAAGAGGTGACCTGAAAATCTCGAGTACCTTCAAGACTATGGTCAAGGTGAAACTACGGTTCGTCTTTATTAGCTTTCACGATCGGTGAGGCAAGGTGATCGGCGGTAATTGCCAGCGAAATGGACTCCGTTTCCTGTCTGCGATCCTAAACAATAGACGGTGACAATGGCCAAGAATCTTAAACGCATCTAGGTAGCAATTTTCGCGGAAGAAAGCTGACGAGAACTGGATTCGAAGTCGTGGAAGCCTTTTGAAAGGACGGTAAACTACACTGCTTATCCACGAACGTAATTGGAGGAACGATGTTGAAAATGAGGCTAAAAAGAAATGATAAATAAGTAACGCTTCTATGAAACGCTAAAAGGAAAGGAACGAGTAAAATTACTTCCTTCTTATAAATTGGTGAAAAAAAACAGAAGACAATTAGTAACAAAAATCAACTAGGTGTTGATTAACCCCTTGACATACAATGACGTCTGGGAGACTTTCACGTTTCCGAGACATCAAGAACTATCTACATATTCCAGAATATTTTGAAATGTTTTATACTTTACAGAACTACTAATTTATTATTTTATAATGTTACTTAATATATCAACCTGATTAAATGTTACATAGCAATGCAAATTTCAAAATAAAATATTCTGCTTTTAAGATTGCACATAACTCCTTAGTTGAGCTAAATTAAATAGTATTTTTCGGACGAATCAGGTTCCGTTTTATTAGTGTGTCAAGGGGTTAAATATAGGAAACAGTTCAATAGCCAGCACTGATCTTCGTCGTAAAACTCGGCTACGCGTGCGATATGTAAAGCGAGAAAGGTGAATGGTCCAATTTGGAGAAACCGGGCGTTGCGTAATCGGCATTACGACGCTTCGACATCGTGTGTGATAATGCAACGAGAAAGCGGCGCCAAACTGCGCCTTCCTAGGCGTCGGGGAAGAAATTTCAACCCAGTCATCCCTACAAACGCTCTACGATGATAAATCGACGCGACAGCCGACCGATCGTGAACATTGTGCGAACGACCACGTTGCGGTCGGCCATTTTTGTCAGAGATCGGTATGAAGGAACGCGACGGCCCCCCATATAAAACGTTTAATTATATAACGACGTATAATACCGGGTTCTTGCTTTCCTTATTAGTTGCATTGTTATGTAAACGCGTCGATGCGTCCTGTCGATGAAAAACTGGTGGTAGATCTATCGATGTTACTGTCAGTATTTGATAACAATTTGTCATAGTACATTTAACACGGTGATGCATAGATAAGTCATTTGTAGGACGATACAAATAAATAAAAAGCAAGAGATCGCTTTCTGTAATCACACATTTCGTTTTTATTATTATTAATTTTATTAATACACCTGATACCAGTATGCAGATGACGTTGATAAATATTGACGTTATCCATCGTAGGCGAGCCGTTTTACAATTTGACACGCTTTTGCCTGCAATATTACGCAACGGAAACATTTCGTTGCTCGTGTCACTGTCATTGACACAGCATGCGTTAATTTTATCGTCACTCGACACGATTCAGCTACAACCTTTTTCCCGCTTTCACACCCAAATAATTCTGACCTTTCTAGTTTCCCACCACTAACTCCCGTCCACAGACCCCCTCTTCCGCTGTCCCCGTACCCGATTAAACGTTTCTGAGCACCACGATTTTGAAACACATCCCCGTTACTCGATCCTCTCTAGTCTCGTACCACGCGTCCCAGCGGCATCTTCCCCTGCGCGTGCACATCCTTGCGCAAGCTCGCGAATCGCTCGGCGCGAATCCCCGTCGCGGCCGCGCTGGACAGATCCGCTCGATTTCGAGAGCCGAGAGAACGAGGCTGCGCGGGATTCGCGGAGCAAATCGAACGTGCCCCACCTGGGAGGCGAGGCCTGCGATTCTCGAAGCTCGATTCTCGATTCTCGAAGGGGCACGTATGCTCGCCTTCGTTCCCCTTCGGCCAGCTAAGACATCGGGATCTCCTACACCGTGGTCCTCAAACGAGCCTCGCGCTCCGCCAGCTACACATCTCGCAGCACGCACCCGCGCACTCCACGCTCACTCACGCACGCTCGCTGTAAGTTGACCACACACATTCGGCTTGCTTTTCACGGCTGTGTCTTTAATCGTCCGCCGTTGCCCACGTGGCTCCTTTGACAATCGATCGGACCTCTTCGTTGACAGATCGGTACGGTGGCCGAGGGTTCGTCGAATTTGTTCGTTGTTCCACGGGCTGGTTTTTCGGTCTTCACGAGTGTTTCCGTGCCGTTACCGGTTTCAGACTTCTTCTCGTTACCTTATTCCAACGTTATGACACCTTGCTCGCTGTTGCTTAGCAGTTACAGCACGACGTATAGTAAATATTTATTCCTGACGCTCATTTTGCGTAAGGTCCATTTCAGATTTCGGTTTTACTCTATGATGTATTTGATAGTCTCACGAATATTTGTAAAGCTCCACAAGTTTTCGGTCAACCGTGTGTGGCCAGTCATCCTTTCACTTGACATTTCGAGTTCGGCTGCCGACAGTGCCGCATTATCCTAACACGAAGCCGCCACGGTTTCCGTTTGTTCACCAGACGCTATTCTCCGCAGAGCAAACAATTTGAAGCACAGGAAACGAAACAGGAGAAAGCAAAATGAGGATAACCTGCGCGCTCTTCGCCCTGTCGTTGCTCGTCGCCTACGTGCACTCCAGCCCTGTCGTCAAAAGGGAGGCGGAAGCTGAGGATCTCAGTCCACTGAACGAGGTAAGAACTTAATAAACAGTGTTTCAACCTGCTGATAACCGTTCACCTAACGATTCTCAACTAACCGACGATGTTCCAATATGCCAGACGCGCTGTTAACTTCAATATGTTATATGCTGTTCTAACACCGACGGTACACTCTAACAGTATCGACAGTAATATGTTAGTTTTAACGTACTGACGATTTTGATACGCTAAAAGTGGCAACCACTTCGTTAGATTGACGATTCGGTGAAACAAACTGTACTAAAAATTCTGAACCCATTTGATCGTCGACGCGCAAACAGAACGGGGGTAATCGTTACGTAGCGATCACGAAATCGCGCGAAAACGGCGCGCGTCGACGGAATCAAAATACGCTCGTTAAGAGGGGACGACCGGTCGTGGATCGCGAAAGTGAAAGCGCCATTTCGAAGTTTTACTATCCTGCCATCGCTTGCTCGAAGGCGACGAAGCAGAAGCTCTATCGAACGCTTGTCATCGCTCACGGGAATCCCGGTCCTCTTCAGCCTAAATCTTTCCGCTTCCCGTTGTACCAACGGATCTATCGGAAAATAGGAACGAAAGAGGAAGAGAGAAGAGAAGCGGTAACGGATGAAAGGGGGAAAAAGAGAAAGAGAACCGCGACGAGACGCGGCGAGGAAGGAGCAAAGAGTGAAAGTGGTTGACTAACTTTGTAAACGCAGACACGCGAAGCCGGATACGCGCGCGTAACTAAAATACTGATGCTCACACGTGGTCACGTGGTCGTACGCAATGTAGCCGTCAGCCACGCTCTTTCTCCTGTTTAATTAAAATCTTACACGTTACAGTCATTGCGTTTGTTTTCCTATTACAATTGAGCCTCGCCGACGAGGAACCCGTAGAGCTGAACCGCTAATGACAAAACCACGTGGAACCTTATTGAACTTTTGCATCGAGGTTGCCTGCGATTTCACCGACATCCTGTACATTGTAGATCGAATTGATGTAACAACTGCTTCCTTCTTCCTTCTTTTCCTTGACCCAGCTCAGAACTAAGACGAACTCGATTATATCTAATGATAATGTACAGTAACGGACAAAAGTTCGAAGAAAATAAATAAATTGTTTAAAAAGAAATAATAGTATAAATAAAATTTGTATTCTATGCCAGTCAATAAATAGTGTTCTACCAAAATGACAATAAAAATGAATAGATTTGCGAACCATCAAATTATGTTCCACATTGTCCTGTCGGCTTAAACTTTCGCCCGCTACTGTACATAAATGCTTCAGTTCTGTTCCTCTTGTTTAATCTTGCACTCATCCAATTCAATTCATATAACGAACCTAACCTTTCTCCGCCGCCTCGTTTATCCTTTCTCCCTTCTCTCCAGACTTGATCCCAATTCGAGTCCAACGCGTCTTGTACAATACGCTTAAATCATTAATTCCTGTTTGATCCTTTCTCTCCTTTCCCCGATTACCCAATTCGATCTTTCGTCTCGTCCCGTTAAAACCAACCCAACCAGGGGAAAGTGGTTTCCTCTATAAAACGATTTCTGACGACGAATATCCTGGCCGAGGAATGAGGCTACCACGATTTGTTTCCGTTAGGTGTACGTCGTGGAGGCAGACGATGATCAGGCTGCGGACGGGGATAGAGGCGACAGGGACAAGAGGAAGATCGGGATCGTGAAGCTGGGCGTGTCTAACGGGATCATCAACTTCGTCTTCAGCGTAAGACCGCGTTTCCCCGTTGCGGAAGCGAACGTTTCCATTAACCTCGATGTTCCATTGCAGAAGCTGGATTCCTTCATCGACTCGAAGACCAAGGCGCTCTCTCAGCTGGACGAGGCGAACAAAGTGAAGAACGCGGCGTACGGGATCGATAACAAACAGTCGGCCACCAGTAAGTTCATCAGCGACCTGGTCGCCTCGAAGATTCAGGCGGCGAGCGGGAGCATCGGCCCGGTGATAAACAGCGCTCAGACCTTCTTCACCAGCGCGAAGAGCGGTTTGGCCGGTGCTGTGGTCTCGAAATTGGCGCCCCTCAGCTCTCTTTCCAGCGGTTTGGCCGTAGGTACCACAGCAAAAGCGGAGGCCCCGTCTCACGACGCCGGAGCAGGTAAGACGACGCGAGTTTAGATTGTGAGAATGGACCATTTGAATTTGGGGCGAGCGAAAGCTTCCTAGAGTGGTCGAGACTCGAGACGATGGGTTGTGGGAAATTATGAAGAATGTACGGAAAATACCATAGAATGAATTAGTTAAGAGTACTGTTAGAATTACCAAGTTGCGCATGATTCATTATTATTGATATTATTGAACGACGATGGACAAGTTGTAAGATTTATACAATTTAGGAATTTCAACAGGAGGATCGTCGATAGGACTCCTGGGGAACCTACTTAGCTCGAAGCTAAGCAGCTTGTCGTCGTTGAGCCAGAACCATGGTGGCGTCAGTTCCGGTCCCGCAAACGATGCAGGCGCAGGAGTTAATATCGGAGCGTATGCAAATATAGGAGGGGTAGGATCACAATAACTGTTTTTCTTCTTCTTTCACTTCTACATTTTTTTTATTCTTTCTATCTATCTCTCTGTCAACTGTGTATGCAACGTGGCTCTGTTTTCTCTCGACCAATGAATGTTCTTCATGGAATGGAGACCGAGGTTCGTCGTTTTTCGAACGATTAACAGCAACCAGTAACGTGTCTTGTAAATCTATCCTTTTTTTTTTTCATTTTGCTTCTCTCGTTCTTGTTCTCGGAACTTGCTCGATATTGAAAGGAAAGTAGGCATTAACAGGCATTAACTTTCATTAAACGTTTCATTTTCCTCCCGGATATTAGACTTGCATGCGTAGATTATGTTTCTGCAACGGGTAACAACCGAAGGCATGACCTTCTTTAGTTTTGCCTGCACGAATAATTGCATCTACAATCCAATATTTCTCTTTCTCTAAGCTGCACACGATGGCTACAAGAAATATCTACTCGTACTTACGTGAACTCAAAATTTTCATAATTACGTAAAGATTTCCGGTATCCGTCTAAACCCGATTAATCATCGCAGAGATGCTAAAATAGACATAACGATATGCAAATATTTCTGTAGCCACTGTACACGCTTGCTTTATGAATCCTCACCACCTGTCCTATACCGTAGCAGAATGTTTAATGGCGGTTTGCTCTTCGAGTAACAGCTTGCTCGCGCGTTAGAAAACTAAAACAAGCTTAACCACGCTGTTAACCCGCTGCGCTGCTCGCTTGGAAGATTCTCCGCGTAGGAGAACCCTCCTCCAAGCGTCAGCACACTTTGTCGCGACTAAGCCAAGCCAGCCGATTAAAATGAGTGTTGTGCATAAACAGTACGAATACGATGTACCGCAAGGGGCGTATCATACGGCTTAAAAAGCGGACGCGGTGCAGGCGAGGACGTTGGACCCTGGACTTTGGACACGTCCAAAGGGGACCATCGAGCAGCAACGCTTGACAGAGGATCCTTCGCGCAACTCTAACATCCATCTTAAGCAAACGAGAAAGAGCAGAACCGAGAGAAACGAAAATAAGAAACGCAGAAAATGACGAGAGGAGTTCACGTTCTAGGCGACCAGAATTTTTTACGACAATGGATTTTTCTTTCTAGCACGCCCGATAAAACGCCAGGATCTTCTTCCCTCCCCCGCTCGGTTTTCTGTGACGCGACACGCAGCTCTCCCCGACACACAGTAATCTATCGTTTAGAAATGAGACACGCAACAGATCTTCCCTAACCTCTGTCACCCCCGGGCTATAGCCGTCTAGAAGTCCCCGTGAATCGATTTCACCGGTGTGCGAGCTGTGAATGATCGTTTAGGCGTAGCTTCCTGCGAGACTGGCCGAGTCTCGCGTACCTCAACGCTGTGCGAATCAATGTAAATAGGGTACCTTTAACCGCTCTAAGTATACATCCCCTAACGACGACGATATGGATGGTTGATAATGATATTGATAGTAACGATGATAGTAATGATGATAATGACGATGATGATGTTGATGTCAAATAAAATCATGATCACCAGCTTTGTGTACTTGTCGAGTGTCTTTTAGTCTTTTGCAAACGCCATCAACATCCTGTGTCCCTTCCTGTCCTTCTCCGTAGATGCACAGATGCAATCTCTTTTATCTTGAGAATCAATATATGCATTGAAGACAAGTTATTAAATACTAGTTATCGAACACCACGTGTTTGTAGTTAGCCACGAACCAATACAGCGATGCAGCAAGATAAAAATTGACCGCAAAATGGCTGACGAAACGTCTAGCACGCCTGTTACCCTTTTTCGCTCGGTCTACGCACAATTCACGCATACACAGAGCTGCGATTGCGCAAAGGCACAGATTTCACACGTACGGTGCACACGCATACATAGATACTGTTACCGGTGTAGAAACGTACGTTTACCCGATCGTGAAAAACGAATCGATCATTCCCCCTCCAACCCTATCATCGATAACACCTCCAGGCTTAACCATTGTGAAAGGTGAACTGTCATTGGGTTGTTGTCTTTTGTGTGTGTTCAGGTAACTGTCTCGACCACCACGGAGGATATTCCCGAGTTCGATCGGAACAGGGTGTCCTTGGACGTCCCACCAAACGTGTTCAGTTCCGGTTTCACCCTAATTACCAATATCAGCAAAATTCTCAGTAGCGTGATACTCGTAAGTGACTCGAGTGACCTAGCTCGATCAGTTTGCATGGAGGAAGACTTTGACACCGGTTAGTGTTAGGGGGGGGGACCAGATTTTTCCATCGAAATGAGCGTTGTCGCGCAACCTCTGCTAGAGCTTGTGCCAGATGCAGTGACTTTTTCTCAGTTTTTTCTTCCCGATTAGCTAATTACCGTAAACATGTCACGGTTCCACTCAACTTTGTTGCAAAATCTCCACGCATATTGATCGTGCGATCGATGCAGAGGCAGGCCGCGCGTACGTGGCCGCGTTTACGCGTTTATCGATATCATAATGATTTCTTCACGCTTTGCAGAACTCAGCCCGCAGAACACAGACGGTACTAGAAGTGTTCAAGCCGGCTTTCCGCGGGGTGTTCGCCATCAAAGGTCTACCTTCGGATAATCCTCGTTAGACTTCGAGGGACGAAGCGACACAACTACTACTTCAGGGATTTACTTCAGGGACTCCGGTTGACGTCGTTTTTCAGGAGCAAACCTGAAAGCTCCGGAGACCCACACCAATAGTCTGAATTATCAAGATAGAACTGGAATCTAGGGACATTCGTTGTAGCTAGAAGAGCTAGCAATATTTGATGAAACTAGTAATATTTGATAGTTAATTCTTTAGATGTAACTAGTAATACTTGATACCTTGTTAAGAGAGATTGTATTTGGTAATTACTTTTGGAATAAGGTATGGAACCTCTAGTTGGCGATATTTATTGGAGATTTCATTGAAAAGAATTATGCTTGCGTGACCTTTGAACAAAGGTTCAAGATTTTATAACTAGCACGAACACGTTGTCCAAACGAGGGACGATTGAATCGACACGCGGAAGAACACGGTGGATCGTTCGTTTTGCCTCGTTTCCTATTTAGCTGATTCGTTGCCATAAAGTAGCATGTTCGTCGAGACGATAGTTCAGCGGTCGCGTGCCGCTGTCGAGAAAGTACAACGGTGTAATATTTTAAGTAACATAGCGAGATACGCTCCGTGGAGAAATGTTACGGGCACGCGCTACACTTCGGAACCTGTTGATTGTGCCTTCGATAAAATAAATGTGTGAACATTTCCCTTTGTGAAACCATATTGATTGCGTTTATTTCTTACTTCCTGCATAGTAAATACATGCCACTGTACTTTTTTCTTTAACACGACCTGGGTTTTTATAGCTGTGGAGTTCATTACTGCGAGAAAGCCGCAGCTTATTCCCCTTTTTTAGGGATTAATATGAAAATTGTGAAGCAACGAGTAATTTGCATTACGCTTAAAGATTTCAACATTCTTTGATATTAGACTTTAAACCTTTCTACCCTTAAATATTGTTTGCAGAATAATAAAATATTTTTATCTGGTAGATGGTCTAAACGTTTGCACGGCACTGTACGCTACAAATGCTGAGCAAGTGGTGCAATTATCTAGTGTAATTACTTGTTCGATTAATAATTCATGGCTTATGCATGTCGTTGACGGGTGTCTGTTGAAATGAACCTTATTGCGCAATCCTAGAGCTGCTTAAAAAATAGAATCGAGTTTCAACAATTTCCTACCAAGTCTGACCAACGCGTTAATTCTTGCTTTCTGACCCTATCCCCGTAATTATCGGCGTTTGTATAGTATTAATAATTATTACGGAGTTCTGAGACTCACGACTTCTTTCAGAGCCTCCGATCGAAACTACCAACACCAACCGGAGGTATAGTAACGGGCAAAAGTTTAAGACCAAAGAGTCAAAGGATATAAATAAATTCATTAATAAGAAATAACAGTATAAATAAAATTTATATTCTATGGTATTCAATAAATAGTGTTCTACCATGATAACAATAAAAATGAATATATAAATAATATTTGCAAACCGTAAAATTGTTTTATATTGTGCTGTCGTCTTAGACTTTTGTCCATTACTGTATTATTATAGAATGACGAGAGCTTAAAAATTCTTAAATAAGTCGCAATTTTCAACGGATACGAGGGAGAAAGCGCGCGGAATTCGAAGGGAAGCCGGAAGGCAACAATTGCATCTTTGCTGTCGATAAATATTACTTTGTTCGGTCAGGTTCGCTTCAAGCAGCCACGATCGATGCTGTGTACGTAACCATGTTATTAATTTGCACACCGGGAGTGTTATCTCTCGACACCGAAAAATACGACACTAGGAAGTGGCCATTAATCATTTTCACGGCTTTCCGTGTCCGGTGAAAGCATTACTCGAACGGTCAATCAAACGGGGAAATGTGGAAAAACGGGCAGGATCTCGATTGAAATTGGCCACTAAACAGGAACCGTGTCTTTGCCGCTATCGATCAAATGCTAAAATTACGCAATTTTGCTCGGTACGATTATGCACAGCATACTTTACTGAATGGAATGCCTTTTTTTCGATGTATCGAATGGAAGCTAATTAAAGGAGGCAAAAAAGAGGAATAACGTAAGAATTTAATTAAATGAAGAATCTATACCGGGTGCCGATAAAACCTTTCGCTAATCTGAATAGTATTTATCGTAAAACATGATTTAGTTCTGTCCCTTTGATCAAACTTCATATTTGAATTCCCGGTGAAATAAAAATGGCTGCTGGGCCATTTTGTACGCTACACCTCTGTCTTTGTGGTTTGGTAGTTATTAATTGTAAAAAAAGTTACCATTTTAATGAGGATAGCTGAGAACCCAAATTTTAATAAAAACATATACTTCCGGGCACATTTAGTATTTTGCAAAAGTATCTTATGATTTTTCGACGGTCTCTAAAGATTTCGCGGACACCTTGTGTATTGAGTTCTTCCGTAGAATGTGGGTTTAAAAATTGGACGAACTTTGTATCGTTCATCTAGCGACTGCTTAGAAACAGGCACAATTGTGCAACTGGATGGTGGTCTTTGAAGAGATGCAGCATTTGGCCTAGTTTTAAACATCCTGAGGCACCGATCAGCGATTAAACATTATGTTAGATATGTTCCACTTTTCTGAATGCGTTTTTTGTAGCCACAGAATAGAATGCCGCGAGTTATCGCAATCTTTTATGACAGAACGAAAGAAATTCCGCAAAAAAGATTCATGAATATTTTTGTCGTCGTTATGGTAGAATACTATTTATTGATTAGCATAAAATATAAATTTTATTTGTCGTGCTATTTCTTTTAAATTAATTAATTTCCTTTCTTTAACCCTTTGGTCTTAAACTCTTATTCGCTACTGTACATGCCCCTCATCGTAAATTACCCTGAAAACTTCTTTACTATCAATTCCAAAAGGGTTAAAGCATTTCATCTTCGTTTTCAGTTTCCACCTCAAATTTGTTCATTTCGTTTGCCTTAGCATTCTCAATTCTAAACCCACGACCACCCAACCGGTTCGTCGTTACGCATTTACATAAGCAGCATCGTTGGTTGCCCAATTTTCCGAACGAAGATGGACGTCCAACGAGCATCACGAGGAGGAGCACATGAAGCGCGTCATCGCGGGAAATTCTGTTTACTCGAGCGATTCGTGGAGCCCGTGAAACGCCTAGGTGGGACAGGAGGGGCTGGTCTCCACTAGAATTTCGTAAATTCGCTCCGTTGCTGCGGTAAAGCAAGGTCTTTCGTAAAAACGCGGACGACCTCCGGGGCTGATTCGAGACATCGAAAGGTGGAGGAGACTCATCTCGTTAGTGTCGGCTCTGCCGTCAGACAAGATGCACTTGTTCGGACGTGTTCACCAGCGACCGGTCTACGACGCAATCGGCTGACGGAAGTGCTCCCCCGATGAACCAGTTCTGAGGAATCCCGGGAATCCTGTATTGCATGCTTCAAGGTGAGACCCAACGATTATTTATGTTCATAAGGTTTTCCGAATTTTTATCATCTTCGATTGAGGACTGATTCAAACCTGGCTTAAACTTATGCCAATTAATTCTGAGAGATCTCGACAATTCGAAATATTATATTACCGAATTATTAAAGGTAAAGTCGTCCTAAGCTCTTATCCTCAATTAATTTTAATATTCCCAGACATAATAGAAATCCACTGCTTTTTAGTACCCTGGCTTTTATGGTTACTTACTACTCGACCTTATGACTAGAGTTTGTAACCTAACTAACTGTCACCTCATGAAAGTAAGCTTTTTTTCTAGTAATCTTGCCAATTTTTAATTTAAATCTGCCAATAAAAAATTTTAATTAAACCTGAATTCAAAGGCTACTTAAATTCCCGATTTTTCTTAGCCACGTTTTCAATCTCCGTTGATTATAGAAAACAGTGACCAAATTCCTGGATCTAGGTATCGAGGTCAATGGATCCACGATGGCTGTTTCATAAGCGATTACGAGACCCTTACGTAACATTAGATTTGACCATGCTTCATTATACAACGTAGTAGCCGAAATGTTGGGCCGGTGAAATTCGCCTGAGAGATCAGAATTTTTCTCGAAATAAATTCGCCTCTCCACGACCCGATATCTGCATATTGCATTGAGTCATCCGGCAACTTGATGCTAGCTTCAAGTAAACAAGGAAATTGTAATATTCTTTTCTTCTAAAAATAATTTTAGATCGTTCGTAACTTCTTATCTTCAGTCATCTTTGACGTACTTTAAAAGTTCCTCGTTTTCTCTGCTCCCCAGTCGTCAATTGAAAACGAGTCGCATGGCGTGTCGATGCTTTTGTGATTGGCGGGAAAAATACACGAATGACACGGCAAATTGCAGTACACCAGTTTTCTCGTTCCTGTTGCACTTTCGTGTTCCGCTGCTATGAACGACACGCATTAGAGTTCAGTTCTCCATCGGCATCGAATTCGAGTTCTGTAACCCTAGCGCCGCGCGAAACGCTCGTAACGTAATTCTTGCACCATTTTTACTGACCGCGGGCTTCGCATTTCGTTCTTCTTTTTCGGATCGCGTGGAAGGAAAAATTGTATCGCTTTGTTTCCCGTAGGTTTGCAGGTCCCACGCGAGGACATAACGAGGGATTGCATAAGGGCTTGTGGACGAAGACGATCAGGGTTGCGCAATAAGTGTTTGTACGGAACAAATAAAGGTAAGTAGACGTCGAAACGCAGGCGGTTATTGTCGAAAAAATAATGGTGTATCAGCTACGCGACATTAAATTCAGTTCGCGACGAAATGTTAGAGATCTGCACTCTCCGAAAGGAACAGCTTTTATTAATCCCTTGGCATACATATAAAATGGAATTTGATGCGTCCAAAAAATACTATTTAATTCGGCTCAACTGAACGGTTATGTGAAAGCTTGGAAATAGCACATTTTATTTTGAAATCGAGGTGGGAGCATCTTGAATATTTTAAACGAAACAGAATCAATGTATGAGTGAAGAAACTAAGTAATCTGATTGTATACCGCACGGCGTTTACTGAAAACAGGTCTTGACGAGTCAGACTTGTCAAAGTCTACAGGGACACGTGAAATGAATGACGATAATGACAATAACTCGTAATTGTATGTGAAAGGGTTAACACGTTAGAGGACGGTCTAAATTCATATGTGGGCACCATAAATGCAATCACCTACTATTTTAGCGCGAAAAGTAAAATTGTTATAAGACCTATTTTTACAAAGTTAAACATGCACACTATTTTAGTCGAACGTGGACTCAGTTTTGTTCATAACTGTACAAGCAGTATTGAGCAGTGTATATTTATAGTCAATTCCTTTTGTTGAGTTTAGCATGGATAAATTAAATTTCGAAAATGAAGATACGATTCGCATGATTCATTGTAAGATGTAATAAAGGGAAGGTCACGGGAGAACTAGACCGTAGAAGCGACGAACTTACCGGAAATTGCATTGCTTCCATCGTTCTTTAACATATCTTCTTTGTTTTCAAGCTGCCTCTGATTCATAATAACCAACATCACGCTACTCCTAAATTCGGAAGCGATTCTTACTTTATGGATACGAATGTTTATAAATAAGAAAATTTTCATCTTAACAGTTCTTTGGAAAACTACTAAGCTGATGAAAATCATCCTAGAAATCTGTTACACTGATCGAAGAAAAGTGCAAAAAACGCGAAAACTTTTCAACGGGAAAGAATTTTAATATCCAATATCTAATATTTAGATATTATTTTATTATTCACAAAATTAATAATACGATCAACACAACTAAATTCGTCGTACAATGTGCTTGAAACCCGCGTGAAAGAAAAGTACAATCCCTAAAAAAAATATTGTAGTATTTAAACACAAGTGAGCTAATATTTCAAGGCAATTGACTGTACCATTTTCAATTTTGAAGCCATTTTTGAGAAGGCTCGTATCTTTCCGATCATCGCGGAAGAAATACATTGCGAGCGTAATCGAAATGATGTAATTCTGTGGGTGAACCGTTCGTCGTGGTTGATTTACGTTCGCGGAAACACGTGGTCAGCGGCCGGGAGTGAAAGTGAAAGATGGCCGACGGTCCACGTGTTTCTGGTACTCGAGCGCTGGTTCACTTGCAAGTATCAATCCCGAGCAGTACACGCTTGTGGCCCCCGTTCGTCGTCGATCGTTTTCGATCCTCGTGAAAGAGGTTTCGTAACCGTGGTCGAAAATTCGCGGAAGATTCGACATGTACGGTACAGTGCCATCGAGTGTCATTGAACGGGCGCCAGCTTGAAGCATCGAACTTGACTGTGAGAAGCTCGATTACGTGAATGGAAACTGTCGAGGTCCTTGAAGGCTCCCTCTGCATCGACGCATCGAGGCGTTGCCGATTTCTGGAGAGCAAGACTCTGTTGCGATAATTAAGGAAGGTGAAAGCGTTGAATATCAGAGGAAACTGAAGTGCCCTAACAGATCTAATTCAGTCGTGACGATACTTTGCGTAAATTTGCGTAAAAACTTTGCGTAAAAAAATCCTAAATAATAAATTTAGGATAAATCCCTAAGTTTGGAAGTCCGTGCGATAAAAATTGAATGTCCTCGAGGAGAACGGAGCTGCTGTGAAAAGTTGAATGTGGGCCATCGTTGAACCAGTTGCATCGGGGAATTCCAGGAATCGGTTCGCCGATCTCAGACCTTTCGCACGATCGCGTAATCAGCGAGAATCCAAGAGCGATAGCTCGACGAACTTCCGTAGAAAGTCTCGGCTACCGGTTTGACCGTAATCAAGCCAAAAGCGAACGCAGAGAAACAGGAGAACCTGAAGAGTGACAGGGGCCTCTGCTGCACGCTTTCCTTATGCGAAAGAGGTGCTCGAGAAGGTGCAAATCGTGTGTAATCGAGACAGTGAAGGGACAAATCTTACGTCTTCTTGAAACTGTCGTTCACACGTTCACGTTTTGCTTGCCCACGCAAAAGCAAATCGTCCGTTTCATCGTAACCACACCAATCACCGTGCACTTTCGCGTGCAATTGAATAATGCGCGCAATAGAAACGAGGCGTATCGTCGCCGTTTCATAAGCGATGCAACACGACAGCAGCAGCATCGTAGCGATCTCCAGTCAATTACCAGCTACGCGTATCATACCGCCGACTGCTGATTTCACCTCGTATCGTTCGTGCGCCACGCGATGGCCAATCGGTTGCGCAACCGGTCTGAAAGTCTGTGAGGCGGTTCAACGGACGCGTTAAGAAGGGATAAAAAATTAGCGGAGAACCGACAGAGTACACGGATACAAACGATGGGGAGCGACGAACGTTCTTCGTGGAGTGCTGAAAAACCGGACGACCTCGCGTTCGATTTCAGCAAAACGTTCACTCTGTCCGATTCGCGGCACCGCGAGGAACGCCTCTAAACGCCTCTAAAGAGGTGACCAGTGATTTGTTGTTGGTGAAACTCAGTTCTCGTAACGATCGTCGATGCCCGTTGCGTCACGGAGCCGAAAATTCGTCGTTCGATTTCGACATTGAACCGTGACTGTCGACCTAACCGAGATATTGCCGCCCGTTGAATTAATTCCCTGCACGCGTCGATTCGAGGTCACGTACGCGTGGTACCTCCCCGTGAAAATGGAGCGTCAGGGTAAGAGTCCGGCCGAAAATTCGCTCGCCGTTGGACAGTCACGTTCGATCCGGCCGCGAGCTTGCAACCGTTCTCCCGCGTCTGTTAGACCAAACGGAAATCGGCCGCCATTGAGACGCGTTAACGCTTTACCGACCGCTCGTGGCTCAACTTATACCATAAGCAATCCCAACTGGCTCATTTTAGCGCGGATCTATCGCTAATGAATTGGTTACAATGATTTTTTCCGCTTCATCGATAATTTGATATTTCTTTACAGTATATACACGATATCGCTCGAAACGGTTACCTTCGTGTAAGGAAACGTACATACAAAATTTACAGACCAAGCATGTAAAAGTCGATCAATAGTCTTCCGGTTGGTAAAGTGTTAAGTATCGCGGAGAGTGCTGGAATGTGCAGGAGCCAGTGAAAGCGAGACGACCGCGCGCGAACGGATTGAGGGGAGTTCCTGAAATTTTCCTTTAAGCAGAACAGCGAGCTGCTTCGCGTTTCTGGTTTCATAGCGGTTCCCGTGGAACATGACGCTCGCGTGACTCATGGCGGTCGCGTGGAACTCCTGGGGTTTTCTCAGACGGGGACACGTTGTTGGCTGCTAATCGAAGGGGGATACCTTTTAAATCGGATTTCGTTCGCGCGAGGAATACGTATCGCTTCGTTAGTGGCGTTTTTCCACCGTTTTCCTGGCGAACGCTCGACACC
This sequence comes from Tetrapedia diversipes, assembly GCA_033822845.1. Classification (NCBI taxonomy): domain Eukaryota; kingdom Metazoa; phylum Arthropoda; class Insecta; order Hymenoptera; family Apidae; genus Tetrapedia; species Tetrapedia diversipes. The sequence continues at coordinate 1,442,619 of JAOPTO010002141.1, forward strand.
AGGCTTACGTGATGGGAATCGAACGCTATGGAGGTCCCGCTGTTCAACCAGCCCGGGTAAATAGCCGGTAGGCATCCTCTGGCAGCAGTGCTTTCCTCACTTTTCCTTTTCTTCGCGAATACTTTGTGCTCTGTGTGAAACGGTTGCATCGACTCCACCTCTGCGCCATCCTGCTGTGAATTCTTCATGAAGCAAGTATTCTATTGAAGGAAATCTGTTGAAACTTTCCTTGAACATCTCTTTAAATTTTCATACGGTGGATTGACTCAATGAATATTTAATTTCCTTCGTAAAGTTAAAGGTTTTGTTAAAAATTGTGGTTTGGTGCGCGTATTTTTTCCGAGGCTCAAATTGTTCTTGTAATAAAGAAGAAAACTCCACATTTCTTGTTTCTAATTGTACAATGATAATTTATGTTTTACAAAATAATTTTTAGGAGCTTTAACTCTGTTGATCCTGTGACAGATCAGTAGCGTTTGATTGCAGATGCATGCATCGTCGGTGAATTTGTTGGTGGTCGGCTTGTCGCTATTGTGCTTCATCGATCCCCTCTGCAGTGATCCTCAGCAGCCCTATTGGGCGAATTATGAACCTGTGGATCCTCGATCGCATCCGATATTCCCCCAACACTATGATCCTCCAAACATTCAGAGGCCTGCGTCACGCGTGGCGCAGTACGAAGGACAAACCAAATCCAGTTACCAAATGAATCAATTTCAACATTTTCCGGCATCGCTAAATTACCCTGAGAGGGTACCAGAGGTATACCCTAGATATCACGATTTTGTTTCGACCGATCGTGAAGAGAAATCGGAGGAAAGTGAAGTAAATTTCGAAGAGGAGGATGTAAAGGGTAACGTGAACGAAGAGGAAATACTGGAAAAGATGAGGATCCTGGATAAACTGCTGTCAGAAGATTCAACGAAAAAGGACCTCGACACGAACGGAATCGAGGACGGGATCATCCCCGAGGAGTCTAGAAGGGTTGTCAGACAAGTGCGGAAACAGAGGCCAGGATTCTTTTGGACTCTAGCCAGAATCACGTTCGAGGTAAGACATTTCATGTAAATTCTTCGTAGTAGCCTTTTGTAGAAGCCTACGTATAACTGAAGTGCTCGAACTATTGTTAAATCTACGACCTTTAGTCGCCAGAAAGCAACCGACTTACAAAAGAACAAATCGAAGAAAGATGAACGTGTCTACGAAAAGCTAGGACCGAATTTTTAACGAAAGATTAAGCAATTTACCTGAAAATTGTCGAGGTTAAACATAAACGTATAACGACTAATTGTAAGTGTAAAATTAGATTCTCCATGCCTATTGTATTACTGTATAATTTTTGGACGGGAACTAGCTATGTACGGTTCATCTCATCCTTTTCTAGGCTCTTACACTTCCTCTCATATTCACGAGAAACCCAGTAGAAAGTTAATTCTATTCATTCCAGGCGGTGAACGACACGAGGTCAGCGATCAAGCAGATCAGCGACATCATCAACAACAACATAGTGCCAGACTCTGCCACTCAGAGTACAATGATGAGGGCCTCGTTAACTGACGCGGGCTCAACGACCACCGAAGGGAACAGGACCACCGGAAATACGACCGAAACGACCACCACGTCGCCTATGACCACCACACCGTTTGTTCTGACTAGAGCCAGACTGCAGAGTTTAATCAGACGAAACGTGCTGGGGCTCGTCAGGATCTTCAACATCGAGTGGAGAGATGCGTTGAACGTAAGACAACACTTTCAACGCCATCCAGCTTAGTTTATCAAGATAATTATCAATTTCTTGTGATTCCAGCAATCAGAAATAACCGTGAAGCAATTCCAGAAGGATTTAGGGAATCAGGTGGGGACTTACCTTCGGGACAATCCGGATGCATACTAAAGGATACCAGGATTTTTCTAGTTTTACTATAATCGTTCAACGGTGTACGTTTCCGTAGCATGTAGCCAAAGACTGAAGCACACTATTTATGATAATAAGTTTTACCGGTAGATCGTGGAACCTGTACATTTTATATGATTCGTATTAAATTAGAGATTGAAACTGAAGTTCGAATTGAAGTGAAATCAGGCACCCGCGACATAAATCAACAATATTGGTTGATTAACAGTAGAGGACAAAAGTTTAAGACGACAGAGCAATGCAAAACATACCTTTACAGTATGCAAATATTGTTCATTGTAGCTGTTGTGGAAAAAAGAGTTGATTAGCATAAAATAAAAAAATTTTATTTATCGTGCTATTTCTTATTTATTAATTAATTTGTCCTCTTTGATCCTTTGGTTTTAAACTTTCGTCTGCTACACGGTTGATCAGAGAAACATAGAAATTGTGTGTGACCAATGAAAATTCCGATTTTCAATTCAACGCTGCGATCGTCGCGTGGAAGTAACGTTCCTAAATTCTTTCGCGAATAACTGTATCTATCTTAACTAAATAAATCAGTCAATGAAAAATCAGCCAAGGACGATCGAGACTGTTTCAAAACGGACAAAAGATCAAAGGCAGTCGCGCTCGCTGCGGGTTACGTCACTTTTAAAGATCATCGTCCGATATTTATGTAACTCGGGCCCACACGACCCACACATGCTCGTGTCCACGGACAATCAGTAAAAGAGGACAGCGATGATCGGGCGTGAATTCGAGAAGCGGGATCGCGGCGAGTAGAAAGCACCTTCGGGTCGATTCGATTGGTCGGCGCGTGGCGTGGGACCCCATGGACTCGCCCTTATAATGTGGATCACCCGAGATGTAGCCGGGATTGGACGATCAGTGGTCTTTCACGGATCGCGAACGACAGGTCTGTTTACTCCGTTAAGTGGTAAGTGCAGAAATTCCGGTCACTGCATTGCGTGCAGTTTCGTTTTTATAAATCGATTTCGATTAACGCTTCGTTGTAGTGATAAATAAACGAATGGCTTACTTTAATGAATAATGAATAATTCGTGATGATGATGCTGGGCCTTGTACAACTATGGTCATTTAGAAAATAATCGAGAAATTTGAACGGAAGATGTAACCACAACTGTTTTGTTTCATCGAATGTTGCAACAGATTTTTATTTGTGTAGATTATTAACGTTAGAACTACCAAGGGGTGAACGTAAAAGTGACACGAGAGTGCTGTGAAAGAGCATAGACTAGAAGGAACTGAATGGAAAATTACGTAGGATAGAAAAGATCGGGGGTGAAAAGGAATTGACGGACCTCTACATCGTGATTGGTTGACGCTCCACGTGGGATCCAACAGCCACCCTTATCGATCGAAGGATCGACGACCTGTTCTACAGTTTGTTGATCACCGAGATCACTTGTGTCGAACAGATAGAGGAATGCTTCGGAACAGCTGCGCTGTCCTCAGCGCTGTCATCTGCCTGGTAGCCTCAGAAACAGTAAGACCTCGTTATTAATTTATAGCCTAAACTACCCGTTGCTCGCATTTTTTTTTTATAGGGCTTGCTTCAAAATGCACGAATTTTCAAACAAACTTTCAACCCCTATTTAACCACCAAATTTGGATATTTTGAAACTTGAATTTTAAATTTTTAAATTTCAACTTTGAAGCTTTAATACGTTTACTGTCATCTCTTAGGTTTAAATATCGGAGCATATGAAATTTGAATTCCAAAAATTTTAATTCAAGCGGTCGTTTTATCTTTAGCCGATGAAATTTCCAGATTTCTAATGCAGAAAAGCTATAAATAAAAATGCAACGCTGAAAGCAATGACGTCTCTTCAAAAGGAACGCTGACCTTTCAGTTAAAAGTCGTCACGCAGAAAATTGGTTGACGCTCTTTATGTAGAAAAGTGAAAGCTGTTGAGAAGTGTAGGCATAACAACCATTTAAAAGTAATGTTACGTGTGACTCTATAGAGATGTCCGTACTCCGTACCCGCATTCACGAATTTACAATCGTGTTTTCCTTACGTGGAACATGTTTATCACGAAGAAAGACCGGGTGCCAAAATACATACCGTTTTGAATTTCAAATTTTCAGGTGGTCTTGCAACGGTTAAAACGTCAAGATTATCCGCAACAGGGCGGTCATGTGATAGACAGTATATTCAATGTGAGTAGTTTATTTTTAAATTGGATACCTTATTCTTATTTTTATTTAAATTCAACTTTGAATGTAACAGATTCCAATCACAGCAATCAAGCAAACTGCAGCTGCAGCACAATCCTTCAGCCCTGAAAATTCTCAGGCCATCGACAGTGTTCTAAAGGTATACACCAAAATGTTAATGCTTTTCTTTACCAGTTCTTTATCGCTATTCTTAATTCTTTACTGCTAACGAATAATCTTTATTTTTATTTTTACCACGGTTGAAAACAGGTTGTGATTAAAAAACATTGAAAATTATTTTAACTACATTTACGTCGAATACCTAATTATAAATTATTTTTAGCGTAATATTTCCATCTTATGTAAATCTTCCGGCTTACAGATCCCTGTGTCAACGTTAGAAGCCGTTGGCAATCTCGTAAAGGCGACGTCCGGACAAAGGCGGCAGAATGCCGAGGAATTGCAACGGATGCGACAAGAGAAGAGAGACAAAATAATAGCTCAGAGAGAGCGACAAAGATTGCAAAGGGAGCAGCTGCAGCAGCAACGTTTGAAGCAACAACAAATAAAGAGGACCATCAAAGTTAACAACAAAGATCCATTCGGTTTAAACACCTTATCTGTCCTGGTTAGTAACCATGGTCTCTTAGGTAGTATCCAAGGTGTGATCGGTGGTCATGGCGGACATGCTGGACTTGCTGGTCATGGCGGACATGGCGGACATGGTGGACAAGGTGGACATGTTGGACATGGTGGACAAGGTGGACATGGCGGACATGGCGGACATGGTGATCATGGTATACACTCCTTTTGCTTCTAAACACATACGGCAGAACGACTATCTGAAATTTGGTTGTCCGTATGATCGATTATTTGAAACAACGAAAGCGTAGATTCTCAAATGCGAAACGTTGTATAGGCATCCATGGAGGTCAAGGAGGCACAGGCAGCAACCATAATACCTATGAAGTTTACGAAAACGTAGAGGAGGATTCCAATTACTCCTGGCACGGAATCACTGCCGGGATTGGTACATTTTTCGGGTCGCGACCAACCAGCACACGCGTCACTATACAGAACAAGATCGCCCCGAAGGATCAAAGGCTGAACAAGTACTCGTATGGGAACTCGAATGTAGAAGACAAATTCGACTACGAAGATGAACCCCCGCTGCAGAATAAAATTGCACCGAAAAGCGACAAGATATCGTTTCAATGACGTCGAGACAAATTCAATTTTTTGTTAAGTCGAGTGACATGTAACGTATGAAATTACACATTCTAAAATGGTACAGGTATACCAACTAATATTTTTGAGACAGTACTTTTACTCATTTTCATTATTTTCTTTTTGAGTTTTGGCACTTTTTGAGAGCGTTAAATTGAGTGTAACTATCTTTAACGTTACAACTTATAGAATGTAAATTATTAAAAGATGTGCTATTCCGGCTACCGTAAAACCAGTATCTGATTAAATTTTCGCAATCTACACTGGCCCACGACACCCGAAGTCACGCTTACATCATGAAAAATTCCGTGTCTTCCGAAGTAACCATTAATATGCACGCTGAGTCGATTTCCAGACGCGGAAAACATTTATATTATTCGAATGTAACGTCTTCCATGAATATCAAAAATCAGGCAACAAGCGGAATGCATATATGTTGTACGCTAAAATAAACTTTATTCATTCCTTTGTATATAAATAATTGATACTCCGTCCTCGATTAGTGATAAGCATCGAATAGACAAAAATGAATTTTGTTGGTACAATTCTTAACTGAAATTGACTAATTAAAAAAAAAATTAACTGAAATTAACTGAGGTAAACGACCAAACTACAGGTAGCTATATTTGCTAATTGCGATTGTAATTAGTTCGATGATCGAGCAATCAATTATGCAGACAGTGCACCTGCATGAGGAAATGACGTATCGTTGCGCACTGAAAATAGTGACAATAGTTCCTTTGATGACATTGATGACGTCTTTAAATCGAAAGCGACGGTGGAGTTTATTTTTAATTCGAATTCAGAATGCATTGTACGGATTAGCATAGTTATTTGCTTTTGTAATACGTTCGTTTAACATTTCTACTTTGAACCATTTACACATCATTTGATGATAATTACAGTTATCATTTGTGGAGTATGAAGTACTTACATTCACTTTTATACAAAAGTACTTAATTTCATCTGAAAACAGTTCTTTTTAATCGAAATTTGTTCTTATTTCAATTTTCGCATGTTCTACGCGTGCTAACAGATAAGATTTACATTTACGCTCTGTAAAACAGAATATAGGTACTCGACACAATCTTCTTTATAATAGATACAGTTATAACTGACGTTTATAGCTGACATCAGCTGCAATCGATGTTCAACGAAAGCCGAGGACAGGGCCTTGGGTGTAGACGATAATCCTTAAATAATTGTACCGTACACTCATCACTAAGTACTTACTATTAATGAGCGAATATTTTAACGTCAATTGATTGACAACCGCATAAATACGACCGACATGCGAGTCGGAAAGCGAGTGCATACTTGTAAAAGTGGAAGACTGAACGTTCTTAAAAAAAAAAGGATTGCTTTAAGAAGACTACGAGCAATAATACAATACGAGCTTGAAAATGAAGCTGAACATGGCCAACATGATACTGACGGTAGTTTTGGTACTTTTCTTGATGATCGGCACGTTGGCTACGCCGAAACAGAATTCAGAGGTACAACTTATTCGAAAACTTGGAACAATTCGTTGAAGATTTTAGTATTGCTACTGCTTATCATTAATTGCACTGATTTGCCAGGAGAGCACCAAAGGGAGAGGAAACAATTCCACTCCAGGACCCACTACCAAATCTGACGACGGTCTTATAGGAGGTAAAGACACGACTCAGTTCAATCTGCCACGATAAAGAAAAAAAAAATGGTAGGAGCTGACGAAGCTGCTTTTGTTTTAAGGTTCCACACAAAGTGAGATCTCTGGAAAGCCTAACCAAGGATCGAACCAAATCGATGGACGTTGTAAGTTCAGTATTTCCAGTGAAACCAAAAGACCTTGGAAATAAATGATTGTCAGTGGTTCTATTTTTTATGAAATTAAAGTAACGACAGTGGGCTTGAAGCCGGCGGTCAACCATGGAGGTAATCAGGGAGGAAACAACAGCGGAGGCTTTAGTGATGAAAGCAGCGACGAAAGCATTTCTGAAGAGGACAGTGATGGCAGCGAAGAATTAATCTTGACGGTGTTTGAAATCCCAATCATCCCAGAAAATGTCACAGACCTTTCGAATAATTCTTCGAACGAGGACTCAGTTCAAGATGGTCTACTTGGTCTATTGAGACTACTAAGTCGAATAGATCAAGTAGGTCAAACAGGTACAAATACATCAGGAACTACACAAAGAACGGAGTAAGGAGAAAGAAGATATAGAGAATATCGTGAAGAACATGGATAACGCTAGCAAAGGTAAGAATATCAAAACATAATATGTATGGATTAGTATATGGAGTAATAGGAGTTGTAATGAGGTTTCAACTGAATTAGACCACGATCATCCCAGAAAAGCGCATCCCATTTAAAAGTGAAAAGAACGATAGCTATATTTGATGAACAGCTTTTGAAGACGGAAGAACACTGTCGTCGTTAACACGGAAGAATCTTACATACCTGAAAACAAATTAAATTATTTATACTTGAATCATTATTAACAGTTTATATTTACTGCTACAAATGTAATTTTACTGTCATTAACGGTTTCACTGTGCCTAATTACAAATCAGAATTAGAACTGTACGAAAGATCTGACTATTTGAGAAATTCGTTACCCAATTAAGCTGATTTTAATAAAAATAAAGGAATGCTAGAACAAAAAATTGGAAAATAAAGGATCCATTTTGATTGACGCCTTGAGAATTAATTGTTTCATCGTTCCAAACGATCCTCTCATAACTTGCGAATCGAAACGCACTGCGTTCCCGCCTGTTAAGCGGGTAAAGGCTAAGCTCAATTATCCTGTAAATACTTTTTTACGATAAGTGTGAATCGATAAGTATGGTGAGTCACGTTTCACTGTTTATAAAAACAACGAACGATATAGCTTCGAGACACAGGGGAGGCAATCTGCAAACGAAACTACAACTCCGATAGCAATTCGCACGGTGACTCGTCAAATTTTCGCAGCTCGAAACGATCTATGAGTTTTATAAGATATTTTTTTATTTTCTTCGATATGTCCTTTATTCCCCCCTCCCCCCCAAAAAAAAACATGGTCACCGTATCTGTGAGTCTCGAAGTCACGTTTACACCATGAAAAATCTTCCCTGGTTTCCGAAGCATAAGACGACTGGACAATGTAAAACATAGTTTTGTAGTACGCAAATATTGTTCGTATATTTATTTTTATCGTCATTACGGTAGAAAACTATTTATTGATTAGCATAGAATACGAATTTTATTTGCCGTGCTATTTCTTATTAATTAATCAATTTGTTTTCTTTGACCATTTTAAATTCTTAGTCTTAAACTTTTGTCCGCTACACTATATCAAACGATCAAAGATGACTCTCGTGATCAAACGATAGTAGAGTAATCATCGCGTGACTGGCCATGTCCACTTCTTTTTTTGTCTTACGTTTCTGAGACGTCACGGTTGCGTACGTTCCACGACGAAATGGTAATTAGTTTTCGCAGCGGAATAATAAATTATTCCGCAGTTATCATAATGCCTTAGGACACATCGATGCATGAAAACTACCGTGCTCGCAAGGTTGAATGATTCATAAGCGGTTTCGTCGACGACCGACCGCTCGAAAGAAACAACAAAGAATGTCCCCTGTCTAATTTCACGTCCCTCATCGCGCGTTGTCCATAGAATACAACAATCTTCGTAAGCCATAACGAAATTGTGACGTGTACGTTGACCTAATGGTACCGATGATACGCGCGAAAAACAGAAAAACTTATCCGTTAACCCTTTGCACTCCTTTATCGAGTGTGACTCGACGTGAGTTTTTATCGCAGTAACTCCTGTGACGAGTCATATGCTTGACATTTTTAAAGTGCCATTTTAGATACAATAGCGGACAAAAATTTAAGACCAAAAAGCCATTAAATAAATATAAGTTACAACAAAGCTTGAGAGCTATGTTTAACATAATTAATAAAAATAATAAGTTCCATTCAAGGAACTGTCATTTGAAGTAAATTTCAAATAAAGCACCTAAAATACTAGCGAGCTATTGACAACAAAATTGAATAATAATTTAAGAGTGTAGAGGGTTAACGGGATTTTTAGCGGACACAAGATATTTTGGACCGTCGAAATGCCGTTGATCGGATAATTTATTTTAGAAGGACCTCTCAGAACGAGGTATAACTAGGAGGCGTGAATGAAGGCACGCTAAACACATATCGTTGAGCGATTTAACTTTGATCTGGGTAATTAGCATTTATTTATCTTCCATCCTTCTTTTTCCCGTCTCTGTCGTGATCGTTTTCGCGTCATCATTTCCGTCTCGGCAAAAAATCATTGTTTATTATACTTCTGCCCGATCATTAGTCTCTTTAACGATTTTTCCACTCGATTTCCCTGAAATCCGACGTAAATGCAATCTGCCGCGGTTTCGCGACGAAATTTCATGCTGTACGATTGCGACACATCGCTGAAAACTACGCGTTCGAAATGGTACGCTAAATTAAAAGTTGCAGACAATTGCAAATAAGACCTATTTATTCGACAGTATTTGAAGAGCTAGGAAATTGTATATAAATAAAATAAAATGTTTGAAGTACAAAGTGCACAATAGGATTAAGGAAATGAGTTATTTGGAAGTTAAAAAATAGTGCAAGATAATGTGACTTTGTGCAGTTCGTGAATGAGACTGTCACGGTTGAAAATCCTTGAGCAAGTGGATAACGAAACAAAGCCAGGTAAATTCAAAAGTCATGAGACGTTTTCCATACCGAAAACGACTCAGCTTCGAAATTATCGCGAACACGATAATCGGGTGTCAATTGTGACCCGAGAATTTATATAAGAAACATATGATTATCGATATTTGAGTTTGAAATTCAAAAAGAAACGATACCAAACTTCGAAAGACCGAGTTCTTCTGCTGAATCCGATAAAAATTCAGGGAATCCTACCACAAGCAGGGTAAAGAAAGAAATAATTAGAAATGTAGATGATATGATGAGGAAAGTAGATGGAGGAAGGATAGTAATTTGAGAAAGGTAATAATAGGAAAAATCAACATTAGCTAGTACATGTATGTATATAAGTAATTAAATAAATTATGAATTAAATAAAATCTGGAATGTTGACACGAAATTTGGTGATGTTAATTCTCAAAGCATATTCAATAAGAAATAAATACATCTATCATCTATCAACCTACCACCACCAGCTGCGCGTTCGCGATTGTAAAACGGAACGAGTGTCTGCTTGCGATTCCCGCGCGCCCAACCCGTCCTTGACCCTCGCAATTCTAGCACACCCGGTAGATTATCATCGCACGTGCAAATGGACGCCAAAGCAGCGGCGATCGCCAGGCGTTTGCCGACTCGCTCGACGACTTCTTCTTCGAGGCTACGTCAGACCTTATCCCTTCCCGGCCAGAGAAGGTGAGCCCGAGATGCCTTGGAGTTCTTTTTAGAAATTGGTGGTAAATGCGCCGGGCAGCCGGTGCCGGGACTCAGTCGAAGGAAAGATGCTGTGCAGCAAGGTTGTTACGGTGCTGGTGATCTATGCAGTTGTTCTGGTAAACGGAATGCCTCAGAGCGAAGGAAGCAGCGGCCAGGATTCGTCGGCCGGGGTGAGTTGTGAACAAAATCGGATTTCGAACGTGTAATATAATTAAATAACTAGGAATCATCGTTTAACCGAGGTATTTTGTTACTAAAACGTAAAGGTACAGTAGCAGGCAAAAGCTTAAGACAACAGGATAATACAAAACATAATTTTATGGTTCGCAAATATTGTTTTTCAATTCATTTTTATTGTCATTAAGGCAGAATACTATTTATTGATTAGCATAGAATATAAATTTTATTTATACTGTTATTTATTATTAATTGAGTTATTTATTTTCTTTGACCCTTCAGTGTTAAACTTTTGTCCGCTACTGTATAATCCTTATTATGCACCTTTCTCGCATATAAAGTTATAAGAAGCGTAACAGACGCGTTCAGAAAAATGTTCGAGAAAATTTGACTGTGTTTCCTTTCGGTTAAACAAGCTTTCCCGTTAAATTCGAAGCGGAGGTTCGATCGACTACTTGCGTAACCGCTATGTTTGGAAACTTTTGACAGCATTTACGAATCAATTCGCGAGTCAATATCCGCGCGCGTTCAATCCATCTGAATAGCTGCGGTGCATTCGCTGTAAACAGAGTCCCTCGATTTCTACCGTGCAACTTTCTAACTTCTCCGAGACCGACGTAATCGGTAATTAAATAACACTCACCGAATCCTCCGATTCGTTCTATAAATGTATCACGATAACGGGTGACGAAACGGTGAACGCGCAGATAGGTTTGCCGGAAAAAAGGGAGGAAAGGATCGGCGACGATAGAGCGGCGTTAGGTAATGAAGAAACGCAACCACGAGCAGAGAAAGGATTGCGGAAGCGTGTGGCTATGAGCTGGTAGACTCGCGGTTATTATATAGTGTGCTCGAAATCAGCGATTAGAATCCATCGACGTGATACCACCAGCGAAGGTCTCTTTAGCTGGAGTTCATTATCGAAACGACAATTTCGTGAGTCATCGATTCAAAACAGTGCTGAAAAGTGTATTACATAGAAGTGCCTGTTGTTCGAATCAGAAGCAATTACACTTATCGCTGCTTTCGATAAGCTTGGTAATCGTGCGACTTCAAAGTTTACGACTGTTGTTCGTAATTTGTAAACGGATAAGCAATGTCACATCAGATTAACCAGGATAGAGATAAAACCTAACCCCTACAATTTCTGTTCGACGCATGCAGCTCCTCCGTTGACGAGCTTAACCCCTCGCACTTTGATTTGACGCGTTAAGCCCCAAACTTATCCGATATTGGCGATATGCTGGCGGTCAAAGGTACAGCAGCGGACAAAACTTTAAGACCAAATGGTCAAAGGAAATAAGTTTTTTAATTAATAAGAAATAACAGGATAAATAATATTTGTATTTTATGCTAATCAATAAATAGTGTTTTACCATAATGACAATAAAAATGAATAGATGAACAATATTTGCAAACCATAAAATTATGTTTACATTGCCCTGTTATCTTAAACTTTTGTCCGCTACTGTATGCATGCGTTTAAATTGCAAAATGCATCTCGAATCCATCTCATGTTTCTTATGTTCGAGCCGTAAAGAGTATTTCAAACCTCGCACGACGTTATAGCGCAAGGGGTTAAACGGATAACGAAAACTAAAAAGAGCTTACAAGAGCTTACGTAGTTATCCGTGGAAATGGATATTCAAGATCACTTTCGTTGTTTCTCGTAGCTTCCGTTCATCCAGTTCACCAATGGTGGCATCAGATTCAATTTCGGAGGCTACCACGCGGAAGCTGGACTGGGCGGCCTTCTAGGAGGGGGACGGACAGGGGGTGGACTTCACGCCAGCGCGGGAACACCCTGGGGAGCTCATGCGGCCGCTGGCTTAGGCGGTTTATTGGGTGGAAACAACGCAAACGCTGGCTAGTATAATCTTTTCTCGATGACACACCTTTTTCCTTCCACCGCAACTCGCAACTCCTGTTTCTCTCATCCCATCGATCAACGTGACTTCGCGCCAGATGCTTCTTAACATACTAAGAGCCAACGGATCCGTTTAATCAAGGCCTCCGAAACATATAAATCCGTGGGCTTACAAGATGATAGGCAAACAAATGGCTGATTTCAATGACCGAAGCATGCTTGACGCTCGAAGTACTGAAAGGAAAGGACGTGAAGAGCATATTGCCTTGAGGGGGAAAGATCGCGTCGCAATAAAAACCTTTCGATTTTAGAAACCGCTATGCACAGTAGCGGACAAAAGTTTAAGACCGAAGGATCAAAGGAAATAAATTAATAAGAATTACTTATTGATCTATACTGATCTATATTGATCTATAATGTCGATAAAAATAAGTATGCGGACAATATTTGCATATCATAAAACTACGTTTTGCATTGTCCTGTCGTTTTAAGCTTTTGTTCACTACTGTACCTACAAAATAGTATAATTTTCGCAAACAAATAAATGTCCCTGACTAGACAGACCTTTTGATTCCTGGTACAGATTATTCCAAAAAAAACTTTCCCGTTTATTTCGAAGAACCTCTACAGACTTTCTAATATGTTCTCATAAAGAATCACTGCTAACGAATCGTTTAATGTCGATAGATTCAGCGAATATAAATTTAAGCATGAAGCTTTAATAATTGTTTCTTCCCATATGGTTTCGAACGACTGGTCTGCACTGTTTTCGTGTAGCGAAAGATTTCTCATGCGTGAAGTAAATCATTGCTTAATTATTATCGACAGGCGGTGGTCTGTATGCGAGGGCCGGTCTTGGGGAGGGAAGACACGAGGCCGCAGCTGGATTAGGCGGTCTGTTGGACGGAAGCGGAAGATCTGCTCCAGCCAAAGGAGGATTATTCGCTGGAGCCACCACAGGAGCTCGTGGAGTAGGAGTATCGGTCGGATCACCTTCTGATATCCCAAGTTCAGGCGACGTACCAAATCAAGCGAACAACACGCAGAATGGAGGAGGAGGAGATGCGGAAAGCCAAAAAGCGAGCAAAGGACGCACGAACATACAAATAATCTCGAGGAAGAGACTGGAAAAGACTAAACAGGTTCGTTGCGTTATCCCGAGTTTGACGAACAACAAGAGGATAACGCTTTCGAGGAATGTTGCAGGTAGCAAACGGGCCAGCGGAATCTACGGAGGCTCCAAAACCGACGGATTCTCCGGCTGGTAAAGAGGTAAGGGACGCGATCGAAATCGGTGCCATCGGTGACAGAACAGTTATAGACCCACTTCAACTTTCAGCTGTTATTTAAGAAATAACAGTGACAATAATTTGAGAAAATTTTAAAATACAGCGACTCACGAAACTGTTCGAACACTTTCCTTCGTTATATTTCTTATTTAATCCAGACACAATTGGTGGCTCTCAACTACAATAATTAATTGAAACGTTCAGAAGGTATGAAAAGAAATACTTGGCAGAAAAGTATAACTGATAAGAAATGTAGCTTAATTGTCCGATCAATTTCGTGAGTTATCGCACAGCTTGAATAGTGTTAATTATATTCCGTGATAAAGAATGAACAAATTAAGCGATACATCAGCTTGAAGATACCTTTTCCCATTCAACCGATAGATCGTTCTGATCCTTCGGAGTGACAATTAAGGTTTAATAAGATCTGATGATATGCAAATATTCCATCAGGTTCGTGACACACAATATGCAAAACCGGTACCGGTTGCGAACGCTGAGCTATTCGGCGCAATTTCCGTGAATCCTGCTCCTCCTGCACCGTTGACGAGCAGCTTTGCCATCGAGAAGACGAAGATAATTAGCGACAGGATCGAACCAGCGCCTCCTGTGCCCCTTTTGCCCAGCGAAGCGAACGAAGTCATCGGTGAGAGCAACAAAATTTTGGTTAATCGATGACGCCGTATTTATTTATTAATCAGCGAAAATTTCATTATTCCTCGCTTGTTTTAGATCATCATTATCATCATCGAGCGAGGATCGTTCGACCCCACCTTAGAAAACGACTCTGGGCACCGAGGAAGCAGATCATTATCGATTACGTACCATCCGCGGATGCTGAAGGCGCCGTTCATTCGAATATTAAAAAGCGTCAGGCGACCTATCGTATAAACGGCGTACCTGCGTCACAGAACTATCAGCCAGCGACGCCCAACCAAGACAACAGTTTATTCGACGATATCTTTAAGGTAAAAGGAATAATCTAATCTTAACCTTGATTCGATTTCGTAACCAATAAATAATACGCAGGAAGTGCATGTAAATTTGTGTTGCCTGTTGTTGCGAAGCATTTTGATTCCCATTAAGTAATTACCTCTGTTTTCCAGATACCGATATCCACGTTGAACGCCGTTAACCAGTTATTAAACAACAATTCCGGTTGACCAATAGCGTTACGTATGCATATAGTCAACTTTCCAGTTTTAATGCCAATTTTTTTTTCTTTTTTACGCAACACTTTTTGTAGTAATGGAAATTATTAGCCGTCAAGGTGAACGCATATATGACGTTTATATGATTTCTCCGATATTTTTTTAATAAATTATAACGAACCTAATCGTCTTCTTTCTTTTGTTGTATCGTATTGGTTAAAAAAAAAAAAAAAATTAACGAAAACTTATAACAGGAATCTGTACTTTTGACAAAAAATAAATCGTCTTGTCCGAAATGTATCGTTATCTTTTTTTTCACGCTTTTCACGTTCCTCGTTACACGAAACCGACATATGCGTTACGCTAAACGCGATTGCCCGGACACGTTGCAATTTTTCACGTAGTATAGAAGAAAAAATTATGCTAATCACCTTCCGCGTAAAACAAGGACAAGTTTTCGACGCTAATGCTTGTGACACAATTGTAATTAAGTATTTACCACTAATGGACGGGCAATTTAATGCGAGCCCACTGTTAACTATATAAATAAGAAACGTGCGATTGGGAAAGTCAGGTAAAGCAGGAAGTGAAAGACAAAGCGTTTTCAAGAATTATTCTCTGTGCTTCCACGTCAACGAAGAATAGCGATCGATATGAATTGGACGACATTTTTGTTCCTCTCTTTGCTGGTCGGAATATTGGCCAAGCCAAGTTCCTCGCAGGTAAATCTTTTTTGTTTCGCCAACAAAGTTTACATTCTTGTAAAAAAAGAAATTTACGAAAACTGGTTAAACGCTGCATTAGTATTATCCTTGTTAAGCACTGTTCGTTTTATCATTGATTTTTACTGATGTTTTAGGGGCCTGATAGCGTCAGTGACAGCCCAGGTAACGATACCTATTCTGTTTGATCTGCCTCGATTGAGGCTATGGTTTAAATAAGTTATTGGTAGAATAGTTTCGTTAGTACAAAACTACTCTTTTAAACGAATGTTTAACCTGCTGGATTTGGAGGGGAGGGTGCTTAACGCTAGATTTATGGACACCTTTTGTGCATCTATTTCTAATATACGTATACTAATAAATAGGTATATAGGGAAGTAAATTAGGGTATATTTGCATCAGTCCATCGATAAAACTCAACAAAAATGACTAAAAATAATTGTTTTTGAAACTTTTGCTCATTAAGTACCGTAAACCTAGTGTTAATAAAATAATCGTTGGTATAAAGCCACAAATCGGTAACATTAGACAGTCGCAGGTTGGTAATATTAAACCACCACTAGAAACACTATCAAGGATACTTTTTGATGTTAGATGGAGTAAGTGAAAACAGCAATGAAAGTAACGAAAGCGTAAGGAATATTGGTAAGAGGAGCTCTGAAAGCAGTGGTGAGAGCACCGAGAGTGGTCCTGGAGGTCCTATAGTTCCACCTGGTGGTGGTCCTGGTACGTTCCATCTTTTCACAGAACTCGTTTAATCGTAATAAGTATTAAAAGAAATTTGTTGAGGACTGCCTCTACTCGTAGCAGAAATATTGCTGTGCGAAGTACACTTTTGGTCAACAATTTGGAACCTCTCGCGTCAACTTTTGTCGACTAAAATTTAGTATTACAGATACCGATTAGTAGTTTCCTAGATAAATGTTTCGAAGAGTAACGTAATCCTAAATGTTTGCTTCTAAACTCTCCCTAAACTTTTGACCACCGGTGTACTTGCATAATCTAGATTCGATCTAGATTCGATCATCGCGAATACTCGCGAGGCGCGACCACGATTTTGTGGCAAGACTCGAATCTATCTGCGGATATACAATCGTTTCTTTAAACAGGACCGGTCGTACCCATTAACCCAGAAGAACTAGGTCCCATTCTGAATGTGCTTAAAGTTATACTTGGCGCGAACGGTGTCAGACAATTGATCCAGGTTATCACGAGACTCATCCAGCTTGCTCCCAAACAACCACTCCTGGAATTGTTTAAAGTATTATCAGCTGCGAACCCCCTGAATATACTGGGTCCTGCAGGTCCTCTGGGAAAGATCTTAGCACACATACCGATTGTTGGTGGCATCCAGAAATTGATACAAAACGCTTTAGCCGTAAGTTTGCTTTGCAACAATATTATTATTATAAAGAGAACAAGAATCGGTCGATCTGATTGCCTTTCGCTTTCCGAGCGACTGCTTTGACTATTCAAGCTATCCAGACCCAACCAGAAACTCTTCTTCTCTTTATGTACATAACCCAAACATAGACAGACGATTGCCTATATTATCAATCTGTTAACCGGGGAGTTCGTCGATTAGTTATTTATTTATTTATTCGTCGGGTAAACATATTTTAAACGCTTCGGTTAATTCGCCCGAATTGAAGAGGACGACGTTTCTGTTAATGATGGTTTTTCTCTTTTCGCATGTTACAGCTTCCAGTTAACATTTTTGTAGCCACAGTGACCATGATAGCCACTATCATTGGTGGTCTGTTGAAAATTGCTCCAAAACCAATCCCACTTCCACTTCCTTTGTTGTAAGCTCTTATATACACGTACAATGTATACATACTTGTAATATACAAATTTAAATAAATATATCTAAGTTGCAAATATTCCTTCTTTTCTATTTACCTTTCCTTTTCGCTTCATATACAAACCCAGGAAAAGATAACTTAACCCTTTCATAAATAATTTAATTTTATAACAATTTATACGAACGATATATTGAACACTACCTCTCATAAGTATTTGTCTATCTTATTTTCATCGCCTCATTTGAAGCTGTGGAAAATTTAATTAAAGATACCTACAGTTCCTCTTTAGAATAAAGACCTACACTTGGTAACCAACCTGTGACATCTTGTTTGGTATAACATTTATCTTGTATTGACATTGTTATACCAATCTTGCATTCGATAGATAGGTAAATACAGTGGGTGTAGTAAAGTATTTAATGTGATTCACTCATATTGAATTTCATTTCGTTTAGTTTACCAATATATTAAAATTTACTTATACGATCATTTAATCGTTTGAGTTTGAAAATTTGCAAAATTATCATTCGGTGACTGATAATCCACCTTACGAGTGCAAAGGGTTAATTTCGTTGACACTTTGGTCTTAAGCTTTAAAGTGTTTGATCTTGAGCCTTTAAAGTGTAGTTCCATGCATAAATTGCCTTTCTCGGTGAAATGGTACCTTTTGAACGATTAGCTTAATCCAGTCGATCAAGGACGACGTATTCTGAGAAAGAATACGCGTTCTACGTATAGTTCGACACACTACTCGATTCGAGGCGCGTCGTTACTAATATCGTGAAGTAAATCGAAAGAGAAAGTAACAGAGTGTCGTAAGAACGCAAGCCAACTTTATAACGGAATACAACGAAGTCCCTTAGTCGTCGTGCGGCTGTGATCCAAGGAACACGTTGTTAGATCGATTTTCTTCTTCATCGCCGTTGTTTCTGTTCGGTGTGTACGGTAGAACGATCGTCTAAGAAAAAGACGCAAGGAAAACCGTGTCGTGAGTACGTTTCCGTCAGGAATTCGCGAGACTTTCATTTGAAACACGTTCCACGCTATGTGCACTATCGACTAAAAGTTTGAAAGTTTCACGGGTGCTTAATCCCTTGGCATACAAACAAAATAGAATTCGATGCGTTCGAAAAATACTATTTCATACGGCTCAACTGAACGGTTATGTGCAAGCTTGGAAACAGAACATTTTATTTTGAAATTCTTTTTGAAAGAGGGAGGGGAAAGCATTTCGAATATTCTAAACAAACGAGAATCGACGTATGAGTGTAGCAACTAAGCAATCTAATTATACACTGCACGGTGCTCACTGAAAACAGCTCCTGACAAGTAAGACACGTCAAAGATTACAGTGGCAAATGAAATGAATGACGACCCTAACTCGTCATTGCATGCCAAGGGGTTAACAATTGTAAGAACTTAAAAAAAGAATAATTCAGAACGCTGTCGAAAAATTAATCGTTTACGAGAAAATTAGTAAGAAATTTGACAAGAGTATAAACCGAGAACTGTTTTCGAACTCTTATCGATGGTCTGCGATAAACGAAAGTTTGAAACAGACTAACAAAAATACCTGCTGCTTGATATTCAGTACTCAACCTTTTTACCTGCTTAAAAATTGGTAACTATTTTCTAGGCAGCTCCAACAAATAATCTGTTAATTAAACACTTCTATGTAACTTCGTTGGCTAAAATTTAAATTAGTTAGCGCGAATCCTAACTTTCCTCTCATGCTGTCGAACCTTTCGAAAAAGAAAGCAGGCCCGCTACACGAGAAAGAATTTTATTTTCAGTATGACAATGCGGATGAGGCTCGGAAGAAACGAAACCTCGAAATTATGCATTCTAGTCCTCGTGTGTCTGCTCGATTTATCCATGAGTCTACCAGCGGAGCAGCCAACCAGGTTCACGCTAAGCACCGGCGGCACGAGCATCGGCTCGCAGGCAACATTCAGCTTTGACCAAGGCCGAGTGAGTGTAATTTACGTTCAAAGTCTACGTTCTGTGACAGATACAGATCAACAACCTCTCTATTTACTCGCTTGTTTACCTGTTTACCCGTCGCAACTCTAAAACCATGAAAATCGGCGTGAAATCGATGACCGCCCGGCGAAGCAAAGGTTAAAGAGAGAAAGAGAGAAACGACAGGTTGAATTAGAATTAAAATGGAAAGAAGTCTGGCTGTGGAGTTTGGTTGGGCAGGTCAAAATTGTGCTTCGGTTTTTATAGGAATTGTTAGGCCGTATCGCGGACGCGATAAGAATCGGCACAGGGAGGTTCGTGAATTCCGTCACGTTGGCCAGAAACATCGTTGCCGATCGGTGGGAGGTAATTGGCGCCACTGACTTCATTAGCATTCGCCATCCTCGATTTCTACCTCACTCTAATAGTACACATTTTTAACGCGGATTACGTGAAAAAGCAAAAGGAAAGGGATAGAGAAAAAGATACGAAGTTGCCGGACGAATAAAACGATTCATCTCCTGACACAGTTTCGTCACTCATCCGGCACAAGGCTGCCCGTTTTTTCCAATCGCATGTGGCAATAATGAATAACGAACCAGTCTGACTGGGCAAAAATATTACGCGTAAAGCGTTCCCGAGGTCGGATCTCGCGTAGATCTCGTGCGATTAACTCAAGATACGCGAGCATCCGTTCACCGAGGTGTTCAGAAAATCCGTAGCATCCGTGACGACGTTCACGATTAACTTTTTTTTTTTATTAAGCTATAAAACCCTATATACATGCACATTGTTGCGCATTACTATTTTGTCCAGATTACTCGTTCTGTTTCCTGTGAAACCTCTTTAACCCTTTGAGTGTTAAATACTCCCACTCGTAGTGCTCCACGTGGACGACGCTCTATTAGCAATCGTATTCCTCTAGATGAAAGATCAGAAAAATTGACAAACGCATATAGGCGTCCATAATCCACTCGAATAATTTTCGCCAGAGACGCATATACGCGCCCATAGTTCACACGAGTAGCTTTCGTCAAACGCATTTCGTCATTACTTAGAAATTTCGCTACGAATCTCCAAACAGTTCACTGAAACGTCCACCTAATACTCATTCATGCGCCACGACTAAACTCGAGCATCACCAAAGCTTCGAAACATT
The DNA here is from genome assembly GCA_033822845.1 of Tetrapedia diversipes. NCBI lineage: Eukaryota > Metazoa > Arthropoda > Insecta > Hymenoptera > Apidae > Tetrapedia > Tetrapedia diversipes. Next base: position 1,463,475 of record JAOPTO010002141.1, read on the forward strand.
CGAACCAGTAAGCGTGTATACTATCGTTTGCCAAACAGACACTAACCAGCGTCGAATCGCGGAACAAGGCGACCGCGGTGATCGCCGCGAAACCGATGGCCTCTAACCGAGAAGAGATATCACTGGGAACTACCCAGTATCCGCCAGTGACGAACACTCTGCCGAACTCGCGGGAAAATGTGAGGCTGGAGAACGAGACGGGTCAGAGTTTCTTCGAGAGGCCGATCTCGAAGCCTATAGCCGGTGTTCTGGAGTCGTTGCTTAAACCCACGCCACTGGTCGACGGAATCCGGGAACAGGAGAAATACGGAAATTCCGGGGACAAATTCATCGGCATTGGCAGGGCTCTGGTCAGCAGCTTCGAGGGATTCAGCAACTTCCTGAACGCTATCGTTGATGTAAGTGATATGATTTGTGAATAGGATAGCGAAGCAGCGATACAGTAGTGGACAAAAGTTTAAGACCAAAGAAAATAAATTAATTAATTAATAAGAAATTACAGTCTAAATAAAATCTGTATTCTATGTTAATCAATAAATAGTGTTCTCCCAAAATGACAATAAAAATGAATAGATAAACAATATTTGCGAACCATCAAATTATGCTTTACATTGTCCTGTCGTCTTAAACTTTAACCGCTACTGTATCTGCAGTACTGTCAACATTTAGCCAACTACATGGAGCCACATTTAATCGCGCATTAAGAATTTATTAAAAGTTGAAAAAGCAGAAAATGTTTTCCGATCTTCGTCACCTTTTTAGCCAATAATGGTATCGCTTGCGATGGTAACAGTATTAGTAGGCTGTAACTAGAACGAGAACGTAAACACAGCTGTTTGGCTACTCTTTTCTCATGAACGCATATTATGTTATCATTACTAGTACCATTAATATTACGCTATATATTACAGGAAATTAATGCTATATAGGACACTGTGGTAATAAATGGTTAATTCCTTCCAGTTCCCGCGCAACGCCGCCAAAAAGACCACCAGAGGAATCACGGAGGCGTTAAATCACGTGGGTGCTCGTTTGGTGGGGCTCGAGTGACATGTCAATGTCATAAATCCATCGAATTACTTCGTTCATGATGTCAAGCCTGTTTTCTGTTCTTTTTTCGAATAAATTGTTTATTTTTTATTAGACCACGCCTTTGAATCAATGACTGTGAGGAATTGTTTTCAGCATTGAGCCAAGCGTGTCTCCGCATAAATATATATATATTATTTATTATTCGAACAATACACGTGTAACGTAACAAACATTGTAATTTACATCGTAGTAAACTGCACGCGAAACCACACGAATTCTTAAATAATAGTAGTAACAGGCGCGACGTGGTGCTACGTGAATTACCAACTACGCGATGGTGTGTAGACGACTAAAAATCGTAAGATAAAAACCGTTCGATCGGCACGCCCGGGGGATTTAAAGCTGAGCGAGAGAAAAATCCTGATAATCGAAGGCTCCCACGGGGGTGTCGGCTCGATCGTGTAACACGAACGAGTTAACAAATATTTGTGCTTTATGCTCGCACAACCAGGCACGTTTACATAACAAATTATACGAGACGATCATCAACGGATAGACGTACTATACTACGTCAAGCGAAGCCTTGTTGTACGAGATTTTGGTATGCGCCGTGTAGGATAACGTTATCTCTAGTAAATAAACAGATTCGCATGCAAGATATAACATAGACGTTCGCATCCTGCGATACAAAATACGCTCGCATCCTAAAGATTGCCCTGACAGGCGGTCACTTCAGTGTCTTTCCTCGAGAGGTAACGCGTAACCGTTGTTGCTACGAAAGCAAAGTATGTTTCGTTGAAAGCTCGTCAAACTGGTCCACTAAACAGAAATGGCGTCGTTTATCAAACGCAACGACCCATCAACGTTGACAGTTGCTGGTGGCGCGTATCTCTAAAGCAATGCTCGTTAATCACCCCGTTCCATTCTAGCGCTCGCCGATAAGCAGAAACTTTCCGATCTTCGTGGCGATCTTCGACGTAGTCGATTCGCGACGATCACTGGTCCTACTCGAATTCTACGACAGAATCACGGAGCATTATCGAGGTCAGTGCGAGGGGTAACTTTACAGGAGTCCAGATCTCGCACGAGAGAATGGTACACGCAATGATCAAGACCTTCTTCGGGTATCGGGAGGAAGATCGGGACCATTGCGAGGATCGGTATACGCTTTTTTTTTGTGGGATCGATGGACCTTAGACACTGGTCTCGTCTAAGATCCATCTGAAATTCTAGGTGTTCGAAGTGTCGTAGCTCTTGTAAGTGTGGGATGACCTCTTGTGCCTGACGGTGCAGAACAGGATCATGCTAGCCACCTGTCGAACAATTCATCGAATTAATTATTGATTCCTATGGTCCTGATCAACTACTCGATCACAAGATCAGTGTCGTTCAGCAGCTGCTGTGGCAAATTATTCCTTTTGGCAGTTCATGAATCACTTCTTGCAATTCTTACGTGCGACCCCTGCTTAATATTTGATTAACGCTATTGCCAATGGTACACGCCAGCAACGGCCAATGGTGAGCGATTTTGTCACAGACTAATGCTGAACGATGCTGTTCTAGACCAATTATTCGTTTATCCACCTGTCCGAACAGCTGCAGAAATGCCACAACGAGGCCAACGGTTCCAACCACGTGGAGCCTTGTGACCAGCCACATTTGAATAGCAGTGGCGCAACCTTCCTTATACCAGAGCTCCTTGTTTCGTCCCTCGAGGTCGAGGCGACCGCAGTATCGTTCCCTCTGCACGCAACAGGAGTCAGGTACCCGATCCTCCATCGGCCACGCGTCGATCCGGAACCAGTCGGTGTAGTCCCGCACGCCGCAGCAGTGGAACTAAAAAATCGCCCAGGGACATTGGGGCAACAATTTTGCGGGTCAGAATTTGAATTTCATTCGAAAAAAAATAGACTGGTTTCCTAGCTATACGGTGAGAGCCAAAAGTGGAAATATTTTTTGAAGCAACAGAATTTATTCGATAAACCTCAAGAATGTATCGCATAATCTTGAAATCATATTCTTTTGCATATCGTCCCATTGAAAGAACTACGATATTTCTTTTTAAGCTACGTAGTTGACGGCAATGAAAAACATTCAGACAAAAAGTGAAATATAATCCGATTCGGAAGAGGAAATACAATTGGTAAGCTCACCTCTGTGTGTATGTGGTCCCATAAAGCGGGGAGGGTGCCGGGTTCCCTGGTCGAATTATAATGTTTCTCGATGCCGAACAGCAGCTCATCCTTCAAGCTCTTTGCCAGATGTTCCCTGAAGATGAACGCGAGGGTGCCCAGCATGAACTCGGCCAGAAACATCAGTATCACGAGCCCGAAATACTGTAAACGTTGAGAACAGGGTGTTGTTACGCGATCGGCGCAGAAACGGAGCTCGTAAAATAGCAACGGAGTACCACCAACCGTGATCAGCATGCATCTCGACTGGAACCATGCGCCGCAGCAGCCGAAGAAGGCGATGACGAAGGTCAAGCATCCGGCAGCGAGCAGCAACGAGTCAGCTGACGCGAAACTGTAGTGCGGCACCAAGGTCGTGTACCCGGAGTAAGTCAATCGCAGCCAGAGGCCTGCGCCCAAAATTCCGCAAGCGCATAACTGTAAACAAGGTTACACGAAATCAGAACAGCCGGCCGGCCTGCACGCGACCAACCGTGAAGCGAAGTTTTTGCACGTCGATCGTCCTCCTCGTCGGGCATTTTGTCTGTCTGGAAACATGGAATAATGTTCGCAGAGAGATGTTGAGCGAACAGAAATTGTTTCTATTTCACAATAATGCTAGCGTTCTGATAATATTAATATATATTATTAACATTAGAACTACCAGAGTAGTCAATTGATCATTTGAAAGAAATTCATCAGAATGGTCATTTGATGATTATTCATAGCAACTTTATAAATTCACCGTGGCAATGATTCCAAAATTTACTATGAATTTCTGCAAAAAGTATGAATAAAGATTTGTTTTCTATGTATTCGGTAGTTTTTCATGTAATTTTCAATTTGATATCTTCCATACAAATAAGTACAGTAGCGGACAAAAGTTTAAGATATAAGACAGGACAATGCAAAATATAGTTTTATGGTATGCAAATATTGTTCGTATACTTCTTCTTATCGTCATTATGGTAGAACACTATTTATTGATTAGCATAGAATACGAATTTTACTTATTGTGCTATCTTTTATCAATTAATTCATTTGTTTTTTCGACCCTTTGATCTTAACCCTTTGTCCGCTGCTGTACACTTCAATCGTCGGTAGGTCTAGTGTTAACAATATATCTTAGCTTTCGAGATCCACAGTCCTTGATGCCTCAGTGACGTGGGCAACGCGATCGCGCGAGCTTCCGTGTCAGCCATGCGCACCTGAATCTTGCAAAACCTTCGCGAATCACGAGGTCGGAGCGAGCAGTCTACCTCGAACCGCGGTTTAACTTTCAATTCGGATGGTTTGACATAGGCAGCCTCAAAATCGAACACCGTTGAATTATGTGGACGAGGCGGGTCTACAAGGTTCTTCACGCTCGTTGAGAATCGCGATTATGCGACGACTATGCGCGATCGCGGATAAAAAGTGGGTCGGTCGCAAGAAAGCACGCTCGCTTGTCGTATTGTGTCGTCAATGGGTCTCCAGACCAGACAATCCGACCACGTTTCTTTTCGCTGACCGCGACATCGCCGCGTATATCGCTGACAGAACTTGAAACGCATCGGCTCGTTTTACATACGTACAGTTGGAGCGAGCAAAAGTGAAGTTTCGAAAGGCGATCAGAAAGATCGATGAGCGAAATATTCGACTATGACGTATCTTTGACCGTGGATGGGCCAATTAACAGGTTGCAGATAGTAATAATAATAATGTACTCTTTCTCAAGTCAATGACGGATTTCGACTTTTAAAAGTATCGTGAAAATAATCAATACATAATACAAACGTGTTTTAAGAGCTTCAAAAAGTGTACCAAATTGTTGATACCAATAAATGCAAAAGTTCAATTTATGCATCGATAATAGGAAAGAAAGGAAAACTGCCTAATCAAAGATACTATGGAGAACCATAGAACGACGAGGACTGGTGTTAGGCACACGCGGCGGAAGGTCTATTTTCAGTCTCTTAAACTGCACTTCGGTCACCGTTTCAAAGGGGTAGCTATCGTCCCGGTTAACTGAAATGGAGTTTCTGGGTAAAGCGTACACAGGCGTATCGGTGACAGCTAGATTAGAAGGGATATTGACCTTTCCTCAGAGATTGTTGCGGTTTAGTAATTTGCCGTCTCGGTACCAGCCTCGGGCCCCGCGCTAAATTAAAGCTGTCGTTGCACTCGTCATTTACGATTTCTACCGTTCCCTTTGCCCGACCGCTTCAATTTTAACTCGTTCACAAGCCTACCCATTATATCTGCCAGTATTGTTCGAACAAATTGTACGACAGTTTTATTGTTGCGCATTTCGAAAGTAACATTGTCTTCGCGCTTATGGTGTCTGGTCTGCTACTACTAATACTACTTATCCCTTGAATAGAGTTAGCTCTATAGCAAATAAGTGTTACTCGTTTAAAATCCACCAAGCTAAATTGTAGAACTGAATTTACTTAATCACTGTTATATCTGCTTGAATAATTAAAAATTTTTCATTAGAACATCGAAAATAAAAAATTAATTTCTACGAAATATTGCAACTAGCGATGCACAGTCAAAGGGTTAACCCCTTGACATACAATGATGAATTAGGATCGTCATTCATTTCATGTTTTGTTTAGAATATTCAAAATGCTCCCCCCTAACCCCTTTCGAAAAGAATTTCAAAATAAAACATTCTGTTTCCAAGCTTGCACATAATTGTTCGGTTGAGCCAAGTTAAATAGTATTTTTCGGACGCATCAAATTCCATTTTATTTGTGCGCCAAGGGGTTAACGTCTGCCATCCTAGTTGAAACCGCGGATAAGACAACGGACAGTCCGGACAGGCGCGAACGTCGCTCTGCAGAATATTGACCCTCTGTGCGACACGACGCGACGAACGGAGGCGCAAATTAGCGTCAGCGATGGCGTAACGACAGGCCGCGTTATCCAATCCGGTCAAGCGAGTTCGAACGAAGCAATTTCAAGCGTCGTCGCTTAGAATCGGGCCAGAATCGACGCACCCGACCGACCCGATATCCCGGTCGGCGGCTTATCGGTGGACAGCATCGTGGCCGCGAGGAATGAATGAACGAGACGGTCGATTTACCACGTCGCTCTCGAAACCGGGTACCGTTAACATCTCTCCGTTGAGACGGAGTACGGCTGCGGAGGCCTGATTAACAAACCGACCGCGTGCACGCGCGAAAATCGCGAGCGCGGGTTTCAACGACAAGCCCGATTACGCTGCACGACTAACACTTTGACTGCCACGTTGGTCGTACAGTAGCGGATAAAAGTTTAAGACGGCAGAACAATGTAAAACATAATTTGATGGTTTGCAAATATTATTCATCTATTCATTTTCATTGTCGTTATGGTAGAACACTATAACGTTGGAGTCTTTAACGCCTTGCAGTACCATTTAGCCCGAAAAAAAATTAAATTAAAAATTAAATTTGATCCCACGAATTCGACTCGTGATATTTATGTTTGGTCCAATATCTTTGTCACCAGTCAGACTCGTCGAAGTACGTCAAGTGGTTAATGACAAAATTTCCAGGATGTTAGAGATCTGTGACATTTACCGTCGTCCTCGAGGAAATGGTACTAGCATTTCGTGTTCCCGGTACATGAGTAGTTCGCAACCACGCATTGTTAGATTATTCAGTAGATCTGATTCCCACCGGCGAATAACAATACGATTTATTATACATGTTACACGTAGATTCAAGGGTAAACGTCTTATGAATGTGAACACGGGATACAATCATGAGAAAACAAAGCAACCATCGATGTGCACACCTGTCGAAGGATTCCATTAAAACGAAAGAGCTTTCGGCGAACGATTGCCCTCCAGCTCTTCCTTTCGCGTACAACGAAGTCAGTGAGCGAGCAGGCAAGCAATTTCGTACATCATAGAGCACGGTTCAACGACCTATTTAAGAGTCGCGCGCGGGGAGGGGAGGAAAAGCGATCTCAAGTGGTACAATAAATTCGAGAGTAGAGACAGAACACGCTGGAATGCGCCGAGAATGACAATGCGCATCCATTTAATCGCATGCGTGGGTCGTCGTCGTCGTTGTTCCGCGCAGCTTCGCCGCGAACGGGACGGAAATTAAGTTGGCCGATCGTGTTTCGAGGTTCGCGGACGCGTGACACGGTTACGAACGCGTACCGCGGAGTGTTTTCGATTTGCGTGTAGCCGCGTCAGCGGAATCGCCGACAATATTTATTTTTAACCGCTTAGAAGGAGAAAGAGAGGCGGGAAGGTTTTTATTGCCGATGATGAAACGACCGGGATCGGATGTTGCATGCGGTAATTATAGTTCCGTGGAATTGGAATGTATTATCGATGACAAGAGAGCTGTAAACGGTATTTTTAACCCTTCCGTTTCGTAAGCCGACTGCGTACACAAGGCGAGTCTTCCAATCTGATCGCTTTCAAGCAATTATAATTATTCACAAATGTTGAATTAGTAATAATAATGCAACAAACACTAATCCGCAACTTAGTTGCGGTGATCAAATTGCAACACACCAAAATACATTGTACATACATACAGTAGCGGACAAAAGTTTAAAACGAGACGACAATGTAGACTATAGTTTTATGGTTTGCAAATATTGACTGTACACTCGTTATTATTGTTATTATGGTAGAACGCTGTTTATTGGTTAGCAGAGGATGCAAATTTTGTTTAACGTTGTTATTCCTTATAAATTAGTTAATTTAATTTCGTCGACTCTTTGGTCTCAAACTTTTGTCCGCTACTGTACCTAGTCGCACACATAATCCGTCACCGAGCGCTTCGCGAATCCTCAAGGTAACCACAGCCAAGATTTCGCATTGATTAACAACTCTGGCTGAGAGTACTTTGATTTAATACTTGCAACCTAATTACCTCTTTCAACAGGCTTGATAAACGCGAATGCACAGTAACAGTGTGAGAATCAGCAACAAAATATGCGCGCAACACGACTCTTTTAAGTACATCTCAGCGATTGTTTATTCGCGAAGTGATCTAAAAATGCTACGTACCCAAATTAGAACGTTGAGAGAGCAAAACACGTGCCTGATGCACGTGTATCCTGTGCGACCCATGACTCGATCCCTCGCAAGGTCCTCTCGACGAAGGGACTGGCAGAGCTTCCTAAAAAAACACGAGGACTGCGATGATTCTCGGCTGCGAACCTCGCCGAAACGACTTTTACCGTCGCCTCGCACCTGTTCAGGTTCTAGTTAGACTTGTTGAATAACGTCTAAGAGCGGTGGCGTATAAATAGCGACATTGAATTGCACAGTGGATACTATGTTTGTGTGAAAAGGATTGCTTCGTTGTCGTTCCGTATAAACGAGTAACAGAGATTTATTGATCGCTTGTTTCATCTCCCTTTGTATTTACTGTGACTGTATTGCTATTACAGTAGTGGCGTTTAACCGGGACCGAATCATTAGCCGAGTAAACGATCGATTGGTTAATCTAAAAATATGAACAAGTCTTTCTGTAACACAGGAAGTGCACTTATAGTTGTGGACAAAAGTTTAAGACGACAGGATAATGTAAATCATAATTTTATGGTTCGCAGATATCGTTTATCTATGTATCCTATTGTCATTACGATAGAACACTATTTAGCGATTAGCATAGAATACAAATTTTATTTATACTGTTATTTCTTATTAATTTATTTATTTATTTTCTTCGACCCTTTGATCTTAAACTTTTGTCCGCTACAATACGTTTTGATGGAAGTGCAGCAAATCTGTTGTTCAAGAATTGAGCGAAACCCGGCAGATAGGCAACGTGAGCGCTGCGCCCAGCATCGTGCCGCCTTCCGCTACGAATTTTAATTGGCGTACGCGCGCAGGCCAGGTCGTTAGCATTCGTATTTACCGGTCGTTAACTGTGCTTCTCTAGGAACTTTCGCTGTTTACTCTCGCGTGAGTCACGACCGATCAGAATCTCCGTGGGGAAAACACGCTTAATCGGAGTCAACCTATTAACGAAACAAAAGACAAACTAATTGAACTTCATGAGTTCGAGTACAGGTGCATTAGGATTAGATGCGAATTAGGGATTCAAAACAGCAATAACGACAAATTTTCTGACGATCTTTCGCATCCACGGGCATCTTTAGGCTTCTGAATGAAACGTTTGATGAACAGATACAACGATGCAATTCTCGCAGTCACAAAAAATATAGTGTATTATTAAATAATGGAAAATTTAACATATTTCGACTCAATTCGCCAATAGAGTGGTGCACAAACAACTTTTGCAGACACTGCAGACGAAGTCGACTATTTTTGGATCCGAAGCTGCAGTAACTTTAGGTTTCATTCAAACAGAGGTGACGAGCGTTGCAGGGGTAAACGTTTAGGAAGTACGGAGCGAATCTAACCCGAACCTAATCGCTTTAGATCGTTGCCGACTTCGTTCCACGAAACACAAAACAGAATTAACCCGAACCTAACCGCCTTAGATTGTCGCCGACTGTTTTCTACGAAACAGAATTAACCCGAACCTAACCTGAACTTAACCGAGTTAGGTTTATTCCCGTCTGTCTTTTTCGAAACGTTAACAATTGTGCTTCACGAAACACAAATCTGCACAGAAGAAGAGGTTCACTGCGAAGTACCATCACTTACAGTCAACCTCCATGGCGGAAGACTTCATCCTTGCCGCGCGACCTGGTTTCCGCTTGTATTCACAGTAAATCCAAGGGATGCCTTAGAAAAATCAACCACACGAGAAGCGCGCTAGGGATCGGTAAATAGATATTCCGGTTGACCGATTAGTCCGACAGCCGATCCTCATCGGACGAGGATCCGTTCCGGTGTGCTCGGAACCAGGTTGATACAATTGGCCACGGCCCCTTCTGGGCCTTCTAGGTCCCCTAACGGGACACCCTGCCGACACAGCGGGGCCTCTCACCATATACTCGATCCCGATCACGACCGCGTGGGTCCCCTCCATGGCGGTGGTGCACGGGGAGCCGTGGAAAGGTGTGCTCAAGCAGAGACGTCACTTTCCTACGAGCGCTCGGTGTGCGTGGCGACGCAACGAGACGAGTCGCGACGCCAAGGTCGCCGGAAATCTGCGACGCTGCTCCTCTCGCGATCTGCGCCGCTCGCACGCGACCCTTCCGGGCGATCGAATGCCGGCTGAATTGTTCTGACAGTCGATTAACCCTTTGAGGGCTAAATACTCCCAGCCGAAGTGCTCCCTGTGGACGGCGCTCTACTAATTACTAAATTGTGTTGCTCTAAATGGGAGCGACGAAACATTGATGAACGCATATACGCGTCCATAATCCACGCGAGTAACTTTTGTCAGAGACGCATATACGCGCCCATAGCGGTCAAAGGGTTAGAAGCTTGTTGGAAACGACGAAAAAGGTATAGATCGGGTGAGTGCTATATAAGCTATAGTTCTGGAAATAAACGTGGCTTAAAAGCTTAATTACGAAAACGTTAATTGTAATTCAAGTTGCAGTTAATTTGCTGTCTGTCCCTAAATTCTTTGGTATCCGTTGTTTGCTTTTGCGCTGCAAATTTACTCGCAACAGCAATATTTCAAGGGATCGCACGGTGATAGCAGAGAGGAGACACCATAGGGGTCTCGTTAGAATTGTAAAGGCATTGCAAGAGATTGCAAGGGACACGATCGCGATATCGGAAGTCAAAATCTTGAATAAAAGCGCCACATCGTGTTCGACACATTTTTTTCATGCATTAAACATGCCGGCTAGCGCGCGCGCGAGTGTAAATAATGGATCCAGCGGTACTGGTTGATCCTCTGAATAAAAGATACCCGACACGATTTTCCTCTCGACGCGTCGTACTAATTAATCGCCTAAAGAGGGAACTGCTTTATTTCCGATAGTCAGGCTGACCGACTTTTATCAGCGGATAATAACAAAAGCGCAGGGAAAACTTGGCAAATCTAAAAATCGAACATTCAAATTTTCCAAATCTTGAAATACTCGAATCTTTAAGTTTTCGAGCGCCTTAACCCTTTACACTCCGAATTATTTTTCAATTTTGTCGCCAATAACTCGCTAGCATTTTAGATGCTTTACTTGAGATTTTCTTCGAAAGATAATTCCTTGAATGGTACTTATTTTTGTTATTTATTATATTAAACATAGCTCTCAAGCTTTGTTGTAACTTATATTTGTTTAATTTCGTTGACTCTTTGGTCTTAAACTTTTGTCCGCTACTATATTTAAAATGGTACTTTAAAAATGTCGAGTGTGACTCGACATAGGAGTTACCGTGATAAAAACTAACGTCGAGTCACACTCGACAAAGAAGTGCAAAGGGTTAACGGATACGATCGTTAATAGAGAAGCGACTAGCGAGCTTGGAAACGTTACGTTTGCGTACGCGTGGCGCTAAGTGCCGTTTAGCGTGCGAAACGTAGCGACGCGAATTTCTCAGCTGAACGCGTTCGACGGAAGTTTCTTTGCACAGGTGATGCGACGCGTTTGAGAGGCACGAAAAAGGAAAGGAGACCGTGACACTCGACTTATCTCGAACGGTCGAACGTGACATTAATTTTTCTCGGTTTGTCATTGCTGCGCCTCGGGTGACATTCGAATAAAATAGGATTCATGTGTTTTTGTAGCACCGTGACACGTTGTCCAAAACGACACGTTTCACACAAGTCAAAGAAAAAACGCGTGATTCATGAGTTTCACAATCGCAGCTTCGATTCGCCTTTTTGTCACCCCTATTCCAAACCTGCGTTTAAATACGTTTCCGTTTGGCAATGGTTTCTGCGCCATTCGACGCTCCAGTTACAAGTATTGATAACTTACTAGTAATTTACAGTACGCCTATAATATCTATCTATTTATTTATTTATTTATTTGACGGGTAAACACCCCTTATAATGAAGTAGTACAGTAAAAATAATATCCCTAAAATACCAACGAAACGAATGAGATTTTTCATTTGGAATAGAAATGTTTGGTATACCATAATCGCAACGTTTAAGCATTATTAATACTTATTCAGAACAAAATCGTTAATTACGTTTCTAGTTCCAACAGAAAGTTACGTTTCATTTCTGATTATTTCACGAAAAAAGTACACAGTTAGAACTGGAATTACAGGGACGAGTTTCTGTTACAGTTGACTCGATTCGAATGTCGTTATCAGGATTGGATAATATTGATTCGCCTTATCGCGTAACTGAACGCGGTGTTCCATGGTACCATTTGTTGCAAATAGTGCTCGTTAAACAGACGTTGAGCAGAGAGCTGAGAACGTGCTGCCTCTGTGTTCGCAACAAGCGCACGTCCTTGCCGCGATAAATAATTTACTTATCTCGCCTCCGAAATAACCGACACGATTACCAGCTCTCTCGTGTTTCTACTTTTCGCGTAACGCGTATTCGATTCGTTCGAGGGCGATAGCTGTCACCTTCCCGGTGAAGGCATGGTGTACTCTCCAATCACGCATCCGAAAGTATTTTTACCGAGGTGCTACAGTACTGTGCAAAAGTTCTGGACGATCCGCCATTATATGATTTTTAATCCTGTGCACTAGCATATCCCAAATTGTTATGAACGATAAAATTACAGCTACGAGCAAAACTAACACTATTATAATCGAACGTGGCCTTAGTTTTTCTCGTAGCTGTATGCCACGCGAAGCGTTTACTCGACGCGTTGATCTGTAGTTCAACCCCTAAATAGGAAGCGTAATTCGGCAAAAGTGATGCATCGGGCGAGGATTCAACGGGAACCGGGATTAATCGTACTTGAAATCAATTCGCTGGAGCGAAATGGTAACACGGCAGCTAATGAACGACGAAGAGAGTGCGAGGGGGCGTAGAAACGGTCCCCCTTGCCACGACTTCCTGCCAATTGCGGACAATTTACGATCATCTATGATCTCTCCCCTCTCGTCGCCCCGTCGACGCAACCGTGTGGACGGTGCTTAAGCGTAAGAGTTAACGCGCGGCACGATTTCGCCTTTTTTCTTTCTCCTCTCTTCATTCCCTGCGCTCATCTTTCTCGCTTTACGCGATTATCTCGCTTAACCGATCATGATTATGGCCCGATAATGCGTTCCTTCAATATGCGTTCCCTGGAATTTAAAAGAAAAATCCACGATCTCTGCTTCCTACATAAAACCATTAACGATTCAGGCGATCCTCAGGTTACAGCTTTAGTGAATTTTAACGTTCCTCTCAGGGATTCAAGACGCTACCCACTTCTTAAACCGACCCGTTATACTTCAAATTTTGATTCTACCGATCCGTTTAACGGAATTTGTGATCTAGCCAACTTGCTTGCTGACTTAAACTTTTTCAATTTATCCTCGGATAGTTTTAAGGTTGAGACAATCAGATTGCTAGAGGCTACAAATGTTCAGTTATAAGCACTGCAATACTCTTCGCAGTCTCCTTTTGCGCTCTTATGATGTAGAACAATGTATCCTCCTGTATAGGTTTGTTCGTAATTGTGCTTCTTTCAGTTTTACTTTTATTTTTATTTTTGCTGTATTACTTCTTTATAAGGAGTGTTTACCCGTCAAATAAATAAATAAATAAATTATCGTGGCATCTCGGTAACGCGTCCCACGCAACTTGCTTCCCACGTGACGTAATCGAGGAAAAGAAACGACGAGCATTTCGAAGCGGCTCTCCGTGAAATTTAGGTTTAGACGCATTCAGGCGAAACTGTCTAGCACGGACCGCGATCGACGAAGAAACGCTTGGTGCATGGAGAATCGCGTTTTTCCGTAATCGAACCGCAGGTATTCGCGTTTTTCGCGTTCCACATTACAACGCTTCACCTTTCCCTCGGTATTTGTAATAGATAAGATAGTTTCAGACGGACGGTGAAACCCAGCAATCTTTACACATGTATTATTATTATTATTTCTTTATTTACGGGCTTAAAGTATTTTTACAAATAACGCGTTACAATGATATTGAAACGACAAAAAAGCAGTCGTTGAGCGTTTGTTATAAATAAAAAATAAGGATAGAAATAAAAATGAAAAATATAGAATTAAGTTAAGTGAATTATTTTTTCTCTTCCTTTTCCAAATTCTCTGTGTACAGATTTTTGTATCACTTACAAAAACTATGACTTTGCCCGTAAATTCAAATAAATAAAATATTGTTGGAATACGAAGTAATCAAGACATCTTTCGGTTTATTTTAGAATACAATAATGAGGATAATATGAACATGCAATTATTTTAATTTAAGGGATAGAGGAACTCCTTAACAGAGAAAAGTCTGACGGCCAAAAGTTGATATCGGAGTTTCGTAAGCTTCTGCGATCGATAGCTGACGTAACGAGGGGATCATTGGAGAAGAACACGGCGCATCAATTACGAGAGGCGAAAGGATCGACCGAGGGCCGAGGGACCAGCGTCATAATTCCTAATTTATTACAACGTGCTCGTTAATCGTGAGACGATATGCGGCCGCGTACGCGCTTGCCCTCCCACGTCGCGTAACAAAAGGGCCGCGTGCACGACTCTCAGGGACCATTTCACGTCCCTTAATCCCTCGCAACGCATACGTGATTAGCCTTCGTAGCGCAGGATTATGCATGGCGAACGTGCGATAAAAGTCTGTTTCTCCTTTTGTCTGTATACACCTTCCTCTCGCATCCGTTAATACGTCTTGTGCCTCGTGGCCCAAGAATGGCCCGTAAAAATACGTAAAAACTTGTAGTGTATTGGTCAAATAAATGTTACATCAAACCTGCTGTATCTTTTAGTTCGATACATATTTTGATACTTACAGGAAACGAATTCTTCTCGCGAAATTACTAGCATTTAACAAATTCAATGGATATTAGGTCCGCTGTATTACCTTTAACCGAATCAGGTTGTTCGCCTAAACGAGTTTGAGAACCACTGACCTAAGCAATTAACACGTTTCCTGTCATTCGTACCGCCTGCGCTGAAAAGGGCACACGCGACAAGCAGTCAGTTAATTTCTGACAAAGTTATGTTAAATCCATACAGACTTATCAATCGAGATAAAGAATCTTGCTCAAGTGTTATTCACAGTTAATCAAATGCATTTTCTGCGTTTCCGAAGTACAATTTTTAATCAATTCAATACCGGCCAAAGACTAACTAATAACAAAAGTAAACAGAATCAATGACAGCGCTTTGTCAAGGAAAAAATGGAAAATCTGCCCGTTCGTTTAGCTAGGTGTTAACCGAACGTCTCTGTCAGCGACACAACCACGTTTCAACAACGCGTTCGAGTGTCGCCGTTTTTAACGATCTCCGATTAGAACAAGTTTCTAGATCAAACATCGTGATCCTTCGCGGACACTCGAGGATTAGAAACGGTTAATTAAGTGTCGCCGGGGTCTGCTCGTTTCGATGATCCGCGCGACGCGATCGCGGCATCGAGGAAATCGATCGTGCGAACCGGCTGCGCCGTCGATTTCTCTTCCCATGTTCCTCTTCGCGGCTGAACAATCGTTCGTACATTTTTCTCGGTTGCTCCACTGTTATCGCCCGCTTTCTTTCATGCCCGTGGGAGCTATCCTATTTTCGTTCGAACCGCCGAAACTTTCCACTCGCCGATGAGCGCTCACGAAAGACAACCAGGAAGCGTCTGCTTCCGGTTTCGACCGATTCGCTGGTTTCACGGATCCATTGACATTTAACGTACAGATACAGTATATGTTTTGTCTTCTATACCTTACTATTGTTTTAGAACGTTCGATAGATGGGGGTAAGGTACGGTAGCGGACAAAAGTTTAAAACGACAGTGCAATGTAAAACATAATGAACGCTTTCCTCTGTAAATTTTTTTATTTCTCATTTTAACTTCTCTTCCATTTATATATTTTTACTTTTCTCTGTTACCATTATTACATTTTCATACCTCTCTGTAATAATTTCCTTGCAATTCTCTAATGAGTTAATTCCGTATAAATAAATAAATCATTTCATGGTTCGCAAATATCGTTTATTGGCAGAATACTATTTATTGATTAGCACTGAATATAAATTATCCGCTTTCTATTCCCTTTTAATGGCTTGTGCCATTAGAAATATTGAAAGATTTGACACTAAAAAAATTGACGTTCGAACGTATTAACCCTTTGCGGACGGAGCTGTGGACAACAGGTATCGGAGCGTGCAGCAAAGAAAATATTCACGTCGGGCGTTTGCGTTATAAAAACTAAAGCTTTATTTGAATAAGTTTTTCATAAAATCTAACAAAATCATAAACAAACAAATTTAGGCAAACTTGACTTCTTAGGCTGGTATACCCATGCGTATCTTATCGTTTACGACGACAGACGTACGCCAGAGTTGGGCGGATATATCCGACACTCGTCCGCAAAGGGTTAATGTTAGCTTCAATCTGACATTTATCCGAACAATTCACATTCATCAAATCTTGCCACGGGTATAATCGTAGAGAAACAGAGTGCGGTTCCACGATTGCCAAGTGATCATAGTAAAAAGAAACTAAGGGACCGGTTACGCTGGTGTTTCAGATGGTTTAGCAATTTGGTCGTAATCATGGGACGGCGCGAGACCTCGACTGGCTCGCAGAAGATCGTTTCTCATGTGGTCGCGAGAGAATCATGGGGAACGGGGCCGCAACGGGACCAGTGTCATTGGACAATTCGCATTAGCTTGATTATGAGATTCGTTTATAATCATTATTACGTAATGCTTGCTCTCGATTGACTTACGTAACCACGGCTCCGCGTACGAATCTGCGTGACCTGTTATCGCGCGACAGCCCTTCTCGTTTCACCAACTTTTATCATTAGACCGATGATGTTCGAGCATTTACGGAAGCACTATGAAAACTGGTATTTAGCTTGTTGATTAGAAATATAGAAATACGTGTTTCAAACTGTTTAGAAAATCAACCCCCAAAGGGGTACAACAAGAGATGAAAGTTTGTTTGAAAATCTGCCGATTTTGAAGCAAGCACTATAAAGAAAAACCATCAATCTAGTGTTAAATATCTGAGTAACAGTTCTCTAGCGCGCGATTTAAATTAAATTAAAAATTAAATTAACTAAACTAAATTAAATTTACGCGAAACAACCTTAACACTATTCCTACCGACACTTCACGTATACCTATTCCTATCGCGACATTCCCACGTAAGATAGACTACAAATTTTTCTCAAAAAATAAACAATGAAAAAAGACGTGAATATTGAAAAATGTAGTATACGTATATTTGAGAAAAAGTCTAAAGTTTAAAGGCGATTCAATTACGTTGCATCTATGAAATTCTAACCGAAATTTTAAAAACGGTCATTTGACCGGTTCTGGTAAGAATAGTGTTAATCTGGTTACCACGCCGGGTTCCTAATATTTTGTTTCGTTCGCCTTAAATATAAATACAGACACCGAAAGAGTTAAGAACGATCGTTCTTGCAGAAATTTGAAAGCGAAGAAGTTCGTTCAGTCGCAAGTTACCAGACACGGAGAAGAAAAACGCGATGCTCATAAGGCGTGCCTTGAACGGCTCATAATAAATCATATTACGTGGAAGCTGCGTGAGTTGATCTAACGATTTGTACCCATTAAGATACCGGAGTCGGCTGGCAACGAATTAATCCGTCCCGTCGTCGGTTCTGAGACCTCGCGACGAAATTATTAATTTGCTGCGCGAAACGAGGCTACAAATATTTAATTTTACTTTAATTTAGTTTATTCAACAATGCTAAAGAGCACTTCAACTATAGCGTACAATTTGAAGTAAATTAAGTGTAAAGTAAACAGAGTATAAAAACATATAGACGTAAGAAGAATGAGGATATACAAATATAAGATTGATTTACAATTGAAATCAGCTAAATAGTAGCAAATTTTGTGAACATTGTCATTAGCATTACATAGAAGCGAAAAAATGTAGACGCGTCCAATAAGTAATAAATATAAGATTCGATAAAGCTGTTCAAATGTTAAAATTGAGGATATCGTAAGTTACACGTTAGAGTCGTTAGTTACAAGTTAGAATCCTAACGATGCTGAAAACTCTTTCATATGAATAATAATAATTATTATTGTTTTGTTTGCAAAAGGGCTGAAAGCCCTTTTCATAAACATAAATTTCACGCGATTTAAAGAAAAAAGAAAGGAATACGAAAAAAAGGAAAAAGTATTATGCGGTTAATACAGTTTTGTCGACCATAAATCAGCACGATGTATTTCGTTCGAGAACGTGCAAGAACGATCGTTCTGCTTCGAGAGCAGCGCCGAAGGAAGCGGCGAAGTTGATTTTCCATGAAAAACGGCCTGCAACGTTATCGATGGCGAGAATCGCGGAGACAGACAATGAAGAATCTGTCGGCGTAGGAATTTTCCCGATGCAATTGCGTAATTTTATCCGTATGCACGTCGTCTTTCGCGAAAGGCATCGCCTCCGCGAGCACTCGTCGACGCTCTTTAAACCGCATCGCGAGCGGAAGTAACGCGAGCGAACCCTCGTGGCGAGGGGGCGACGGGCGAATGGGACCGGTTAAACGACGAATAAAAAAGTGGACCGCGTCGATAACGCGTTACAATTACGAGGATTAATTCGTTGGCCGGTGTCTTCGACGATTTACGCTTGCCTCGCGAAATTCTGGAAAACGATACGCGCTCTGTCCGCGCTCGCGATTGCGCGACAGTTGTAAATGAGACCGCCAAACTGTCAGTTCTAACGCGAAAATAACGAGCTCTGAGTTAATGATTGTAGTATTTTGTGAATTCGAAACGAATAATTGCAAAACGTCTATGTAGAGTAGCGGACAAAAGTTTAAGGCGAAAGGACAATGTGAAACATAATTTGATGGTTTGCAAATATTATTTATATATTCAAATTTGGTAGAACACTATTTATGGAGTAACATAGAATACGAATTTTGTTGATCGTGTCATTTTTCATCAATTAATTTATTTATTCTCGTTGACCCTTCGGTCTTCAACTTTTGTCCGCTACTGTACCTAACTGTGCATAAAATAAGCGTTACGAATATTTCACCGAATCTTCCGTTACTGCTGTTTCAAATAAACCATCACACGATGGGTTGCAATTTTGTTCGATACTAATGTTGGAAATTTGAATTACGTAGAATTGAAATCGCGTCTTCCTGTCCTTTCGCCCATGCAACGGAGAAGCGTTACAAAAGGGGAAGACGAAAACTGTTGCATCGTGGCGAACGTAAACACGAACGTGAAATGCGCGAAAGATTCGAAGAGGCGGAAGCGGCAAGAGCCGGAAGACGAGAAGGTGTTTTGAAACACGAAGGTGGTACCACTTACAGGTGGGATGAAACCGAGAACGGGCCGGCGCAGCGTTGTTGACAGGAGCTGTCGCAAGCTCTTCGACACTGGACGAATCACGAAGGTTCATGGAAAGCGGAGTCAAAGGTCGGCTTGCGTTCGCGACAGGTCTCGTGTTCCCGGATCGACTGCACGTCAGGAACGAGCGCGGCTCCCGCACGTCCGTTCTCCAGTCGGTTAGCCGCGAAACGAAAGTCGCCATCTGACGGGAGCCATGGAAATCCAGCGTGGCGAGAAATTGCTGAAGGGAAATGGTTGTGATACGGATGAAGCGTGTGGTAGTTCAGTCTTTCGAAAGGGTAGGTTAGGCAGTGGAGATTGGGGTTGTAAGTTAGGCGCGTATAGAGCATACAACCCGAATTGGGGAGTATAGGTTTGAAGTAAGGGGATATGTAGGTATATTATAATATATTTTTGATATAAGGGTTGCGGGTCGGATAGGGAGTAGGTTAGAGTCAAACCTGTATCACTGTTTTTAAAACAAGATCGGTAAATTTATACCAGATTAAATAAAATATGAGAATTGAGCATTATACCGCGGTTCGGGAATTTTTCGTTATTAATATTACAAATTTCAAAGCGCCTTGTGATGTACCTTCGGAATCGGTTGACATTAGTTTTGCGAACTCCAACGCATCCTGCACGGCAGCTCGAAAACTTAATGCCGTTAGCGTTACGTATATCGAAGCGCCTTAAGCGGCAGCTTGAGACGCTTATTTAAAATTACTGCAATTTCGGACATTGTTGCGCCATCTTGCGGTCGACAGGGTTACTATCTGGACGGTATTATAATGAAAATCGTAATAATATCAGTAATTAGAGAGAACTATGTGCTTCTACAGATTATTATACATATTTCTTTTTTATTGTGAGACACATATGTCTCTCTGATGACTGATTTTATTGCAAATTTAGTTAAAACGATTGATACCTTCCAGATGGTACTCTTATCGACCGCTAGATGGCGCCACAATGTCCGAAAATGCAGTAATTTTAAATAAATGTGTTTAATCAGCAAATGAGGCGCAAAATTAGAACAAAATTAAATTGAGAGTAATTGTTATGCCTTCTTCTTTAATTCGGGATGCGGAAAGTACAAAAATATAATCTACATAATGTGAAATTTAAATACACAATTCTTCCCATTTAAACTGTACGCGGATGATTAGTACTCCCCTTTCACCGCTAGATGGTTATAGTGTTTTAATGCCCGTAGACTGCTCAAATTTCGAGTTATAAAGAATTGTATTTCCAGTAGTTATTTATAAATTTGTTTACTTGTCCTTTCTTTTTCAGGCCCAACAGTACCCTTTCATATACATTTTGTTAGGATTTTATTTATAATAAATAATTTCTTAAATAAACGCATTTACCGCATAAGTTACATGCGGTAATACTTTCAATGCTACAGTTACTCAAAAACTCGAAAAAAAGGATTACAGCATTTATTTGTGAACCATTACACTTTTATCGTATTTTATACATGCTGTATGTTTCTCACGTTTGAACTTCCACAGGAATTTAGTTATTCCAAGATTGTTTCTCCAAAATAGTATATTAAACATGGACTACCTGTTGAAAGATGTAAGTTAATGAAGAGATTATTAAATGTCCAGAGTATTCGAAGTTTCATTAAAAATTAACTGAATTTCTTGCACAGTACTTAGCTTGGTACGGTTTTCCACTGATTAATTAATTGAAAACCAACACCAATTTCCAGGTCTCACCACGAGGAGGTGACTGCGCTTCGAGACCCACCCACCCTGCCCCCCATCCCAGCACCCCCTTCCCCAGTACTTTTACCCCAGCGCCCAAGACCCGAATACCCAAAAAACCCCTCACACTTATACTATTACCGTGATACCGGGAACGCGCACCCACAAAACCCGTCACCCTTATAATGTTGCCCCTGATCCCCGGAACCCGACACCGACAAAACCGGTTACCCTCAAACGTGATCCTAACCTCTACACCCTCACAACCCCACGCGCCTGCTCACCGAATTTCTTAAACCCACCACTCCCACGGCCCATACCTGTTGCCCTAACAAAAAAAAGCCCGAGTCCAGCCTAGTTATAACCTTTCAACGAAACAAGCTCCGCGTCAACGGAGGGCCCTGAGTGTATATACGCGCTAGAAACAGACTGGCCCCCGGACTGAATGTACCAAAATGTACAGAATTGAACAACTGGACCAAACTCCGCATAAACGGAGGGTTTGCGCCCACCCCCCACCCTACCGTACCCCCCCCACCACCCTACGGCCCCTTTACCAACCCCCGGAAACCGTTAGCAAATACAAAAGCAAATAAAAAAGCACCCCAATTCAACGTGGCTATAACGCTAAAACGCACTCAAGCTCCGCGTGAACGGAGGACCCTGAAATGCTGGAAGGATCACGCCTCTGCACGACGGCCCCCGGCGGTGGGGTCGCATCACGGCCACAATTGATTATCTAATGGAAAGTACTATAAAGTACTATAAGACTACTCTACTAAACCAAACTCCGTGTGAACGGATGGTTTGAACCCACTCCGGGTGAACGGAGGGTTTGAACCCACACCCCGTTTTCCGCGCCACCGAAGACCCGAATACCCGCAAAACCCCCACCCTTATACTATTACCCCCTAATCCCCGGAACCTAACACGCACAAAACCGCTTACCCTTAAACGTGATCCTAACCTCTACACCCTTCGACTCTAAACCCACAAACCCCTTAAACGCGATGCACCCTCGTCCCACACCCCTAGCAAAAAACGCCCCGAGTTCTACTCCCACAACCCACGCCGATTGGTTGGTGTCCCGTATTCCTACACCGATTATCTCTATACCTTTGCCCTACTAATACCCCTTGACTCTACACCCATAGAACCCCACGCGCGCCTGCTCACCGAATTCCCTAAACCCACCACTCCCACAACCCTCGCGCGCGTTAACCTAACCAAAAAAGTCCGAGTCCAGCCTGGTTATAACCTTTCAACGAAACAAGCTCCGCGGTAACGGAGGGCCCTGAGTGTATATACGCGCTAGAAACAGACTGGCCCCCGGACTGAATGTACCAAAATGTACAGAATTGAACAACTGGACCAAACTCCGCATAAACGGAGGGTTTGCTCCCACCCCCCTCCCCCATATACCGTATACCCCCAACCCTACGACCGCGAAACCCACCCCCGGAATACGCTAGCAAATAAAAAAGCACCCGAATGCAACGTGGCTGTGACCTTTCAACAAACAAGCTCCGCGTGAACGGAGGGCCCTGAGAGTATATACGCGCCACGGCCACGCTGACTGCTGGGCAAAAGGTACCAAATATAAAGGTACTTACAGACTACTACTTTACTAAACCAAACTCCGCGTGAACGGAAGGTTTGAATCCACCCCTTAAACCGCGTACCACGAACGTTACGACCGCGTATCCCGACGTTAAGACCGCGTATCCCGACGTTAAGATCGCGTATCCCAACGTTACGACCGCATACCCCCAACGTCACGACCGCGAAACCCACCCCCGGTACCCCTAACAAATAAAAAAGGACTCGAATGCAACGTGGCTGTGACCTTTCAACAAACAAGCTCCGCGTGAACGGAGGGCCCTGAGAGTATATACGCGCCACGGCCACGCTGACTACTGGACAAAAGGTACCACATTTAAAGGTACTAGAAAACTACTACTTTACTAAACCAAACTCCGCCTAAACGGAGGGTTTGAATCTAGATACTCCCTACCCTTTAACCCCCTATTCTAAACTCTATAATCTGTAAACCCCTAAACCCTTCCCTCGTAGATCCTACTTTCCGTAAGTCCTAAATTGGTAGAACCTATTCACTGATTATTTTCGAAACTCTCTGAAAAGCGAAAAAACCGTGGGCAAAACCTACAAAGTATGCTAATTCGCGGTACTAATTTCTGAGATCTTCCGGCAGGCCTCTTCGTGACTTCATTGAGCGAAACATCTATGGGAAACGCAAACGAATACGAAATAGAAAATACAATACGTAAAATATATGAAATATTAAAACTAATTTATAGATTGTAGCATTTAAATATTTTTTACTTTGTTCGGATTCTACTTTTTTAACATAGTTTGTCAAATTATAAATTTTCCTAAACTACACGTTCACTTAGAAATGTTTGAATATTCCCTACGTTCGTTAAAAAGAAGCTTCCGAAAAACTAAACAACTCTGAGAAGATTAACAGATCTTGCGAAGTACCCAAAGGAGTACTTATACTAATTAATGATTTAAAAAATTTTTAATTAAAACGTTGAAATTAAAAAATTCATTATTACTTTAAATTAAGAATTTTTATGTTGGAATTCAAATTAATGTATTTTGTTCCAATAATATTATAATACTTTGGATGTTAACAGAGATAGTTTAAGCATTTGTCAAAACCGTTGCTTTTTCCAAAATAAAGTGACAATTTTCAAAAAAGAAAATCGGGAACATACCCGAGAGCCTCTAATGATGCAAGACATTAATTTAATAAGTTTGAAATATTAGATAAAGTAAAATATTCATATCAGAAAACTTGAGAGGCTGTATTAATTTGCAACACCAATTTAGTAAGCTTTAAGTTTTAGTTAAAAGTTGAATATTCATAATTATGATTTAAATATTCGATGAAGTACTTTATATGCTCTCAAAAATGCAAGTAGAAACGATAAAAAAAGACTTACCGTTTGCATTAAACAATAAATGATCGAAATATCAAGTAGTACACAGGAATGTTTTAATTAATTGAAAATTGAATATTCAAAACTTGTTGCACAGAATATTATATTTCACTTGGGAACGACATTTATGTTAGTACTTCTCGATCTTTGATCATAGTGTACGACAGACAAATAACACATAGCGAGCATAGTGATAAAGTAACGAAAAAAATGGTAGTCCATCGTAGAACAGAATGCCTATACTAATATGGACAACCATTACGTTGCAGCCCTCTTCATGACAATATGTCGGGCCTCTTCGAAAATACAGCTGTAGATTTCTTTCTTCTTCGGCAAACAGATGAGAATGAATTCGACAAAACATTAGCAGCAACTCGATATTAAACCATGGATGTTTATGAATTAACGGGAAATTCAAATATATGTAGAAGCAAGAAATACACTCAATGTACAAGATATACATTTTTATTCCTCCTTCGATTCCTTTAATTGTACTAATAAAAATATTAATTTGCATAAACATCCACAATTTCTTTATGAATGTTCGACTATTCCCTACGTGCGTTAAAAAAAAGCTTCGGAACTAAACAACTTCGACAGAACAACAGATCAAATAAAGAATCCAAAGAAGCACTAATTAATTAATTTTTAATTTATAGATATTATTCCTAAATTCAAGACTATAATATATGAATGAAAATTTTCGAACTAAATTAAATCTCCTGAATTATTTACTTATAAATTTGAATAAAAGATATGTATTTAAATTGAAGATTCAAACATTTACTTAATTTTGAGCTGACAAAAAACAATATTTTGAATGTAAAGTGGAGTTTGTATCATGAATAATTTGTTATCCTATTACATGTAGCAGCCGCCGCTCAAGTATCCGAAGTTTGACACCGAGGAATAACGATTATACACGAAGAAAATATTGCAATTCGATGCCGAACGACGAAATTGAAAGACCGAGTTTAAAAAATTGATATGTATAAAAATGGATGCTAAAACGGCCAGTGCTACACATAATAATTGAACACAAAAATGACTAACCTTCCGTCTTCATGTGTGCTAAAACTCCCAGCGAAAAATGTGATTAATAACAAAGCTAACGGTCTAACACTTTTTCAGAGAAGAGGATAATAAAACACAAGGAAGGGTTTTGTTTGTTTTATTTACTTTATTTATTTCACATATTTTATTTATTTTATTACGTTGAAGGAATGGGAAGGGAAAAGGTACGTATTCAGAGCTGGGTAATTTGGAAATTTATTTTAATACAAAGTAAGTAAACTGTTTCCTATTCACTACATGAAATATATTTCCAAGCTCTGAATGAACATGTTAAAAAAACCCTTGAGTGGTAGGATTATCGAAGCGATGAATCTAAGGATTGAAAACAATGAACAAGTGTTCAACAGCTGTCGCTTCGATGCTACCTGCCAGCTCAGCGCGAAATGCTTTCTTGTTTACATTACGTAAGCAAGCCCTAACGTCCTTCGAAAGTTTTTGTGCGTAACAGATCGAAGCTTTATTATGAAATAATATGAAATTCTAATGCAAATAATAATATCGAATAAAATGAAATGTACATGAAAAATTATTAAACCATACGAATCAAAAATGTACGTATTCAATAAATTTATGCAAACGCGAGTCACAAGAAAGCCCTGACAAATAATATATCAATGTACACGAGTAATAAAATACTCGTGGTCACTATGCTCGCAATAGTAAGCAAAAATACAACCAATTCCCGTGTCATTTCGGACCATTTGTCCTACGACATGTTTGAGAATCGGAGGAACTATAAAATATATGACTCACTGCTTCTAGATCTGCACCATGCATGAACCATGTATCCCCATGTCTGCCACTGAGTAGCTGCCAACTGCCATTCGATTTGCTAAATAAAAAAAATTAAAATAAAGGTCTAACACTCCCGAACGTGAAATGACCTCTACGAATACAATTTGTGTCGATTCAACGATAAAAAAAAAAGTAAAATTAAAAATCTAACACTCCTGATATGATAGCGAACGGATTAAATAACACAGAACCGTGAAGCTACCGACTATTAGAATACTGCTATAATTCCAGAATATTCGATCAAAAACGCGTTGAATTTAATCTGTCAAAGCGACTGCCCTTCTCGACGTCCGGAACAGGAAAGAGGACGATATTGAAGAGTCCTTCAAGATGGCGGCAATATTCGGTAGCGTTCGCCAGCACTCGGCGGTCGGTCGTGCCTGCGCAGTAAAGCTGACGACAAGCGTAAATCTCATTATTTAAAATCGTATAGTCTAGTTTTGTTTGCTTGTTACTTTATAAAGTATTTTACAAATTAAATCACTTTTTATATTCAAAATAATATGTAGAAATAGTTTTCTGTGATTCTCAATGTAAGAAGTTTGTATGAACTGGCATTTGTGCTTGGAATTATTAATTAAAGAAAGGATGTGTTAAATTTGGAAAAGTTTACTTTTTATTCATTAGAATTAGCAAATTAACGTTACAATATTCAATAAGGTCTTTTAATCTGTCAAAATTTATTATCTTAATAATAAATATTTTACGATTTTACATGTTCCAATTTCTACTTTCTCAAATATCAAAGAGGAACCCCAGCAAATTTTATAACATGTTTTGAATTCATAAATGAATGTCGCAATAAATAAATGTATTACAAAATATAAACTAAATCGAGATCTTTATTATTGTTTTTAACATCTGCCCCATGTACCTCTATTTCACTTTGTACATTACAAAATATTGCAGCCGAATAAAATAAAACGAATATCTAAATAAATATAAGTTAATTTAATACAATCACGCAAACAATTAACGATAACTATTATTTATAAACCTTGGTAGAAAAAGTTTATCCGTCCAAGATATTTTAATTATCAACAGCATTGAATAAACGAAGTAATGTATAAAGTATTATGCTAAGCAACGCATAAGAGCTACTGTAAATAAAAGAACATCCTCAACTTTGCTTTTTGTACTTTTGTGATGACTCTTCCATAGAACTGAGCCATAATTCTAAATCCTTGGAGATCGCAGGTCGTTGTGCATTGGGCTCGATCGCAGCAATAATTTCTGAGGCCGGAACCTTCAAACCTGTAGTTGTTTGCCTGCTAATAACTACTGCACGAACGAAATTGTCCATCAGGCTGATAAACTCATGCTCCAGATAGAAATGCTTATCCTCCCAGTAAATTAACTGCAAATACAAACAAGTTCTTACTTTCATGATTAACAATTAACGAATGCGAAGTTCGATGATTTATAATAAATTCAATTCTTTAACACTAGGTTTACGGGGTTCGTCAATTTGACGGGTTTCGAACTTCATAAGCAAAATTTTCGAAAAGTAATTACTATTATGACCAACAATTTTCAGTGACTTTTATCAATCGAGCGATACGAATATACCTAAACTTATTTCCCTCTCAGTTCTGAAATTTCGAATTCTGTTCGATGCATTCGCCTATTCCTTAATGTACGTATATTAGAAATAGGAAATGTCCGTAAATCTAGTGTTAATACTACATTTGTCATATCGTATAATTGCTGTGCAATGAACAATCGATGCACAAAGGAGATTCGTTTTACCTTTGTAACTATTTTGTACGGTGCGAAAATAGGAATAGCTCGACGATATCGAGTGGACGATGCTCCTTGTACCGCGCCTCCGCCTCTTTTTATAACGGCAGCATAAATTCCCGTTCGGTCATAATAATGGAAGCGTGCGAAGTCCAGCTCGCGAAGATATCTCGCATTGTTCATGTGCTTCAGAAACAAATCCACATCTTGCGTGGTGCATATTCCTGCAGGAAGGAAAAAACAAATTTAGCTTTCTCTTCCGTTAGCCTTCATAGGAACAGAAAGGACGGAAACGAAGAAATTGTGACCGTTCATTTGAATATGCAAACACTTATTTCGTATGTGATTACTTATTTAAACATAATCATGTAAATTCATGAACTAAACGGAAACAGCATTAGCTGTATTATATATACTAGTCATTTGATAGTATACATTTATGTTTTGCCATCGTCTCGACAAATTATTTATTTGCTTGTTTATCTAACGGGACGTAAAATATTCGGTATCAAATAAGTAACATTTCTGGTATAATAATTTTAGTTCTTATAAGTTTCATTAAACATAATTCAATTACAGCTTCGCTTGTATCCCGCAATTATAATTCAAGTGACGCACGCGCGAAATAAAGAAACAAACGTATGTATGAATATTCGCCGATGATTAGGTCCGATTCAATGACCAAAGTATAATGTTTAAAAATGCATGTCTTTGAATCCATCGAAAGCCTCTTCTGGTTTATATCATTCGTTTATCGACGATATTCTAGTTTAAGGTAATATTGTTTCGAATACATCTCACGTCCGGGGACCACGTGATCAAAACCGCGGTAGAACATTTTTCGCTTTCCGCGGTTCTCTTTTTATAAAGATCCTGAAGTCCATTGATTCCATTGATGACATTGATAACATGTATTAAGATAAAACACATCTGCATACCAATACATAAATAACTAATATAAAATATAATAATATAAAACAAAATGAAATAGCTGAAAAGTAGTATCTTGTTATACGTGTCTTACATAAACCGAAAACAAAATTGTACGCAAATATTACCATAAATAGTACTGGCATCGAAGATCTTCTTCTTCTTCTCTAATAATCTGCCCAGACCAAGCGTGAATGCGATCCGGAGGAAGTAATTCACGTCGAAGAGCATATACAGGACAAGAAGGATCGTGATAAGGCAGACGCACACCATTTTCTTCTACGGCTAGATCCAGAATACGAGGTGGAAAACAAAAGTAAACCGCGACCGATGTTCACCAAACCGGAGTTCAAAGAAGACTGCGTGCGTTTACCGTGAAATTCCGGACAGCGGAGTCGCTTCTTACACTGCTACACGGCCTCGTAACCGGTTCCTATGACGTTCCGTTCAACGGTGCTCGTCTAACCGTGTGTAACAGGTCGAAGCACGATACCTAAGGTACGTAGACACAATTTCCCCATTCACTCAATTCTATTTTCTGTCACGAACATCCAATTTTACGATCCACGATAGCTTCAAGTTCAACGATCGCTCGATAACTTAATCACCTAAAAAAATTAGTTACAAACTGTTTTGTGTGTTGCTTCAGCAAGAAATAACAGCGTAAGATTTCATTAACACTGTCATGGCTAAGAAGACAGATTGGTTTCTAAATTTGTCTCAAGAAATGAATGACATTAGAATTACTAAACAGCATCGATGTAAAGTTTGTACATAAAGAGATGCAGTTCAATAAAAAGTTACAACACGCTGCTGCTTTATTTTACCCGATAAATTCATTATGACTGGGTAACTTTAATATTAATGCCAATATGTGAACACTGAATTACGTGTGCTTCGAATATCTTTTCATCTATCTCGTAGGCATGGTTATAACCTTCAGCGCTACATTGGTTTAGACATAATTGTACATGATGTATTAACATCGTAAAATTGTGCAAACCTACTTTAACGCTGAACGTTGAAAATTCTATTTTCCTCTATCGCTAGATCTTTCACTGTGTCTTCCAATAAACTCGACACTTAGTTGTAACAATTATCGATCGATCGGAGAGATCTTTTAGCAAGTCATAGTAGGTTTAGTGAATCAACGATTGATATTACGTTCTATATTTAATCTATAGTTTGTGTAACATGAGATGGAAATTAATTGGCAACACTGGTCAGGCTGTTCTTATTTGATATCGCGGTTAATTTGAAAAAAAAAAAGAACAAATAAAGTATGTATGTATGTATGCGTGTAAAAACATATATTATACAGTATACGTACATATGACCCAAGTTAGCCCCGGAAATGAAAATGAATTTTATTTCAAACAAAACCGAATACCTTTCATGAAATATTCAAGTAACGTTACGCATGTGTCACGTGACCTTTATTGGAATTTATTATATTTATTTGAATGGAATTTAATTTGCTGAATTCATAGCAATATGAACACAATATCGCACGTTTCAAAGAGAACTGTTAAGAAAAATCGTAAGTAATTTATGCTTCTTAATTTGTCCCTTCTAAACTTACACTTTGCCATTTTACCTAAAAGATGGTACCTCTAAAAGAAAGTCGCTTTTAACGACGAAAATTTTAGCCATTTAAGGAATATTTATTTTCTCTCCTGGACAATAATAGTATCTTCAACGACATAATCAACATAGTATCTATTATCTGACAAAAGTGGCATTAATATCGTCTACAATAGAAGTATAGTAACGTTTTCACGTACGTATACGTATACGTGCTATTCAGTTGTTGAGGCTCGCTACGTCATCGGCTACTGAATAGCCAAACTACTAATTTACTTGAAAATTTTAATGGAATACACTTTTTGCGAGTTCGCCCGTGCAAGTGGCGTCGGTAACGAGGTTTAATATACGACATTAAAAGAGAGAAAAGAAAAAAAATAGAAAACTGATCGTATGCCAGCCACCGTTCAATTTAATTTAAAAACACCGAATAATACATTCAACAGCTAGAAACGTAACTGTGACAAAAATGAAATGTGAAATTACAATGAATCGACGCGCGGTTAACCATTAAGTTAAAGAATGTCACGGTCGGAATGCTCGATAATCACAGGAAGGTGGATATCAACCACGACTTACGTGAAGGCACCAGTATAACATTTTATAGAAGTATAAATACTCGCTTCTTAACTATATACAATGACTACAAAAACTATTCACCCGTTGCTTCAACTATTTTTGGTACTTACATCGAACTAACTAAATCCATGCATATTAAGTTTCTTATCAAACGACGTAAGTAAGCGCTTCTACACGATTACAAAAGTTTGATATTATAAAAATGGAATGAACCTGTTTAAAAAATGGTTCGTTAAAAAATACGGGTATATGCAAATACTTTTTGTGGCCATTGTAAATTGCTGTTTGATCTGTACCATCCTAAGACAAAGCAGTTTTTCCTTTTGGATGAATTTCACAGCAATGTTCTCCTAAGGAAATCATTACCGGCGCCAGTCGCCAATTTGTTTATACATATATTTTATATATATAATAAAAAATGTAAATAACACCTTGCGATTACTTTCAACGATGAATATTTAACAAACGCGTGCTCTGCAGCTTTGGAAGCTCCTTTAGAGTAGATTAATTATTCGATCTCTGATTTCGTAACCTTGTTCCATTCCAAGATCGCTTCAACCAATTTCTCGTAAAACTCATCGACATATCGAACCATTCGTAAACAAGTTTTCCTCCACACAAACAGTAGAGAACTGTACATTGTCGCCTAGTAAAATAGTTTCACATTTCTAACTGGCCTTTGTACTCTAGTTTGTTTCTCGTTTCACATCAGTTCGAAAGTGCTTTACTTTCTTCGACACCGTATACATTGTATTGGCGTGTATTTTGTTCGCACTCCTGAATCACGCTGCGAACAGCATTCGTGGCTGCTCGTACGTTTGCTCTGTTCCTCGATTTCACCATATCCGCGGTTTGCAATCGATAAAAGCTTCAAACTTAACGATCACCCGTAAATTCGTCCAGCTAAAAAATTGATTCGCAGCTACGCTGTGTTGCGTCGTTCAAACGAGAAACGACGACGGGAGAATTCCATTAACCCTGTTACGAGCAACGACACCCAGAATTGATCGAACCTTTGACCTTACACGGTCGTGGTCGCGTAAACAGAAGCGGAAACGGCGCCATTCGCAGGGGACGCCGTATCCTCCTTTTGTCAGCAATGCGTCGATCCTGCAGGGCTCTGTCGAAGAAGCGCCGAGGATATCTCGTTGCTTTCCAACCACCTGGCGACTTCAGGTGGTATCTGTGGCCTTACGTGAGGTATCTGCATAATCGAAGTTACTAATTAATTTACATGAATCTTCATACAAATTATTCGTAGTAATTACACCTATTATGTACGTAAACTAGTCGGATGTCATTAAATTTATCAAACCGATAATCATGTTTATTTTTATTCGTGACATGTACCATTCTGTTCAGATCACACGCGTACGTTGTATATTACTTCTTTTTTGTGAGCTACTTGAGTATATTGTTAACTTTTGAATGGCGGATGTTTATGCATTTATAAAAAAAAGTAGCAACTCTGTATTCGATTTCTTCTTTTATAACTGCACCTTTTTTGCGGACGGTTTGCGTCATTTACAACTCTATTTTAATACTTAGCTAACTGTATGGGGAGATCTCTCATTCTTTCCTCAACAAAAATCTGCCATTGATTTTATTTACTTTTGTTATTGGTTGGTCTTGAACAGTTCATCAAATGTATTTTCTGCTTTTCCAAAGTACAATTTTTGATCAATTCAACGCTAGCTCAAGAATTAATAACAAAAATAAATAGAATGAATGGCAACGCTATGTCGAAGAAAAAATGGGAGATCTCCCCATTCGGTTGGCCAACTGTTAAGCGGGCATTATTCAAGTTGCGAATAAAGTTCACGTGTTCCTTAAGTGGATAACTAATTTACAAAACGGGTACTGTTTTCCTTCTTCTCAGCCGTTTCAGATCGCTTATTTACGCTGAACGAGGTAATAAAAAACGTTACCTGAGTTACACCCGCCTCGACGTTACCATTCTGCTTCACGCCTCGTTCCATGAGGGAGCCTATAACAGCCTCGGCGCTGCAATCCAAAAGCCTTTGCCTGCAAATCGCGATGGCCCTGACGAACCCGTCGTTCGGTGTGATAAACCGATGTTCCATGAACACGGATTTCTCGTCCCAGTAGATAATCTGTAAGGACACGTTCCACGAGAACATCGAATCGTTAAGAAGACACAATTTCGCGCGACAGCCCAACTTGTAATGGTAAAGCACGGCCGGCTCTCTCGTTTGGTATTCCGTTTGCACCCCGATAAAAGTGATAGCGGGAAGGAAGAATAACGTTTTCGATACCATGCGTCATACGATCATCGGAGTGCATACGAAAATAGTTCCACAGTGGCGTACACTTGCACTTGGGCCTCTAAAATACCACCAGGAACTGCTGATAGAAGCGAATTCGATGACATGCTCGTTAATATGAATGATGTTATGGTATAAAACAAGCATCGAGGCGAATTGTCATTAGTATTAGCAGAATGTATATTGCGTTTTATAAATTACTCATGAAATGCAATCATTAAAGCGTTCACGTAAACGTTAACAAGACAGCCTGCATTATTTAACACTAGAACTACCAGAGCAGTCAAAATGACCAATTGGTAATTGTTCATAGCAACTGTATAAATTCACTATGGTAAAGCTTTTAAAATTTACTGTGATTTTCTGCAGAAGATATAAATGAAAATTTGTTTTCTATGTATTTGGTACCTTTTTCATGTAATTTTCAATTTAATCTCTTCCATGCCAATAAGTACTCTTTAATTGTCAGTAGTTCTAGTGTTAATACGGACAATTTTATTCCAATTTCGTTTTTCGTAGTGTTTCGTCACGGCGAATTTTTGTTGTCTATCGGAAGTACGTTTTAAATGAACACATAAATTATAATAGTTGATATATATCGGTAAGATAGTTGTTGACCTTGAGAGATCTTAAATCGCTCAGAAACCGGTCTGATATTAAAACAGGACTGAGACCCATCAGCAATGGGTAGAACGAAAGTCGAATTCGTTTCCTGCGAGGTCTTTTTACTGATCTTCCAAGAAGTTATCAGGAACAAATGTTGATAATCGGTCGAACACCGAGGCCTGTTTGCAGAGGAATCGTAAAAAGTTTCTAAAGATTCTCGAGGCGATCGGTTAAGATAACTCACAACTAGAATGGTAATTGGTACACCGCTGCATAGACAATGTATCGATAATGCTCGCAAAGAGATAATCACAGATGTGCAGCTAAAAAATTGGAGCTGGTAGAAGGTAGTGCTTTTAGGTTACTCTCTTTATAATGTTTAACTCTTTGGAGTATGGTCGGATTAAAAATATCCCACCTTTTTTGATGCACGGTAATGCATGGTGGGACATTTTTAGACCGACCTCGAAATATTGCAATAGCTGCATGCGTAGCTATTTAAGCCTACTATTTAAGTCCCACCCTATAACAATAAATTTAATTGAATTATTACTATTTTCTTATGTTTCCATATTATGTGATTCCTTTGTTAATAAAAATATACCAGTTTTATTTTATTTAAAACGCAACAAAATTTCTGTACAACATAGGTCTATTCATTCTTTGAAATCCTGTCCCTCAAAGAGTTAAAAGAACTATTCAAGTTCCGTCTCTTCTGTATGAAATTAAAGATTACCGGGGTCCAATGAACGTCACCTTACCGATTACGGATTAAAGTTCGACGAACGTGATTGCCAAAACGATCTCAGTTACGCATACCTTCGACGTTATCTTGAAGATCGTCAGAGGCTTCACGAAACGACGATACCGGATAGTGGCGGCACCCTGCACGACGCCCGATCCTTGGGAACAAATTTCACGGTACAAGCTAGTCCTCTCGTAGAAGTCCGCCCTGGCGAAGTCGAGCTCGCGAAGGTACCTCGCGTTGTTCATGTGGTACAGCAATGTGTCCACGTCCGTGGTGGTGCAGATGCCTGGCATAAAACAAATATTAGCACGACCGTGAGAATACACGTGTACAATTAGACAAATGACGTTGTATCGTGATTCTATTATCGCTTGCACCGCCTCGGGTATTAAAAGCTGCAAATTAGACACATTGAAATTCATCAAGGTCGACAGCCTGATGCTCACCGATGGACTTTCCTCATTTTTCTCGACAAGCCACTTCCGTTCCGTATTGGTTACGCAGCGTTTGAATAATTAAGAAGGAAGAAAAATATGTCGCCTCAACTCTGAGACGTACGTTCTGTAACACCGATTTCAAGCTACGAAGCGTAGCGTTTCTAATATAATTATTTTAACCGGATCGATGTTTCCAGCGTATGAAGGAGATAAGACAGTTGTGAACGAAGAGAGGCTGATCGGAGACGACGACGGTTTCCTGGTCTGCTGCAAAGGCTGATAAATAAAAGATCAAGCGTTTGCTGGAATATTCAGTACGCTATGCGTTCAAAGAATTCATTATTCCTCGTTAGAGTCGCGCGACACGCCAACCGTGACAAAGATGCGGTCGTTCTCACGCAGGACGCCTGTGAAAAGCGGACCACCGTGTAACAAGGAAGCTGTGCGTCGAGGATACGCTGCGAAATTAACGTTGTTTTTGTTTCGCTGGCCCCGCTGGTCCAGTTTCGTAGAATCTCGCATGCACCGTGAACTGTATAATCAATACTCGCGCGGTTTTGCGACACGAACAACCGGCCGCTTGACTGATTCGCGCATGGTAGGTCAAGGTTTAGCGGGAACCAGTCCGAGATAAGTCGGTAAATTGTAAGGATTCTGGACTTACGTAGCGGGACAGGTGCGTGAAATGCATTTTCATGGAATCTCTGCGTACTTGAACATTGTTTCGAGTTACGTCAAACCGTTGTCGCTAATTTTACCACCAACGAGGCTACGTTTACACGAGGTATCGTTTTTCCATTCAATCTCGACAGACTGAACATCCTTTTGCTTCTTTAAACAATATACCCTGTGAACCTAATGTCACGCGACCCAATCGCGACCTATTCATCCTCACAGCTGGACTTCCTGTGCTCACAGAAACAGCTGACATTTTCCCCGGCCACCGATTCGAACTCCTGGAACAAGGCTGTATCGATCGAAGCGAACAAAATTCCGAGTGGTTACTTCCACGTGAACCCATCCTCCTACTTCGAACCACCGATCGCTTCCCCATCCGTTTCAAGGTTGTAAACAGCAGACAACGTACCGTAGACAGTGGTCTCGTCGAGAATGTGGACTCTTTTCTTGCAGAAACGCGCGAAAAACACGGTGAAGAACATGCGCAGGAAGTAGTGGAT
The DNA here is from genome assembly GCA_033822845.1 of Tetrapedia diversipes. Lineage (NCBI taxonomy): Eukaryota > Metazoa > Arthropoda > Insecta > Hymenoptera > Apidae > Tetrapedia > Tetrapedia diversipes. The sequence continues at coordinate 1,499,579 of JAOPTO010002141.1, forward strand.
CTCTATTAGGCCGTAGAGCAGCACGACGGCCCCAAAGACACCGGTCAGCACCCAGCAGGTAATCATGCTGACGACAATCCGTCCGTTCCTCGCACGTCCTTGAGTGTTGAGTCCTTGGCTGCGAGTTCCCCGCCGTGGTGGTCAGGCTTTGGAATTTCTCCGCCGCCGGAAAGCCACGGAACTCCACTCTATCGATTCGTCGTCGAGACTGGCGGCGGCGTTTCCTGGCTCGGTTCTCGCCGATGAAAAGCCGGCACCCTGTCGGCTAGCATGACAAAGGGCTGCGACGGGTGAGCCGAGGACGGTGCACGACGGCGAACACGCTCATTTTCGAATGCTCGAGCGGATCAAAAGAAACGGAGGAGCACAGCGTTTGTGTGTCGACGTTCTTTCATGCGCGTTACACGGAAAGCACTTCGAATCTGAAACGTGAGAAGCGGAAACGTTTGAGTGCTGGCGGCAAACATTGTTAAGAGCCGGATTTTTCATCGGAGTGTCTGCGCTTTTCATTAATAACGCGCGTACACGTGTGCATGCACGCGTGACATACAGATACACGGGAGATTCCACTCGACGATGCTTTTAACGCCACGTCGGGCTGGGCGGACGTTCGATAGAGAAAAGCGCGAGATAATGATCAAAGTTAGGCGATATCACACGACCTGCGAAAGAAACCGCGCGTGTGCGCGATAGCGCTCCATAAACGCGCAGAATGAATCTCTTTTGGGAAATTCCGATCGTCAATCGACGGTGCTATTATCGAAGGTACACTCTCGTTCGATGTAATCGTCGCACCGTGTACCATTGCCAACTGGCTGGGAACGGATCATCGATGAGCAAACAGTGTATCGAAAATAGATGCGGATGAACGTCCACGCGATTCTGGTAATCATTACACGCAAAACGAAACGATGACGAATCACGAGCAACGAGCCACCGCGACTCCACCGTCAGCGTTTACCACCCACTCCTGCGTGACTTTCGAACGCGTGTACCCACGATTTCTGGCAGAACGGTAACACGGAAAATTATCAGCGAAAGCCACTTTCGATACTTTCTCCTCCCTCAGAAGGTCGCGTAATTGTAACGCAAAACACGTTCCCGGTTGGTCGCATTCTTCCAAAAACTCGCCCCAAACCGGTGGCTCGGTTCTCGGGCGGTGGCTCACAATGCGCCACTGCGTCGTTTTCAAATCGAACCGAAGATATTTCTCTCCCGCCGGATCATAGAGACCGGACAAATGATATACTCTCCATTGTTATTCCTTTCGAACAATGGACACCTACCTAAAGTCAGTCAGCGAGATCGGAAACACACTCCGTAGGACCCTTTTTGCGTCTGTGTTCCACCACTCTGTTCACAGCAACAAGCCTCTGCACATGCTTGGGATCAACGCGCACGAACACGGGGAGCCACCACTGCTACTGGACGAGCAGGGCTAAGATGTGTCCGTTCGTGTCGACGACATCTCACCAACTGCTGCTGATCGACGCATCTCCTCAGGCTCCGACGCCGCCGCCGTCGTCGTCGTCGTCGGCGTCATCGACGCCGGGACGTCCCTTTCCAGAAGCCGCATCTGCGCCGAGGTCGGCCAACCATGGAGCCGGCATCTAGTGGGAGGCGAAGCCTTGCCGCGCGCGCGTTGACGTCAGGATCCTTGGCGCCTTTTCTTAACCCATTACCCGCCGTGGCTTAAAAATACAAAACAAAATTAAATTATCTGTATAACGATATTCACACCAACCGTTTAAAACAGAATATCGGGGGTTTTTAATACTTTCATAATGGAGCACGAGATATGATCTCGTTATTTTAACGGTTCTTTTTTATTTAGAAGTTGGAGTTATTAAAAGAAACAAATTTGAAAATGTGCCCCAAAAATGGAACATTGGAGAATAATGGGTTAACGGGAAACCGACACTACAATCGGAGGCTGCCATGCCCTTTTATGCGGGAGGGGGAAATGCATCGCGAAAAAAAATACAGCTGGATGGGAGAATACCTGTTTGTTGGGACTATACATACCTTTTTGTTGGCCGCTCGAAAAAAAGAACTGCGCTCGCTCTGCGCGAGGTCTCAGAGAACCACGAAGACTACCGAAAAAGTTCGGCTAGGTGAATTGTTATTAGCGATAGACAACCCCCTTAGAAGTTTGCAACAACGGAAAAGCGCAGATACTGATGGCCTCGTATAATAATGTTATATATTATTATTATATATAATACATTAACATTATATATTATTATTATATATCATATATTGATATTATATATTATCATTATATATTATTGTACGAGGTCATGTAATAATTTAAGAAGTAATTATTAATACTTAAAAGGAAACGGAAGCAATTCGGAACACCGTAGAAGGTAACGCATGCGAGAGAACAAAGGAGCAATCTGAAAATTTTTAGCATCCTTGACCTTTCGTGGTTTTTACTGCCCGTTGATCTGTACGATGAATCGAGTCTGCTTTCACGTGCTTTTTCTATTACCAGATTAAAAGAGAGCACCGCCGGGCTTTCACGACACGTTTATTATAACACCACCTGTTTGATATTATTATAGAATGTGTTAAAGAGCGATCACTAATTACGACGTAAATTGTAATCGACGTTTCGCGCGGTTAAAGCATAGTTATATCACATTAACACACCGTTGAATTATCAGGGTTTACCGTAACTGCGTCAAATTGTGACGAACAGTGGAAAATTTTCCATTCTTTTCCCTTTCCCTTGTTAAATTCCAGTGAAAATAAAACCACAAAGCTATCGTTATCGTAATTACGTACGACCGATTACAACGCTGATACCATTGACAACGGTCAAATTTACAATGTAACGGTTTCGTGAAATCGTCACGTTTGTTTGGCCTATTGGAAAAAATGTTTATCCTTTTTTAAAATTCTTTAGCAATATATTCGTAATTGACGTACAATCGATAAGAATATGGTAAATAACGTTTACTCGTACATTGCGCGTAGATTTTTTTCTGCGCCTCTATTTCTAAATACCAAATGAAAATACTTTTGAAAGCGAAACCTTCCTCGGTATCTTTTTAAGAAACATAGAAAACCGGTGCTCTCGTTTGCTCGTGACTCACCTTGCGAAACATACTTACGTTATGTGTAATTGGTACGGAGAAGAGCAAGCAAAGGTTCGTTAAACGTTGTTTGAAGGCGGGGCATGTACAAGCTATACGATGCCACGTCGAGGAGGCGATGGTCAGGAAACGCTTTCCTGCTGATGTTTTATGGAAAACGCGTAATTCGCGAACGAGCAACCACGAAATCAGCACGAATTACGAGTGAATCAACAAATAAGTCACGTGGGAATTTCAGGCATCGTGAAATCTCTATTAAACTACCGGAAGCATCGTAGAATTGACTATTACATTCTGTGTGTAGTCTCTGCTCAAAGAAGATAAGACGAATCACGATCCAAAAACCAAGCGAAGCGTAGTTCTTTTTTTCTTGCAATCCGAATCATCATACATTATAAAAAAAATCAATATCGTCTCTTTATTATAAAAAAAAAAATAATTTATACATTTTATCCTGTTTAAGGCTACTTTTAGAAAATATAAGACAGGAGATTAATACATTTTTGGTATAATGCTCATTCCTCAGGATTTCAGGTATTATTAGCTAGAGAAAATGTCTACGACAAACGGTTTATCTTCTCTACCGTACGGGGTTAAAGGCAGATCGTATGGAATAGGAAAAACTGGGATTCCTGGTTCTTCTTCTTTAATGGGAAACGTAGGTTTTCCGATCTATAAGAAAAATAACATACGTTCTTATCTGTAAAACACGTACGGGTACATATTGTATTACTTTCACATACAACAAAATGCGGAATAAATACAACGCCTGCTTCATAGTTCAAAATATTATGGGCATCCTTGGTAGTCGTTCCCCATGCGGCTTTACTTAGATTAGCACTGGTAAGAACAAACCAAGGTATACTTTTCAAATCCGGCGAGATTCTCGTATAAGACTTAATATGTGGCATCGCTTTATCCCTATGATTACATGATGCTTTCCATTGACTAGAAAAATTATTCATATTTAAATAATTGAAATGGAAAGATGTAAGTAAAAATTAAGAACTTACCACATGTATGATTCTATCCATTCTTGCCTTGAATGCATCTTAAGGCTATATGGAAAACAACACGATCCGTCTCGACAGTCGAAACTTTCTTTATAATTATTTAGAGACGGGTAGATAAATTGAAAGTTTGGTTGACTTTTTAAGCTTCTTGGATTCTCTTTTGACATAGAGGACACTATGTCTTTCTGAATCCAACTTTCATAATTGGGCCCTAAGCTACCTATACTCGAGCTCTGTGCCACTAAGGTCCATTGTGGCGAATCCGGTGGCAATGTGGCGTGTTTTGAAAGAATCGAGCCTAACCTCATATGCCCCCAGAAATCGCATTCTATGCCCGTATGTCTTCCGGGTACAGAAGCCAAAAAGAATACATTTATAGCAGAAAAATCTGCTCTCCGGACGGCACACGTCCATTCCGCGATACCTGGTTGCATATACCTTTGCAGATAACGTCCGAAATCCTTTTTGAAACCAGTTTCGGACTCCCCTTCACTGGGTTTTGCGGATTCCGGTAACGGTGGAAGACACGGCGATATCCAAACCCTGGTTAATAAAATTGAATCAACCGTTTGATCTATAAAATCCTTCCTTTGAAAGCAAACGCGAGATAACTTTTAAAATTATTTTACAGACCCTTGAGTTCGATTTTCCCAGTCGTCTGAATATAAATTTGCTGTACATATTATAATTCTTATACTCTCATCTTTATACTTGAATATCATTATTTTACTATGATGACATCCAAATTTCGAGGACATATCCACAGGTAACATTGTAATATGAAGGCCCACGGATTCTGTATCAACACGCTCGCCATATAAAATATACATGCTTGTAGATTGTCCTGCTAGCAAGTATTGTAGACAAAGCCATCCCACATCGACCATAAAATTAATATGTAAACTACAAACTATTTCCCCCAAACTAATATCTAATATTTCTGGAAATGTTACAGACAGTGACTGATCATAAGTTGCTTTTGATTTTTGAACTCTTGTAGAAAAGAAGTGATATGGTGCAGAAAGAGCATATTTCATAGCAAAGTTCCCAGGTGGAACTACAGATACGGTAAACCCATGCTCTTTCATCTTTAAAATTGCTTTGTCTCTAAATTCATTCCTAGATTCTGCAGATCTGCATAACAAAAAATTTTTGAATAAAGAGCTTGAATTATCTGAACATTTCCATGTGCTTGAACTACATTCTCCAACCTCTTTATTGCATGTACTATCATTTATTTTTGATTTTTTTATTTCTCTATCACTATTATGGGGAACACATCTATCTCTTTTTTTAACCTGTAAAATACACTTTTTTGTAGATGCAACTACTAGAATATCATCAAACTTATCCTTCATTTTAGAAATTTCAACGTTATCCCTTTTATCGATTACCTTGTCTTCATTGCGTGTACTACTTTCACCTTCTACTGTTGAACTTGTACTACTTGGTTTGGAATTTAAATCTGTGTTGGAAGAATTACTTAAGTTTTTATTTTTTTCTTTTCTTAATACTATCTGCAAAACCTTTAATTGATCTAACAAAAGAGAGCGATCGGTACATTCAAAATCAAGTCTTTCAGGTAATTTAATGTCATCGTCTAACTGACTGATTACAATTCTCTCCACTGGAATAGAATGTACATCGTTTATTGATCACAATCAATCAGTTACTATTGTGACATACATATCAAAAAAGATACATATGTAATACTTACAATGCGGATGTGACATCTCGCTAAAATGAATTGGATTTCGTCTATAACACTTTATCATGTACGGACACGGCGTTTTAACTGTAACTGCATAAAAAAATATAAACTTTTTAAATTTCATAAAATTAAATTTTAACCTTAAAATTAACTGAAATCTGCTTACCTTTACTTAAACTTGTTGCCATTCTTACTTGTTTTAGAGAGAAGATAATCAGAAAAACGTAGCCCTTTAAATGTTGATATAAATAATTATGTAAATGATTAAAGCCGGTGCGGTGATACCATCACAATTTGTTTCGCATTTATCGAACTGTTAGTTTCAAATTGGTAATAAAGAGAAGAATAGGTGGCGCTATGGTCAATATAACGTAAGAATAGTTTAGATTTAAACCGCTTCACGTTTTTAAGTGAAAATTTAAGTGTAAATCCTATCAAATAAAACATACTCAATTAAAAGATATAAAATTGCTATTACTTAATATTTATTTCATCGTGTTAACGATCAAACAGTGTGATCTGCTTATATATCGTTTCTCAGTTGAAGTTTGAATCGTTTGGGACCACTACATTTTTGAACAAAAGTGAAAGGAACCAATACAATTCTCCATGATAGTTCATACATTCCAGAGCCGCGTAAGTTAAGCTCCAGAGCTTACGAAAGCTTCTTTTACTCTACCTCCATTATCGATACGTTTCTTTTTCTAAATTAAAAACTGTATATCTTTGTTTTTTAGATATTGTTAGTATTAGTGGCAGGATGCGGTTCTAAGGAGTAGTCTGAGCTTCGCAACATGGAGTTAGTCTCTTTTCAAATTATTCCTGTTTTTTACAATTGATGACAGTGGTGAGAGTTTAAACCTAATATCAAACGAGGAAGAAACAAATGAGGAAAGTTAGTACATTTCTTACGCATTAGTATAAGTTATATCAAATTCTTATTCAATACCGGTTTTGCTATGACGCCATTACTCATTTTCTAAACACGTCATTTCGATCGAAAAGTTAAAAATTGTATTTCGATAAAACGAAAGAAACAAGCCAATTCGTTAGATAAACAACAAATGAAACTAAAGATTAACAATAAATGATTAATAGAATCTCGATGCATAATGGCGCGCATTTTTAATCGACTTTCCGTCATTAAGTTTCGACAAGGAAATTTATCGACCGGATCCTCGTGTTTTCTATGCTAGGTAACCGCCACTTAGGAAAGAACTGTGCCGGTGAATTTCCATTTTTGCAAGAACAATTTGTCAGCGCGTAAAGAATCAAGAAGTGGTCTTAAAAATCGGTTCGCTTAATATGCATGCGCATAATTTACGGACTACCAACGGTATCGGACTGATTAAATTAAAGCCGTTTGAAGGGGGATAAGGGGAGGTCTCTTTAGTCTGTACCTTCGTGTAAAAAACGGATAGTCGTTTGGAAAAAGTGTATATACAAACTAAAGATAATGCCTACAGACGAGCATTATCGAATCGAGCAAAAAGAGAGGGGTTTTCCCCCCAAAGGGGGATATTTCAGTGTATATTTTACGACGATTTTATTTCCACTACTCCATCCATCGTACTTAACCTATAAATGTTTATCGTTTTTCCAATAATATTGTTGCAAGCAAATTTTATTTTACGATTTGTAGAAAATACGTCTATCTAACATTTTCTAAATACAAAATTCCTACAAACGTAACATTCAAATATACATATTCATTCAAGCATCGATATTTAAACCGCACTATAACAATATAGATATGCTCGGATTTTAGATAGAAAAGGGATACCGTTGCTTTAAAAAAAATCCCTAGGAAAGCTCAAGGGTGTCCAGATTAAGGGCAACGCTGGTGAGATTAACGAACCAGCGGACAAGGACAAGCTTAATCAGGAGATTCGACGTGTGACGCATTATTCTGGGCGAAAGGGCGTAGAGAGGGGAGGTTAGATCGGCAAGGATTAAATTGTCTTCAGGTTCTATATCTCAAACCCTTCCACAACTCACGTGTTCACACAAAAAAACCTGTAGAGACCTTCCTGTCCTCGCCACTAGGAGGGATTAAACGACGACCTCTCTCGCAAGTGCTCGAGCTTTTTCCTTTTGATTAGGTGATTTAAGGGCAGCTCCTGTTTGTAGGCCAAAATTATCGACGAAGAGAGATACCTGGTGTTACCTAGGGAAGTGGTAATTAATAATACTTAATTACTTGAGAAGGGGGGAGGACAAATTTTCCAAAAACTCCCATCATGAACACATTTCTTGCAAGTGCTCGAGTTCGTCACGGTTTTTACGTATACAAGTTCCCACAAATCCTTTCCTATCCCTGTGTCTAAGACATGGACTTTATAGATAAGTCTTCCTAATGAGTTCACTAGCAGGCCTCGGACGAAACACCCCTTCCCTTTTCTCCTTCACTCTCTTCTTTCGCAACAGTTACAAACCAAAGCTTCGTTTCCATACTACCCCATTCTACCCCTCTTCGTCTACGACTCGATTGCCTGGAATTTCTTCTAAACGGTTCTTCACTCAACGATAGTTCACTCATGCAGTAACGTGGAATTTTTCAAAGATTATTAACCAACCAAGCAGCACCGGTGATATGTTCTCGTAAAAACGGAGATACTGGCGGCGAGCACGTAATAACATAATAAAACGCGGGACTGCTGCGAACGAGGCGCCAGCTTCGAAGGGTTAACGCCATCGCTAATCCCTATCACGGAGCGTTCCGTTCCCGCGTGCATCGTCCCACGTCCATCCATCCCCTAATTTGTTCATTTAGACAGGGTATTAACTAAAAAAGGGCCGTTGCCCGTGAAATTGCTATAGCACACGCATCGGGGCTCGGAAACGAGTCCCTAACTGGCAGTTTCGTGTCAATCGTTTCGCGAATTAAATAAATGATTGCATTTCTTTTTTACGTTTGCTCTTGTATCTTTTACGTTTTCATATGTTTGCATTTCTTTTGCGTCCCATTATTTTAACCCTTTGCACTCGAAAGGTGACACTCGGCAGTTTAACGTATTCCAATATTCACCTGTAAATTTTCGAAGACGAAAAATTGCCTTTTGAGTGCAAAGGGGTAGGTACATAGTTATCCGTTTCACGAATGAAGGAAAAAAGAAATCGAACAACAAAATACAATTAGGTTGTGCGAATTCAAGAAAATTTCCAAGCGAACCTAATGACTCTACTAACAACTCTTTATGCGCCGTGTCACAGAGCCCCGGAGGTTTTTCGAAGCCAAAGAATGGTCCTTCGAGTGGTCTACAACCCGAACCCAACCCTTAACCAAACCATTGTGAAGTCAAACGTGTCGCAGATAGGATAAACATCAACATTGTCGAATGTGATGTTGTAAAAAGTCAGCGGCGGACAATGGAGCGGCCGAAAAGTGGTACCCGTCAGGTTCGCAGGATGTCGAGAAAGAGGAGTGGGAGAGATGCCGCGGCGTCGGGACGCCTCGGTCCGCTCAGTCACCGCCCAGACCGCGCCGCGAGCGATCTGTACGACGAGCCATTCGCGTGCTCCGCCTCGATCTCGTGTCCGGTGTCTCGTAGCTTCTCTTTCACCCCTTTTCGTCCTTCTTCACGCGCCTCCGTGTGCCATCTCGGATGTATCTCAGCTCCTGGTGCACCGCAACGTGACTCGTCGTGCCGTCCACGTGCTCGTGCTCTCCTCCTTTCGCTTCGCAGAGCCTTTCAACCGCCCGTGGTCCTTCGTGAGAATTTCGTCGACGATTCCTGTGGATCGCGTGACCGTGTGATCTTTCCCCGTGGCACGGTGCACAGTGATTCGTTTGCATCGTGCACGTGAACCTCGGTGGTGCAGAGATAGAAGTGGTGCCGTGGTGGAGCCGGCCGGGACGCATCCTGTGGGAAGCGGTTTTCTCTGGAGGCACTCAGAAAGCAATCAAGATCCATCGCTGCCCAGAAATGCCAGAAAGTCAAGGTCAGTTTATTTACACCGCCGCATTACCGTGTGCGAGTATCGTGAATCATTCTTTATTTCGGTTTTATTTGGACGATTGCGCGCGCTCGAGCACTGTTTACCCTTGCGGTTTGGTCGCGTCAAAGAGACTTTCGAAGAGGAGGTGGTTCGAATGGAGGTCGAAAACGCGTGCAATTACTTATGCTAATTAAAAGTATCGTGGGTGATACCTTTGTGGTACAATGAGTGGCGCAGAATGGGAAAATGAAATGAAATTGTAATGGTGCACAGCGAGACGGTTGTGGAAACGTTCCTCTTGACCTCGGTGTGTTTTGTTGGACCCCGACATTCGGTTCAAACGAGAGACAAAAATGCTTGGGTCGAAACCGATCGCGACTAATTCTTTTCAGCTTCATTCGTGGTGGACAAAAGTAGCGAAGGTTTCCCCAGAGGTTGTGTTGTTGCAGCAGCGTGGCAATAAAAAGCGCGCGGGCTTTCGTAACGTTATGTACGCGTTTCGTAATCCCGCCTCGTTTCACCCTCGAAAGCTCGCATCTGGTTGCCTTTAAGACTTCCCGGTCCGTCAATCGTTCGCCTAATTTTTAGAGGAACAGTCCTAAAAACTGTTCACGTGTCAAAAAAATCCGTCGATCCTTCGTTTTTATTAAAAATTGACCAAGTTTCGCGAATTTCTCGAGACGTTTGTAAATTGTTATCAAAATTTGTCTAATTTACCACATTACTGCACTATCCTCTTTATTTTATTTTATATGTAACTAGCCGGCACGGAAGTATTTTGATTTCAATTTTAACTAGTTTCAAGAGATGTCCAATTTTGCAAGCCCTTAACTTTATTTATAACTAAAAAGCTAAATACCAGTATTCATAGTGCTTGCTTCAAAATCAGTGGATTTTCAAACAAACTTTTATCCCTGATTTTACCCTCTTAGGGGTGTAATATCAGAAAATCCTCCCTTAACGGGTGCCTGCGTCATAAAAGGAACCCATTGTTCAGATTTCATGTTTCTAGCTTCAGTAGCTTATGCTCTACGATGATAAAACAGTCAGTCAGTCAGGACATGCCTTCTTATATGCAATATTCTCCGTTTTGAACTAGTACACTTTACTTAAGTACACTAATGAGCCTTACCTATATATTATTTAAATAAATAAATAAATAAACGTTCCTCCCGTTGTGCACCCGCGTCTTCTATTTCTCTTCGACTTCGATCGTCTCAGGGACGAAAGTTCGATATACGAGAATAATGTTCCGGACTTTATCTGTACTCGTCGCGTTGATTGAACTGTTACGGTAACGAGGGTGACAGGCCAAAGTCGTCGAATAACTTTAATTAATTTCGAACGGTCAGCTGCTGAGGTTTCCCGTAGCTGTTTCCTCTGATCGTTGGGAACTCCGCGAACTGTTGGATCCGTTAATCACGATTATCGAAAGAATGCGGTTCGCTCATCGGAAAGCGATTCCGCGGGACCTCCTCTGTTCGCTGAAGCGCGAACAGCGTCGAGCATAAATTTCAATTTCACAGCCCACCACTTTTTTTCGTTCTGTTTATTGTTTATGTACCGAAATCCGTTGAAATAGGACCGGGAGGAAATCGCGTTGCGCCGCGTGAAAAAAATAAAATAAAAACAGAATTGCAATTCGTTCGAAATCCCGTTCGTTAAAATAGTATTCGCGGTATTATCACAACTGACAACTGACACCGACTTCGAGACAGTTAAATCTGAATATTTGGTAGAATTTTTACATTTCGTTTTTGTGTAGCTAGTCTTCAAAATCTGATTATCGTTTATAAACGATCTGAAATTACTCTGCAGTTACTTCTCTGGAAGGATAATCCACCTAGCTAGGTTAATTAATTCGGTGTAATGTATGATTACAATTTAATAATAATAGGAATAATAATAATAATGATAATAATAATGCTTTATTAACGGACATAAGTCCTTTGGTATCAGATGGAGAAATACATAGAAGCACGTGTTTTTGAACTTTTAACTTACAGTATTCTACATTCTAGTTCTTAAACATTTTTATCAGAGAAACCTTAGAAGATTCTAAACTTTTGTGAAAAAAATTAATTTTATGTCGATAGTGATATGCAAGCTTACATAATCTATTAATACATAATCTATTAAGCCTAGAGACGTACGATAAGGAAGGATGTAAAAAAGGAATTTATTCCAAGTGTTAATCGTGGTAGGGAGCAACCGTTCTCTGGTATGATCGCGATTCAATTCAAAGTTTACGTTAACGCGCGTGTTCAGATTTAAAACACAGTTTAGAGCATCGACGCGCCTATTAACGTGGATTAAGCAGCATCAGACGGTAGTCTCGTAAACAGTTTCCGCTCGATAACTCGCAAATCGAATATCTGTCCATCGTATATACTCTGATCCGAATCGACAGGTATACGAGATCATTTTTCGTCGGTGAATCGGTTGCTGCCATCGCGGAAAATATTTCTCTGCTTCCTTTTTCCTCCCCACGTTTGATTTAGTAATTGTCCCATCGGCGACATTTCGAACCGAAACTGCTTCGTTTTAACACGAATTTATGGAACTGTTTGTCGTACACATTGTGGTGCATTCATCGAACGACAATTGAGGTTCGAATGGTTACACGTTATCGCGCAAGCTTTCTTCAGGCTGCGCGTGCTGAAAACGGTACTAAAAATGGTACACGATGCGAAGTTCGTTAAAAATATCCAATTCAGTGTTCTTATGGAGATGAAATGCTGTTTTTTATAAAAATGAATATTCAAGGCGTAAAGTATACAGCGGAGCGGAACTTAAAAAGGGGAGATACCAAAAATAACGAAATACAGCGCGTAGAAGCACGTATTGAAAAAAGTAGGAAAATGAAATATTTTGAACGTTCCTTGGTTATTAACCGTTTGAGTGTTAAAGAATTTTCTTGCATATATGCTAAAAGTGCGGGATAAAATGCGCGGTTATTTTTCTTGGAAAATAATAAAAATGGCAATAATTAACTCTAATTATTACACAAAAAGTAATATTTAGTAAAAAAAAAATTTTTTTAATTTATCTTTTCGTTTCATCGGCCATTTTCAGATAAATTAGAATTTAACATGGTGCTTTTTGTAATTATCAGTATAACGCTTATCTTAAAAAAATAAAAACAATTTTTAATTTTCATATTATCAAAAAGCACAATTGAATGATATTAATAAAAACCGGAATTAATATGAATACAACCGCTCTCAATTAATGTGAAAATTAAATTATAGTAACAAACAGCAGCTCGATCGTGCTATTTCGCATTTTTGGCAAAACATAAGAGAAGCGCGATAGCGTTTCGCAGTAATCAAACGATTAAAACCATTTATACGTGCGCAGATGAGATTTATTAGGACGATGCTCGCGAAGTGTCGTCACTCGTTTTGTCGCTTCAAAGGAAGCTTCAGCGTGTGCTGAAAACCTCGGGTACACGTAGCAGAGAACGCGTGAAACGTTAAACTGTATTTTCTTCGATAACGATTCGAACTGGTCGTTACGCGCGTCGGCGAGTTTATTAGCCGATACACATATATCACTGGGAAAGAATGTCTCTTAGAGGAAGATCTTTGAAGTGGATCGCGAGACATAGAGTGCTTCCTCGCTAGTAAAGTTCTAGCTTGTAAGTGGCCGTTGGAAGACGGATGGAAAAGAACGAGTTCGAGAGAGACACTTGAATCTTCGTTCAGTGTCTCAAAAGGCCATGGATCGTTCGATGATTTCATGAATAATCGACCTTAACGATCGCTAATTTTGCATAGACCGCTGGTAACGCTTTGTACAGCCGGGGAATGCCGGCATTGAACCGGGATAACCGTTATATATATTCCTCGTTAAGTGGCTCTTGTTTGTAGGCACGGTTTCTCTTTCAATACTTGCATTCAATGCAAAATTTATCATCGATATCAAGCTGGATGTAAGAAACGATCGCACACATCCGTATATTTCTCAATGGGTAGTATTCTTTAAATTTTTGCAGCTATACAGAAGAGAAAAATAAGGTATCGTTAATCGGTAGAAAATTCAGTGGAGATTTCTCCGTCGATTCATCAACTTGAATCGGACCTTTTCAATCTGGGAAGGGGTTGAACTCCCCTTCGAAACATTTGTAAAATATCGAAAGAAGGTACAAAGAACTTTTTCCTTGCCGCCACCGTCTCTCTTCCCCATTTGTCAAACGGGGAGCTGCTATTTATTAGAAACTCCGGCTAATGAAATAACGTGACTCCGGACTAATATTTCAAAATCACAACGGGGACGTGTCTTCCGCGTTCCCTCTGCCTCCCCGTACCTTTATTGTCCTCCGCAACTGTTCGGCGGCAGGCTCGAAATTTACGATCAGCATTCGGTGAATCGACAAGATACTCTTGTTTACATAGCAAGGAGACAGAACAGAGAACTGTGAATTATGTCGAACCTTTATGGAGCATTCGGTTCTGCGTTGTTTATACCCTTTTTGCCACGAGCAAGAAATACGAGCACGATATTGCACTACGCGGCAAATTGTTACGCAATCCATCATCCTTTTGTGATGCTACAAAAGCAACAAAAGAACTTCGTTCGAGTCCTTACAATACAATTTTGAACGTTTTCTTTGGTGCATTAGATAATGCTTCGTAGGTGGTAATCTTTTCGTAGGTAGCCGTGATATTGAGAATGCCTTATCTATATGGACAATTTAATGATACCGACTAAACGCTAGCGAATATAAATCGTTTCAGCGTCATTTCGAAGTTATTTTGGTTTCGCTAATACCCTGCAGGGAGATATAACCGGAGCTTTGTTTAATTAAATTTGTTTTTGCTTCTTAATCGCTTCTTTCCTCTGTACCAAAGGATTTTTGCCCGTAAATTAATGAATAAACGAAAACAAATTAATCCTTTCTGTTCACGAGACAATGTAACGCAAGGTAACTTTCGGAGTGTACTAAATTTCAATTAACTTTAAATCCCATCTAATTGGAAAAGAATGCTTGTAGTAAACAATACAGAAAATAGTCATTGTCTGCCATGTTTAACGAAACCTGGTTGAAAGCATAATAACCCTTTGACTGGTAAATTCTCCTGGTTGAAGTGCTCCGAGTGGACGACTCTCTATTAGCAATTGTGTTGCTCTAAATAGGAAATTCGAAAAATTAACAAATGCATATACGCGTCCATAATCCAGACAAGTAACTTTCACGAGAGACGCATATACGCATCCATCGTTCATACGAGTAGCTTTTTTCCGACGCATATATGCACTCATAGTAGTAAAGGGTTAAGGAGCACCGAGTTTTCACCTCGGGACATAGTTTCGAACACCAAGACCTCGTTTCGCGTGCGCTTCTTAATCTACCCGCACGATCTCGCGTTTAACCCGAACGATTTCTCATCCATTGTCCGATGAACCGCCCTCGAAGACGGAACACGCGACGAATAAATTCATCACGGCAACCAACCCCATTGTTGTTTCGCTCGGTTTAGCGCAAGCGAATCGAACGGACCGCTGTTTCTCGATCCTCCTGCGAGCGGCATAATTAATCGCGTCCGTTTCGAAACTCCTATCTCTTTCCACGTCGAACACGCTTCGAAAGCTTTGTGGAGTTTTAACCCCTAGGCTACTGTGGGCCCCTATATAGACGCTTGTGAATGTTGCTTGTGACTGAGAGCGCCTATGGGGCGCTTATCCCATTGCGGTAACCTGAAACTGAGGACGCCTAAAGGCGTGCGACGCCGTTTGGCTTTCTGACACGGAAGGCGCCTATAGGCACTCTGATATTCACAGTAGCAATTCGGTTCAGAATACAAAGAAATAGTGAAATTCAATTTTTTCATTACTGAAATATGTTTTCACAAAAATGCATCCCTACCCAAAATTTCACCCAAAGTTCTTGGCGTACGTCGTAACTGAATTCTTATCGTATGGTACGATCGGTGCGTCTCAAAGTCAAAGGTTTAAGGACGTTTGGACGAGCTGAAAGCGGGACGGAAGAAAGAAGTGCGCGGTCGAAAGTTTCCGGGCCGAGTCAAGGGTAGAGATAGAGTTTTGAGAGTGGGAAGATGGAATTTTCATAATGGAAATTGTCGCAAGGGTGCAACGCGACGCACGAAAAGCGACAGCCCCTCGAATCCGAGAGAGATGTACTTTAGATCCATCTTACCACCAAGTGGCCATTTGCATACGTAGTAAGGAACGAGACACTAGTACGAAGTGCCTCGTCGTCTCGATGCAAGGGCACTCTTTTCTCTGGACGGAACCAAGTTGTAGAGAAGAACTTCTACTCTGCCGCGATAGCAGCAATATAAAATTTTAACAATTCTGTCGACAATGGTACCGATTCTAACACATTCCTCAGTTTAACCCTTTGACTGCTAATTGCTCTAAGTTGAAGCGCTTCGCGTGAGCGGTGTGCTGCTGACAGTAGCGATCGCTGGGGACTGAATACTTTTCCATATTAACACATTATAATATAGTGCACCTCGTCGGCAGGGAAGGTGCAATTTATCGAAACCCGACTTTTCGAACGTATTTCTCGCGGCTCGATCCTCTCGTTTTTGATTTGTTTGAAGTATCACGAGGCGAATGGCGGACTTTCGACGTTTTATTCGAGCGCAGGCCCGTCAATTTATGCACAAACTTCAATCCTGAGATACGCGTCCGCTCTGATCGTCTACGACATGTTTACATAAGTTCATCGGAATTTCCCTGAAACGCTTGGCCGTTGCTACGTTCTTCCTCTCTGCGTACCTCCGTCGAAGAGACGCGTTTGCTAAACAGGCTACGTTTGAACATACAACTTTTTCGACGTCCAGTCATATTATCAATCTTGTTGCATTCCTGACCCACGAGCAAAATGTACTCCCACAAGTAAGGCCATTAAACGGTAAAAGAATGAGTATGCTTGGATCTCGTTAATACCAAAGTACACACAGCGACGTATAAATACTCTTCCTCTAACTCGATTGTTCTACACAATTTCGCCAGGTGATGTTTTTTCGTTCCCGCAGCGAGTTCCAGGACTTTCTTTTCGCTGGCTCGCGTAGAACTTCTCGTTAAAATGCTACGACGTGACGAGACGGAGAAAAGGAGAAAGAGGGGCAGCAGGAAGCTGGGAGGAACTTCAGCTTCTTCCACGCCCTTCCTCCGTCGTACATCTTTTCTTATCTTACCGTATCCCACGGCTGAACTCTTATTATCCTATTTTCATGCTTCTTCATCGGCCGAATCGGGGTTATCGGAGCACTCGATTATTTGGGTCATCCGTGGTTGCCACCGTTTTGCGCTGGCATCGAACACATCCGGCTTTGCACCGAGTATTTTGATAGCTATAAATAATGCCGCGCGCGACAAAACAATGTAGGAACCGTATTTAACCGCATGGAATCTCCGGGAATCAATTATCGCGGAAGACACGCGCCCAGAATTTTAACACAGCAAACCGAATGGAGAAATTTCCCATTTTTTCCACAACAAAGGAGCTGCCATTGATTCTATTTACTTTTATTATTAGTTGGTCTTAAAGTGGTATTGTTCACGGTTCATCAAATGCATTTTCTGCCTTTCCAAAGTACGATTTTTAATCAATTCAACACTGGTACTAACAAGACAGACTAACTAATAGCAAAAGTAAATAGAATCAATGGCAGCGCTTTATCGAGGAAAAAATGAGGGATCTGCCCGTTCGGTTGACTACGCGTTAA
This sequence comes from Tetrapedia diversipes, assembly GCA_033822845.1. Taxonomy (NCBI): domain Eukaryota; kingdom Metazoa; phylum Arthropoda; class Insecta; order Hymenoptera; family Apidae; genus Tetrapedia; species Tetrapedia diversipes. The sequence continues at coordinate 1,517,043 of JAOPTO010002141.1, forward strand.
TCGTGGACTACCATTGCACTTTTATTTTCTTTTTCCGCTGTTACCGTGCGGGCGTACAATCGTAACACGTGGAAACGACGCACAATTCTCGAAACGGTCTTCTATTTTCGGGTTCAAGTCGGGTTCGTAATTAACTGCGCGGTCTTTCTGTCTGTAGTAAATATCGTAAGAATATTCGGGAACGACCAGAGGATATTGAATGGGACCGAAAAGATGATCGTACAATTTGGACGGGATCACGAGAGAGGGTGAACCGCGATGTAATTGATTGGTCGCCGAAAATAGCTATATTTCACCGAGAGATCACAAACTTCCAGACCGTATCGTTTATTACGGGTAGGTTAAAACCTGCGGGATATAATTCAGCTCGCGTCTGCGTACGCAGCTCTGAAATTCCCGAAAGACCTTGCCGTTGATAGATAAAACGAAAGAGGAGCGCGTTTTAAGTCTTTTTAAAATTATTGCAACACATGTTGCCCGTGTAAAATTTCGCAAATGGAACGGCCGATTGGAGTTGAAGAGCGAACGCGCATATGTTCGGGCAATTGGGCACTCGTGAAACCTCCAGTTACACGAGAATCATACTCGTTTTATAGGCGGAAATGTTTATTCAGCGGCTCATCGTTTCGCGGTTGCCTCCTGCAGCGAATGGAATAAAATTAAGAAAGATCAATCGAAAAATCTTTTTAATCGCTGAACTCCGTCGCCTTGTTTCTTCGTGTGTTTCATGGATACTTGGGTAGTTTAACACGTTGAATGCCACGGAGGTCACCAATGACCGGCGCGCTCAGATTGGTAGAAACACATAATTTGGACAAATGCCAATACTTATCAATTCTTCGTTGTGTTATTCAAATATTATTAAATGTAAATTTTATCTCGCTATTCTGACGTATTTAGTCTACATTAAAAAAATTAATAAAAATAAATAAAATTATTACCATCGTTAATACAAATGTATGAAGAAATTAATGAAGTGTATAACATCTAAAAATAGTTAGACACTGTAACTTATTTGTTGTGGGTAATATTTCAATATTGTATGTATCGTGTAATAGAAAATTTATCGTGGCACCATTGGTAAACCTTGTAAAACTAGCGTGGAACTCGACGTGTTAAGTAGCTCGCAGATATCTCAGGTGTACCCGGTTCGAATTAGTAGCCTCAAGACGTACCAGACGTGTTTCTCTTTCTTCTCGTGTTCGCGTAGTTTCGTACAAGTTCCCTGTGCATCGGCTTTATGTACCTTGCACGTACATCCATCGTGCTGGTTCTACCTTGAAGTGCCGGCTCTTTCTTGTTCGTAACTTTTTCCCCATCTGCTCTCGCCTTTCGTTGCGGAATTTCAGAGAAGCTGCAGCGCGATAGCGCTCGCTTGACCGATCTCTCGAAACCAACTGACTAACGCCAGCCTGCCGGTGTCTCCGGAAATTAAATGCCACGTGCAGGAAGAGGATTGCATTTTCCGGAACGCGACGCGCATACGTCGCTTGTTTACAGATCCACGAAATTATAGTGGATACGCGCCACGATGCTGTGAGCTTCTAAATTAAACTCTCAAGATGCAACGCCGATAGATGTTGCATTAGTCTAGCACGCTACCGTTTCAATCTTGTTTTAGGGTTTCACGCGATAAAAGTAGCGGATAAAAGTTTAAGACTACAGGACAATGTAGAACATAGCTTTATGGTCTACAATTATTGTCTGTACATTCATTTTTATTGTTATTACAGTGGAACTCTATTTATTGAGTAGCACAGAATGCAAATTTTGTTTATCATGCTATTTCTTATAAATTAGTTAGTTTAACCTTTTGGACTCAAGGGGACGACATATAGTCGTCCAATAATACTAACTTCAAAGATTTTCAAGTGTAAAATATTTAATAAGATTTACGCATATTAAATTTCACTTCGTTTAGCTTGGCAATACACTAAAATTTACTTATACGATTATTTAATCCTTTGAGTTTGAAAATTTGCAAACTTATCATTTGGTGACTAATAATCACCTTTCGAATGCAAAGGGTTAATTTCGTTCACTCTTTGGTCTTAAACTTTTGTCCGCTACCGTAGATGCTGATTACAGTTTTATTCTGCGTCGAGCAATCGTTAGAATTTTACAAATCTTATCCGAGCAATAAAACTAAACCTTTCACCCTGTCTTGTTTCTATTTTCCTATTTAGACACTAGGAACCCGTTTATCTTGATATCTGAAAAGCTTCACAAGCTGTGATTCACGGTTACCGACTACAATTTCAACAGCAGGAACAGTCTCACGAAGTTCGAGGATCCTTTCGAGTCACGCGTGTATTCGCGGATGTATGCACACGTGTAGTACACAGCTTAGGTACACGGTACTTACGCGTGTATTGTCTGCTCTATATCGATACACTTCCGTACTCAATGCCACGGTGTTCGCACGTGCGCCTATCGCACCGCTATTTGCATGCGTGCAATTTGTATGCACTGCAGGTCGACGCGTATGCAAATCGGCAGTGAGCGCGGCTCGCCCCCCGACAGAAATATAAACTTGTCGGTGTCGAACGTTCCGGAAGTGTCCAGGAACCTCGGTGTAAACCTGTAACTCGACGAATTACTACGGTGATTCAATCGTTGTAACGAGTTTCCCTCGCTTTTGCGAGCGTTCTGCACGGAGCACACTCGGTGCAGTCCGATGTCGATCGGTCGACAGCCAGGAATTTTAATAGCGGGTTGCAACGTGGGTATATATTAATTTTCCGATGGCAATTTCCCGTAATAATCGATCGGAAACCACCGGGAACCTCGCTTGATATCGGGCAAACATTATTTTTGCGAGAGGACACGAATATATTACGATGTTACATAAATTTCTCAATCGTTTATAACAGAATGTGAAATAGATGTATGTGCTTTACAAAATTTGATTTATTCTACTGGCTTCCATGTTAGAAAAGATTTATTAGCATCGACGGAAGCTGCCCGAGGATAGAAAGATGTTGAGGGGGCGTTATTTGGAACGAAAAGGAATTCGTGTAAATAATTATGTAGGAATGCGATCGGGTGGATGCGAATTTAGGAAAATCTGAAGAGTATTTTAAAGTTAATATGAAAATGAGTACCCAGACAAAAATTCCGTTTACTCTATGTAGTAGTGAATCAGATTCAGATTCTGACCTAGAAAATACATTAATAGAGAACAATTTCATGGAAAATTTCGAATACAAATATCGTTTCGTATTCATATTCGTATTAATACCTTCCCGTCGTTGTTTTCATTTCTTTACCTGTTTACGTTATTTTCTACTCGAACGGTTTCATGTCCGGAAAAATAAATGAATTCCTGGACGCGGTGAGCTCGTCAACGATTCCACGATGACAGAAGCCATTCACCCGTTCTTTCCACCCTGACAGTCGCGAACAATGGAAAATTAAACGATTCCCGATGAGATCGGCCGCGCGTAATTAAGCATAAAGCCCTCGACGCAATGTCGCGCATACGAATCGTGCCCCTCGAGTACGCAGACGAGTGGCGCGAAACTTTCGACGACGGAATCTATTAAAACGACCTCGAGAAGAGGATGCAATTACGTTTGCGCGCAGGGCTACCCTAAGAGCAACCGCGACCACGTCGATTCGATTCGGTTAACGTTGTCGCGAACACTTTTACCACCCTTAATCTATACTTAACAGTGAGCTCGCCGATTCGTGGCTGCAAAGAACCATGGTATTGGTACGAAACCGATTAGATTGTATCGACTTCCCCTAGAAAAAGAACGATAGAACGTCTCTTAAAAATAAAATAACATAGCGATATAAAAGTATAATTCAAAATATTTAAAAGTATAATATATAGAGTAGCGGACAAAAGTTTAAGACGACAGGACAATTTAAAACATAGTTTCATAATATGCAAATATTGTTCATATACTTATTTTTATCGTTATTATGGTAAGATACTATTTATTGATTAGCATAGAATACAAATTTTATTTATACTGTTATTTATTATTAATTAATTAATTAATTCCTTTTGACCCTTTGGTCTTAAACTTTTGTCCGCTACTGTACCTAATGTTAAAAGACGTACGCGAAAGACTGGACAAAGAGCACCGTTCTATTCCGCTCGACGAAATTCACTTACATTAGCAACGCCTTTTAACCGTTCGATAGTGTTTGAGGCTATTACAAAGGCTCGATATGGAAATCAAACAACCGGATCCATCGGATGAAATAAGGTAATCGCGGCAATCGAGCGAATTCCCTCTCTGTTTGCCTTCCCCCTGACGAATGTTTGAGGAGGCGCAGGATTCTCGCGAGAAGTCGGCGTCGCGTCGCGTCGCGTAGCTAAACGTCGACGCCCCAGACCGACGCCATCCTCATTGATTCCCTCCGGCCGTTCGCAGCCCTCTCGCCGCCCTTCGTCGGTCTACGGCCCTTAACTGGCCTCGTTACCTGCGACTCACCACCCCTTCGACGGAATCCCCTAAGATTGTTGTAACGCGTTTCAAATGAGAGCACGACGGGATGACGGAAAGTTTTCCGGATGTTCCAGGAACTTTCTCAATTTTCATGAAATCCTGTCCTCCCGTAAGTCCCCCTTCCCTTCCCCGGGGGAAAGTCAACGATTAAAGAGCTGTAAGGAGGGGGAGTGTTTAGGGGTTGAAGCTGAGGGACCAAACTTATTAGGTTGCCGCGTAAACTCTGTTTATTGTTTTGTCCAGGGAAACAATCTGTCGGCGCTAAATTAAGAAATGTTTTTCGTTAATCTGTTACTTTAAGGGACCAGCACAACTTTGGGGTTACTCGGAGGATCTCAGAAATCGGTTGGAAACAATATAGATAGTATTACAACGATATGTATTTAAGGGTTTAAGTTGCTCTCCAGGGAACGACACAATCCGCGTTCGTCGTCGAGCTAAGACGCTCGTTCTTTAATTCTGGTCACGCGTGACCGCGTACCGACGAAATTGCGAAAGAAAAATGTTCATCGGCGCTGCGACTCTCGGTCGGGGTTTCTCTGAATCGTCAGGGGATGAATAATATAGTCAGACGGACGGAGTTACGGGGGAGCGTGGTTTCATTCGTGAATTAAAAGCTTAGCAAGATCCGCGTTTCAATATTCAGGTGACACTGTCTACATTTGGCTATGTCAGACTGCCAGCTTCGCCAAAAACTGAGACAGTGAAGTAATTATTATTTCGTATGGAACAGTGAGGATTGTACGATCAATCGAGTGGTTGAAGAGCAAGAATTACTCGTTTTAGTTAGTCAGTTGTTTTCAGCAACTTCGATAGTTTCTTAAAGCAGGGAACTTAAATTTAAAGTAGTTTAATTTTAAATTTAAATTAGTTGAGATTTGAATTGAAAACAGTTACCAGAGACAGTAGTTAGAACTAAAGACTCAATTTGAATTAATTTGCTCCCCTAATGAATACTGGAAACGTGTCCAATTCTGTTAAACATTTCCCTTGACAGGGACGAATCTTACCATTCACGTAGCTGCAGTTGCGAATAATAATTGAACGTTCGCTTGCAATTACCCTACACGGCCCTGCGTTTAGTATCGTTGCTGGCAGGAGAGCATATGCGACGCGTATCGCACCTATCTAATAATCAGAGATAAATGGCTGTCCGGTCGCATTAAACGAGATATCGATTCTGTAAATGAGAATCAGGATTTGTGGCGGACATTAAAGCAACCCGTGGTTCGCACCAGCCGATTCTAAACGTCGATTTCCTTGAAACCACCCGTTTTAGGGATCCTGCGAATATTTTACCGACGATTCGCCGATTTATAACGATATGAAATTAAAGTTCGCGAGAAATCGATATGACGGCGAACAAAATTTCTGCGTGTTAACAGTAGAAACGGGGTTATTTTTATGGCAAAAGTATATCTTATCTTTTTGTTTACAAAGAAAACAAGGAACTTGTGGTCTTGATGTCGACTTGGAATAGATCTCGCTTATAAATCTTCGACTGCGTACATTGAAACAATGGAACGTGCTCGGGAACAATTCGATGATATTTCACCGTGCCATCGGACGTTTGCAATTTGAAATTTAAAACATCACTGCGGTCCACTCCAAGTCGAATCAGCAAGATTTTATTGCGAACAGCCAACGGTATGTCATAACATCAATGGATATGTATTGTCTAAAATTTAAAACGCTACTGAAACCCATTTCACATTACGATCCTATGACCTTTGACTAAATCCTCTTATCATCCTATAGAGAAGAATACCTTCCAAGCTGCTGTTTCGGTACTCAGTGTTATATCGCTCACCTATGTACTATTGCGAGCCGATGAGATGCTCATTAGAAGGGCAAAAGGCAAAGGGGCTTATTCGCTCCATCAGTCCCCCACAACTGACGTTCACGCTTATACTACACAGTCGACATAATAGTAGCACCCCTTCGACCAATGCGCATAGAATGAGGCAAGCCCCCGTTGCTCTAACAAATCGTACCCGAATTCCTTCCAATTGACATCTCACCAGCCCCCTACAGTACTTTGAGTCGTTTCCAATTTCACAAGCCAGTCGATACTACTGCCACAGTCACGATCTTTGCATCTTTATACGGCAATATAATTGTCGATGAACTTTCCTCCCCTGTTCCGTCATCGAGAGCAATTTCGTGAACACGCAACGGAACTTGTTGCTCTGGATTCCGTCCAACCGGGCAACCGCAATTACTCTTTCAATCGATCACCCGCTTCGGCCTCGGACAGACTGAACCGAACCCGGCGACGCTCGACGGCCGATCATTTCAACGTGGACGCTCGAAGTTTAAGCGAGCGACCGGTCGCGTCGGAAGCGGGCCGCACGGCACGCCGGTCTACGATAAAAATGAAACTGTCACCGGCGGTGGATGGAAAATAAACTGTTCGCCGGTTTTTCCCGGGGTCAAGGTGGCGATTCCTTTCTCGAGTCGTTCGTATCGCGTCGAAGCGATAAATTCGAGTGTCCCTATCGGTTTCTCTATGAGCCCAATAACAATAAATGTAAACTATATTTTTATGCTGTACATACACTAGTGAGTTCTTATACCCGTAAATAAATAAATAAATAAATAAGTAAATAAGCAAATAAGCAAATAATTAAATAAATATTTTATCGCTATTATTGTTTGGCAAACCTCGAAGAAGCAGTATTAAGCGTTATTTACTTTTCTGTTTCGTTTAACGTGGACAAAACAGTGGGAACAGTAATCCCGATTGGCAATGTCACGTGTGTGACAAGCCAATATTTTTCCGCGAATTCCGGTTTAAATTTGGATCTACACTGCATCGAAGCTGAATAATCGTGGTTTATACCCTCGTCTATTTCCCTCGTCTGCGGTGCACAAAGCACGCGTCCGTTTCCGGTTGCACGCGTCAACCGTTCGTTAGGCACGTACGAAGAACGGCTGTGACACACCGGGCGACGCGATGATTTTCTAAATGTCTTCCCCTTCCTTATCCTCGATGATGCCATCAGCCGCACGGGCACGTGTGCGTATTTCCTTATTTCCGGTCAGAGGAACAACTACTCGGAACTTTGCGCTATACTGTTCGTCGAAGTTTTTCCATATTCGGAAGTCCCTGTGGGGCGAACGAATAGGAAACTCAGATCCGTCTGTGTCCTCGATTTCCCATGCTCACGTGTATAGGTGGTTACAAAAAGGTGTTTCAAATTTTTTAAATGTCGAGTGTGACTCAACACAGGAATTACTGTAATAAAAACTAACGTCGAGTCAAACTCGACAAAGGAGTGCAAAGAATTAATACGGTGCTTTTCATTGAAACTGAATAAAATCGGCGATTTCACTCCGTTACACTTGTATTTTTCAATAAACATTCGCCCCGAATGAATCACAATTTAACACCTTATCGGATCTCTGACAATCACGCGGAACATTTTCGGGGATACGAAGAACATGCGGCGTTTTATCGATCAAATTCGCGCCGCTCGTTTTATGGCCCCTATAAATTTGATAGGGGGGAGCACAGGGACGGGAGAACAGTTTTGTTTAGTCTCATAAAACCGGGAAGGTGGATCAATCGACGCGCTGCAGGATCTTTCATCTCGACTCCGAGAAATTAGGTTCTCCAGGGCGGATATTAAATGAGCGATTACAATGTCGTAGACAAGAAGGCCGCGGCAGGGGGTCCCGTAGAAGGATTATTGCCAGCACCTTTCAGACAGCGTCAGCGGGACCCGACCACCGTGTTTGCACGGACACCGATATTAAATTCTATTTTCATAAAACCATTGGAGAGATTCTGCGGCTGGGGCGAGATGAGCCCCACGTAGCCCGATAAAAGAGATGTGTACTCGCGAGAGAAAAAGAGTGAAAGAATTGAGAATCTTTGACGACGAGACATTTCGCTCTGTTTGACCTAACTTCGCCTAATTAACATACCCGGAGTAACAGAAACGGTTCTATAAAATACTATGTTTTGTTCGCGTATAAAGAATGAAGATAAACAGTCGACGAAATCAAAAATTAAAAAAAAAACTATATTTCAAATAAAGCACCTAAAATACTAGGGAGTTATTGACAACAAAATTGAAATATAATTTGGAGTGCAAAGGGTTAAGCCCTTTGGGGGGTTAAACCCAAACAATTTTGAAATTTTTCAAACTGCCAGAGTTAAATAGTCGTACAAGTAAAGTTCAGTATATTGCTAAACGAAACGAAATAAAATTCAATATGAGTGAATCTTATTAAACATTTACACTTGAAAATCTTTGAAGCTAGTATTATTGGATGACCACGAATCGTCTCTTGACCGTAAACGGTAAAATATGTAGATGCCTGAGAAAATCGGTATTTCGTTTCTCTCGAATTCGTGGTTAGTTGAAAACTCGTGTACGTCCGCTGTGTCGCTGCGTTCACCGCGACACATCGAGCGTTTCTCCTCTTCCTACGAATTGTCACCTTCCCCAAGTGGAGAGTCAGGGGATTAGGACGTTCTACTCGGCCTTATCATCGCGTTTCTCTTCGTTCAACCTCGCAAACAACGGTACACGTCCACGAAGCCGTTTCTTCGAGCGTGTCGCTTGGGTATACACAGGACGATTGGACGGTTTCGTTGAATTCACGTGTCACCCACACTTTGCTCTCTGTTTCCTACTGTTCCGTGACTATCTCTGACAATTGATCGGTGTGACATGGCAACTGGGATTATCGGGATTCTTGCTAATTTGACAGTATAACTACCAAGATTGGTCGAAACAACCAATTCGTAATTTTTTACGGAAACTTGATAAATTTATTGCGATACCTACAGTAGTGGACAAAAGTTTAAGACCAAAAGGATCTTGAGAACAAACGTTTTTCTCTGTTCAAATTTTCTTATCTTTATACACTTCTCTTCCATTTGTATATTTTAACGTTTTCTGTTACCGCTGATTGTAGCTATTTTCATACTTCAGTGTAATAATTTTCTTGTAATTCTTTAATGGGTTAATCCCGTATGAGTAAATGAATAAATAAATAAATAAATAAAATCTCACAACATTCCGTGCGTTTCCTCTACGCGAGGAGCCATTCCGAAGCTACAATTTTCCAGGGGAATAATTTCAAATCGATCGATATACAACGGAGAATCGGTTTCCGATGAATTTCAGACCGTGGCACAAAGCCGGACCGGTGCCTGACGGGTAGAAGACGTCTCTAAAGAAAGTTGATTCCCGTTCGAACGCTGATGAACACTTTTTCCCGAGAGATCAATAAACGAGCGCGGCCAATCACATAAACTGTTTGCCAAAATGGTATCGAATAGTTTTGTTTTTTCTTTTTGTTTTTACTGCCTCGGACTGTTTGGAACATCGCGTAGTCCCTCGTGGATTTTATGTCCTGCACGATTTCAAATTCGTTCGAGCGTCCGCCGGACGGAATCGCCAGAGATCTGTTTGTCTATGTGTTCGAGCTAACAAAGCTAGCTTACGCCCTTCCAATAATACTCACCGACGTGGCGGTGTGTTTTATTAGCCAGCACGAATGCTTGGCGAGGCGTGAAACTTCTCTTGGACACAGTCGGACGATTTTCTCCGCAGAATTGACGAGAAAGGTAACTCTTACCGCGAAAAACTTCCAACAGAGTGGCACAGCGAACTAATCATCCCTGCTAACGATGTTTCCTACTTCATTTTCATTAGATGTGCATATCATTTTCAGCTCTGTATAATATTTTCCTGTTTTTTCTATATGTGTTTTGATTACTACGTTAAAGGTTTGAAGCGTTCAACACTTTTCAACGTTCGACGCCTTGTGTAAAAGAGCTTAAATTCCGGACGCCTTAACGAGGCATTGTTTTCGAGGCGAGTGCCTTTTTTTCAGGTGCATCACGCCCTCGACGATATGTCCTACAAGCTTGGAGCTGCAACAGCTTTTCGAGTGTTCCTCGAGAATGCAGCTCGATTGCCTGAGGCAACGCTCGGAATGAACGTTTAGCTCCCTTCCCTTCGCTCTGTTTCCCGCTTAAATGTCCATAATAATACGTCTCTATAATTATAATTTTCGCGGAAACCGAGAGGCGAGCTATCGTGATAAAGTTATTTTACCTCGTCAGTCTATTATACCTAGCAAAACTCTAAGTTTCAACGTGCTGCCGGTATTACTATATCGGTTCACCTAAATGTATTCAGATTAAACACCGGTTCGAAAGGGATACGTATAGAGAGATCCATTAAATTTATGTACGATAGATCGATTTAAATTTGCATCATAATTGTTAATAGCCAGGCTCTAGTAATAAGCAACAGCAGAATAACAAGGTTGTTGGATAGACAAATGTAAGTTTATTGTAATGCACAAAACAAAATATATATAATTTATTTATTTATTTATTAACTTGGAGTACATAAAATTATAAATAATGGATTATATTATATTACGACAATTCCACAAAAAGGCTAAGAGTTACAATTACAAATTATTAAACAGACTGAATAATGAACATTTAAAGGCAGTTGTATCATGTGTGAACAGGTCAATCCCAGCAGTATGATAATTTGCTACAGATAGAATTCGATTAATAGGGTCCATGTTGTATGTATATAATGAACTCCGAAGCGTAAATCGAGGGACGAATCGGGGCCGTCAATTCCGTACTCGCTGCGGAAACATAATGGCCGATTTAACGGAGCTCGTAAACAGGTTGAGGAGTAGAGTCGACGAACGAAACACGAGAGCTTCACGTGGGCGTTCGTCGGGTTCAACAACAGCTGCGGACCATCCGAGAACGTGTACAGCGGTGTGGCCCTTCCTGGCTGAAATCGTTCAGCTCGAAATTACCGAGCACCACCGTTCGCTCGTTGAAGCTTCCTGTTGAAGCGTGGCCTCGCTATTTTCACCGATTTTCGTTTAGCGTCCTATTAAAGTCGGGCGAAGCTCGCCGCGATTAGGTTTCCATTGCTGTCCTCCGTTTTCGGAGACATATTCCAGAGGATAATTATAGCGGGGCCATTTTTCTCAGCAGGAAATCTCTTCTTCCTAATTCTCCTAAATCTCTTTTCGTAGGAGGAAATCTCTTCTTTCTCCCGTCTCTTTATGTCTTCCGTCTTCCTCGTGGACTAGGGGTACCTGAAATTATGGTTGCCCGCCCGTGTTTCGAGTCTGGTCGTGTTGGGACTCGAAACTTTTTTTTTAATAAATTCTTAATACGCGATGGAGAGTGTTCGGTTAGGCGTGGGGCATCGTGCGGTTAGCTAAATGTTAATAGGCTCTCAGTCGGTGAAGTATTAAGAAAATAGTCGAACGAGGGGCTTCTTTGTGTTTTTTGTTGCATCTTTGTTCATTGTTTGTCATCGCAATAACGAGTTCTGCGAACGAAGGAGTTGAACACAGTACGCGGGATCGTATCTCAGCTACTTCTATTTCATCGCTAAACTTAAGTAGCCAGGAATAAAGAGTGTCTAGTGGCGATAACGTCGACTTCGAAATTGGATATGCCGAGGCACGCGACTCGTCGCACTTCCTATTCGCCTCGACTGCATTTCCTTAATTGTACCCGCGCGGACGGTGTACTAATTAAACAGAAACGCCGTTCTCTGTTCTAGGCGAGGACGTGCGAGCTGATCCGATGAATGGGGCTCGGCTCCGGCGCGCAGGTATTATCTAGAAATAATTTCGAAGAGTGGCTTTGGCCGGTTTTCGTGGCTTCTGTTGCTCGAGTTCCTTTTTCGAATGCCCGAGGATCGATGCAATTAGGCTAGAAATTCAGGTCACCAGACTCTCGAAACGTCTGACACTTTCCCAACCGATCTTTCTTCTTTGACAGCAGAGATTCTCTTTTTGGAGATTTCGAGAAACGTTTCTCTTACGACGTAGGATAATATTTTTACACGCGTACGGCGAGAGTCAAAAGTGAGTTTTATGTTTTACGAGATTAAAAGCTGTGCGATGTTTCGACGAGTATGATAGCTAGGCATACAACATAAGGAAATCGAAGGTTGGAAGTCGTAATCGCTTATTCGATACCCTCGTCTGATCCCGAATACTTGAAGTACTTCCGTTATCCCGCTCATAGTCGATCGTGTTTCGTCGAAGTCATCGCATCCATGGAATAATTGGACCAATCCCCGTGAAATTTTCGGGAAAATTTGAGGATTGTCAAATACTTAGAAATTAGGGAGGGGGAATTGAAAGGGATTCTCTCGGAGACCGCGGCGGAAGCATACAGTTGCGGACAAAAGTTTAAGACCAAAGGGTGAAAGAAATTAAACTAACTAATTTATGAGGAATAGTACGATAAACAAAATTTGTATTCTGTGCTAATCGATTAAACTTTTGTCCGCTACTGTACGTATCGAGCTATGAGCGAACCATCAACCTAAGCCAGGATTATTCTCTCTCAGTTGGGACACAATTGGCTGAAAAACAAGAGAGGAAAGCTTGGTTGCTCCTTATAAAACACGATGGACAGGTTGCTCGTGCCAAGCGAAACGGGAATCAAATTCATCGAATCGATCGGATACGCGTCAGGCGGAAATAATCATATTTCACCCGTTAACTCTATTTCGTCGTTGGATCTTTCGAGATACGGATCTTAAGATATTTCCAGGCGATGCATTTTCTCGCGTCCGTTCGCTTTGATCCAGTTAGATTTCCAATTACTTTAATCCGGTCGCCTGACAGTAGCAGGAAACGAATGAATTGTATAACAAAAACGTTCTGTCCTCTTTGTTCAGGGGAGAGTCGAGGAGAACGAAGAGGACAGAAGGAAGCTGGGAAACGCGACGGTAAATCACTGTGAACGCTTCGAGCGTGAAAACAGCAAACGAAGGGACGGGAAAAGAGGGAGATTTAAATCTAATTCGCGATATAGGGGCTACGACCAATGGAGCTTCGCGCGTTACTGTTTTCTCACGAACGATGAAGACAGAAACGTGCTCGAGGTTTTTCTTACTAATAAACGGGAGAACAGCTTGGTTTTTGCGATACCCTTCCTGACTCCTGCTCCTTTTTTCAATCTAAAAACACCGGTGTTCTCGTTGGGAGCGTTCACGTTGACGGCAAGAACACGGTATCGCCGCTGTGTACTTTTAGAAATGAAAGGGTCGAAAGCTCCGGTCGTTGCCGTTAGATTCGCACCGTAACGCGCTGTTCGCATCGAGCGAGCGCCAGCTTCCGGTGTGTCTCGACTGCATTCGCGACGACACCCATGCCACCCTCGTTCTAGACCACTGTCGCGTCTTCTCGATCGTGTCGGCAAGATAAAAGGGGAGAGGAAGTGTATTTCAATAAATAGCATTTTATTTCCATAGCATGTAAATATTCAACAGGAAGAAGCGGCCTGCTCCTCCGTTTCTTCCGGCGCGTGCACGCTTTCCGTTTTCTCTGCAGCTTTCATCCCTTCTTTGGCCCTTGTACTTATTCGAAAGTCGAGTGGCGACGACGCGGGATGCTTGGACGAACCGGAAGGAGCAAGAGAGAGGGAAACTGCGAAAAAGGTGGTAGGGCCCAAGGGAAAAAAGCCAGAGGCACGGGGGTGTGTACGTGGCTTATCTTGAACTCTGCACACTGAAAGCGTTTCTGCCGCTTTCATCGCGCCACCAGACAAAGTCGAGTGGCAGTGCCGTGACGTTATGGCTGTCATCCTCCCTTCCTGTGCTCCCTGCTCAACTTCCGGGAGGCACAGCCAATGGTACCCGCCGTTGAATACGAGTCTAATTGGAATTGTTGAAGGCTGCGGCCGTGATCCCGCCTTGTAACGGCACGGGTAATGAGCGTGTTATCGACCGCAACAACGTATCTTAATTTACAAGGTTACGTATTGTCCTGGCGCTTGCAGATGATGCCTCTTCCTTGACGATTACTTTGACTCGTAACCCGTTGCACTCGTTTGTCGAGTGTGACTCTGACCCAGGCGTTTTGCGACGGTCAGGCCCAGACCCCGAGACTATAAACCAAAATTTCCATAATAAATATAAATGATTATCGGTCTCTAACAGAGCATTCTTCTCGATCTTACGGTGATCGATACTGACTCGGGACGAGAATCTGGTTTTGTTTGTCGCGGAACGAAGAATTTGAAATACAATTTCCAGGCAAGAGGAGGAACATTTGCGACAGATCAGTGTATGGAAAATCGAGGAGTTATTGGGACCGGAAAGAGTATTCGTTACATAAGGGACAAGCTGAAGTATCGATGGTATTTTCGAAGAAACGAAGCTTCCTCTGCGTAACAATAAACGTTTACAAACGAATGCTCCCGTTATGCAAGAACTACGTCTAATCGGTTACAGAGTCGATGGCGTTCGATAACGGTAGACGGATAGAATTGTACTTATACGGTTGGATGCAACGAATGCTTCGAGCAACCGAGCTCCCTTTTGCTTCAGACATTCGAGCGGTTCGCTATGGACGTAGCCTGAAAACATTCGCAAATTCTCTAACATGGGCTGAGATATTGAAGCTTCCTCTCATCGTCAGTCGTATCTCATAAAAGCATTTGATACAACGGTTTTCAAAGGTTTATCCGATTTTCGCCGGTCCCAAGCCTCTTGTATGCCTGGATATCATACTCGCATCTACTCAAACAAGTTTGCTCATCGCAATAGTCATCTTCTCAACAGTCATCTCTTTCCAAATATTTCGCCGCTTGTTAATAATATGCATCCACGTCGTTTGATCCCTAAGTCACTCGTACTCCTTGAACTCCAAATTTTCCCCGCCTTATTTTATCCCTACTACTCCGTTTTACTGACCCTTAGGAGGACAAGAACGAAACCCAAAAAGCAAACTTGTCATAGAACAGCCATATCGTACAGTTGTATTAAATCTGATTAACTCCTTGCCATACCAACCGGTAGAAAAAAAAATCAAACGTTTCAATCGTTATCTCCCCCGTCAAGCTATTTTTATGGCCTCATCTTCATTCTACGTGTGAAACGTTCACGTTTGACCCGCGTTTGATTTCACGAGTGATATTCATGCTTGGTTCAATATTGTTATGACGAGTCAGACTCGTCAAAGTATGTCAAGGGGTTAACCTCCCCATACAAAACTCTTTTTCTTAAAAATCCCTCGCGTGTTGCACTCATTCCCGCTGTCGGGAATACGACACTCTTGTCTCCAACCGTACAAAAGTATAGACTCATCCGTTGGGACAGATCCCGAGAGCAAGATTGATTAGCGGAGCATAACGCGAGTTAATCCACCTCCGGTAATTTCGATTATCGCGTCGAACGCGACGTCGGTCCCGTACAGGGATCCTCGTCCGCGTCAAAGTGACAAAGAGTCACAGGAGTGAATAGGCGTTGAGGAAGGGAAGGGGGGTGGAAGGGGTAGAGATATCGGAGGTTCATTCTGTACTGTTCATTCGTCGAACAGTACAGTGCCGTGGGAAATCGGAGGTCGATTTTCGAATAAACAACCACCGGCCACCCGGTACAAGTCTGCGCTAGGCTGATTGCTGGCATTGTGCAGGTCCCCTGAATCGTGTCTTTCTATGTTGTCGAAAGCTGTTTAACCGAGAGGCAGTGATTGCCGCGCGCGGCTCGACGGGAAATCGAATCGGAAACTGGCAGGTTCGCCCTGTTCTAAATGTTTATTCTCCGGCGGGGGTTGAGGATGTATGCGCAGGTATGCCTTCCGGCGTGGCGCACATGCTTGAAACAGAAATTCGCGCGCCGAATCCTTTCTTCTCGTTCCACGGCAACCGTTCTCGTTTTCGACAGGAAGCGGAAGTTGAATCGAGCGCATGCAAAAACGGACGGACCTGTGGAAATATTTCACCGGCTACCTTCGCGGTCGCGCCGTGTATATACAATGGTTTAGGACATTGAAATTTATGGTAATAGGATGGGCGAAACCGTGAGTTTTACGCGGGTGCGCATTTTTGTTGAAAATAGATAGCGAGGTGAGAGCCAGCCCTATCAATATTTGTACTTTCATGTATGGGTATGTTGGATTGTTAATAAAAAAAAAAAAACACGCGGTGAACGTACAAAATGGACACAATTTTATTTCATCGAAAAGGGACGGTACAAAGTTAATGTAAATCTATAAATGTACTTTTGATCATGCTGGTAAAAATTCAAGCATCAAGAAAGGTCGTAACGTAATTTACAAGGAAGCTACATCGGTTGGTCTCTAACGTGCTTAACTCTAACTTCCTAAGCTTGAGATTAATCGTATTAATCCTAAAAATTATGACAGCCATCCTGTTCCGTACCGAACACTATTATCATCCCTTGTTTCCGCCTGTCCGATAACGGTATCCTTGCCTCTTCCGCGTCTTAATAGGTCCTGGGGAGACGTCGAAACCATTCTGTTCGTTTCCGCGGAACTCGAAAATAAAACGAACACGGTAAGTTCGTGACAGCGTGTGTGTCGACTTGGTGGAATATTGCGGTCAAACTAGAAGTCGACGTCGTCAAGGAGCAACGCGGGGTCGGGTGAGATCTCGCAGCCGATTTATTAAAGCTGCTCCGAAGATTTCCGCGATGTTAACTTTCCAGGTCTTCGTTTATGCCGGGCGGAAGCAGCGCGCCCCACGGGATAGTTCTGCGAAACTTTCACGAGGAACTTCCACGCGTTTACCAGCCGCGAATGCCAGCTGCGACTTCTACCAAGATCCCGTGCGAATTCCCACATCCCTGTCGCGCCACCCCGACCGACGATCGAACACGATGCGATTTCGTGCTACGTTCTTCGCGTTGACAATCGAATCGCGAGCAAATAGTTTTGCAGCAGCGCAAACAATAGCATCATTTGGTATACGCAGCATTGGTTTATGATTCTCGCGGCAGGGAAGTGTAAGAAATATATTTAGGAATTTTATTTCTATTTAGCGAGATGGTAAGGTTCAGGTGTAGGTAAAACAAAGTAAAATTAGATAATATATATTTAAAATTGTTTAATAGTAACAACTTTGATAGTATATAAACGACTTTTCGACTTAACACAATTTTAACGTTCTTGCTTCTCTCACAATCACATTCTTTCTGCCTCGCACTCGCATTCACCCAGTTATATATTCTTCCAAACACTCATTTCCTTTCTTTCTAATTTTAAATCTTTCTCGCTCGATGCATTCGGTCACGTTTACTCAAAATTTCTCAATCGCGACGTTGTCTCAAGTATATACTTATTCTATAAGTATATATTCCAGGTTCACACGGCTATCGCTCAACTCGAGCACTCTTCACATTTTCCTAGAATCGTACCCACTCAATCGCATTCCTACTTATATGTGTGAGACTCACACGATTGCAAAGGTCTGTGACTGTTGCGAAAGAAAGGATTGAAGAAAAAGGAAAGGGAAGGCGGTGGTTTCGCCCGGGATCTGCTAATGGACTCATCGGTAAGGCTTACCTAACAGGTTCATGCCTTAGATACAGGGATAGGAAGGAACAGCTCGAAACTCGTATACAGTAGCGGATAAAAGTTTAAGACAAAAGGGTCAAAGAAAATAAATTAATTAATTAATAAGAAATAGCAAGATAAATAAAATTCGTATTCTCTGTTCTACCATAATGACGATAAAAATAAATATACAAACAATATTTGCATACCATAAAAATATGTTTTGCATTGTCCTGTCGTCTCAAACTTTTGTCCACTACTATATACATATATAGAAACTGTGACGGACTTGAGCACTTGCGAGAAAGGTCGTCGGTTGATCCCTCCTAGTGGCGAGAAAGGTCGCCACAGGTCTTTGACACAAGGAGAGAAGCATTCTCGCTGTTCTCAGTGTCAATGACCGGATATTTAAGTTTAAGATGAAGCGTGTTAAAGGATCGATTGCCGTCGAACTATCGATAACAGCTTTGTTAGTTTCAAACCAAAATGCGTTCAGGGATCGATGTTCCAGATGAAAGTTCCATTGGAAGTTCGAATAAATTGTACTGTGTGTTTTTAAATAGTAACATAATTGAGGATAGATATAGACGAAGAAACGAAAGACCCTTAATTTTTATTCGAGACCGGTGTTTCAGTTCTAAGTTTAGCCCAACACCTCGTCTGCGGTTAAACGTTCAACGGTGGATCGATAGTTAGGTTTGTGGATGACAGTTTCGGGCGGTAATTTACAAAGTAGGCGTCACCGGGCTCGAATAATTATAGGACGACGGTTGCATCAACCGTGCAATCGGATGCAATCCGTGCCGCTTATACTTTTAGTTCGCCCGGTTGAAAGGGTTGTTCTGACACCGAGGGTGGTACGAAAGCGTTTCGAAGCTAGCGTCATAACATGCATACTACCACAATAAATATCGCCACGAGTAGTCTTGGTTTTAGAATTTGTTCACAGGAAACATAAATTAAAAAACGTGTTGTATACCAATGTTTATTCACAAGCAAATAGATAAAACAAACTTTAGAAATAGTATTTATTATTGGAATTTACCACTGCCCTTTTACCTTAATATTCCATCAGTAATATCTGCAAACTTGTGTAACGTATTTCTGTTAAGTGTAATAAATTAAACTTAACGGAATACAACATAAAAAATTTCAAACAGTACCATTTGATCGTTTAAAACGAAAAATCTTTGGCACCGTGCCGAAGTCACAACGCGCACCTCGACTTCTTTCACGCCGCCATGCGGTTTCATTCAAATTATATGCAAATCGTACCGCGGAAACTGTTACCACGCTTAATTATAGTTTATTCGTGGCGTACTTTACGATCGGTCCATTCGTGGAAAATCGGACGACGATTATGCATACCGCCCTCCGAAAGTCATCGGCCGTGCTTTGCTAGATTTCATAAGCACAGCTCGCGTGTTTCTCAAGTCTAGCTTTTGTAATTTCGAGCTAGCCTATACATTGCTCGAGTATTTGTTAAGATAATGTAATGATGTTAACTTAGATACGTTGTCGATGCGTAGAATCGCTGATCAAAGTTTCATTTTCTCTTTTCTTTTTTGTTTATATCGCGTGCAATTTGTGTTTATATCATTATGGATAAAAAAGGCTTTCAGCCCGTTCACAAATAAAATAATAGTAATAATAATAATAATAATAATAATAACCTTCAATGAGTACTTCAAAGATATTGTATCTCGAATAGTTTTCACCTGTGAGTACCACATCGTGAAACCTAATTCTACTCGAAAACCCCAAATTATCTCGAAAGATTCGCTATTGCGGTCACGAAGCGTGGATCCGGAAAATGGTGAGAACTCCGGAAAAATAATTTGTTGCCAGGGGTAATCCGTTTTCTTCTTTTTACCGCCTGCACCGTTTTCCACAGTGGAGAACGTAAAGATGACATTGTCGCGAGCAAACAAGTTGAGCGCGTCGGGGATTCGCTGATGGCGGCGGAAAACCAGATACGGAATTTATGAGCGGCAACGTGGAGCGTGTTCCGGAAGCTTGCGTTCGAGAACCCGCATTTTTTTTTTACGTATCTCCTCGAGAGCTTTCCCGAGGATGCGCCAGCGTAGGGAAAAAAGGAATGGAGGAGGGAGGGAGGGAGGGAGGGAGAGAAGGAAGGAAAGAAGGAAAGGCGGAAGTAGGGCTCTGGTACGGGAAACTCTTTGCGTGTCTCTTTTAACGTGAAGAAGTAAAGGACCCTCCACGTGAAAATTCCAGAGGGACGCAGCTCTCCTC
This sequence comes from Tetrapedia diversipes, assembly GCA_033822845.1. Classification (NCBI taxonomy): domain Eukaryota; kingdom Metazoa; phylum Arthropoda; class Insecta; order Hymenoptera; family Apidae; genus Tetrapedia; species Tetrapedia diversipes. The sequence continues at coordinate 1,537,085 of JAOPTO010002141.1, forward strand.
TCTTCTGAACTCGTATTCATCCCCTGCGACGACCTTTTTTAGAAGGTCCATTAATTTATGAATACCCTCTGCTAGGTACCGTTGCTTGCATGTAGATCTAGTCGGTTTTAGGGGATGTGTGCTCAGAGTTTCGTGGGTAACTCAGGATGCGAGAAACGGTTCTTAATTTTAACCTAACTTAACTAGCGTCAGCGTTGCATCTCTTAAAGTCGACGCGAATCGTAGCACTAAATTTTGTGAATATCCATTTATCTGTCCATTCATCGATCTATTTGCTTAATGGTTTCTTACTAGGTACAGCAGTGGACAAAAGTTCAAGACTAGAGTTGACGAAATGAAATTAACTAATTTATTATCTGTACATTAATTTTTATTGTTATTATGGTAGAACACTATTTATTGATTAGCATAGAACGCAAATTTTGTTTATCATGCTATTCCTTATAAATTAGGTAGTTTAATTTCGTTGACTCTTTGGTCTTGAACTTTTGTCCGCTACTGTACCTCTGAAATGTTATCAGGAACAAAAGCAAAATGATCGGTTACGTTATGAGATACGAAGGAGCCAGAAATAGATGAAGGTGGATAAAAGGGACACTGTTACTGGAAATATGAAACCCGGTGCTAAAATATGCATTTCTACCCGATCCTACTGTACTCGAAACGACGTAAGTTGAAATAGTAGGAGAGCGAACAGTTTTGCAGGATTTATCGTTGGCAGTTTTAATATGTACCTACTCATCTTTCACGCCTCCGAAACACTCTAGTTCAAATATCCTACGTTCACACGGATTCGCATTTTCCCAGAATCGTACCCACTCAATCGCATTCCTACATTACTATTCAGAACATGGTCGCCTTGGTTCCGAGAGGGGCGCTGCCCTTAACTAGCCCATCCACCACCTGGAACGCATTCAAATGCGAAAAGGTGCGCCCGAAATCTCGGCGGAGTTATCAAGCTCCCGCGTTTCAAGTCCGTCGTCGTGTGTCCAACCACGATTATCGGGAATATCTAATTGTTCTCGCTGTGACGGTAGAATTCGTTTCAGGTGCGAGGTTCTAAAAAAGAATTCGACCTACGTGTCTTGATTGGGTGGTCGGCTTGATCGATAAAGGTAAGGCGTTTCCCGGTTCCACTTGTTACTCACAGAATAGATGAAGATCTGTTTCCGTGTTCTAGTTATACAGGACACGAATGATTTTTATGGTAATTATGCGTTTATTCGATGACTTTTTCTTCTACAGTCTCTTAGTATCTTGGAATGAACAGATTTTGGATCTTTCTTTAGATCCTTCCCGACGAAATAAAGATAACCCTTACTCCTTAGTTTATTTTTTCCAGTGGGCTCTGTATTATTTTTCTTATAAGTTTTTCTAATTCTAGAAAATCCCTAAACCACTCGTATTACCGATCTCTCAGCAAAAGAGAAGAATGAAAAGAAGCGAGAGCAGTTCATCCTTCGCAATTCTTACCGCGTTGCACTTTCAAGCCAGCCGATCTCTTTTGAAACCATCGAAGAAGCTTCCTTCCGTTCAAGCAACACGTTGAATATTCCATTCTCTGAGTAAACCGCCAAGCAATTCGAGGGCACTCGCTGCCCCTTGGAAATTCAATCTTACAGCTCGTATCAGGACACGGAAATCCATTTGTTCGAGTAGTAATAAACGCACTCGAGCCGTCCCCGCAACGGACGATCCCCATGGAGCGAAACCTACGGGAAATTTTCGGCCAGGTCGCTTGTCAGCGAAATTCCATAGCCGTTGCACGGTTCAGGGGCGAAAAATTCGTTCACCTACGATAAATATCAACCATTTTGCGAGCTGCAACCTTCCTCCGCTGTGACTCTTATCGAGCAAACGGGACGATCGTTTCGGTAATGCTTGATTTATGGCAGAGAATCTAGCTGCAGTATCTTGGCGTGGCGCTGCTTTTCTCCATTTTAGCGATCCTTTGCAACTATCTATCCTTTGTTGGATACAGTAAAAGTTACGGAGTACAAAGGAAGAAGTCTAGAATTTGCAATTTTTCATGTGCATACAGAAGAGATTTCTTTCCAATCGTTAAATTGTAACTTAAAAGAGGGAATCCTAATTCGTGAAATAATTGCGTGAAGCGATTACCTAATTTTCCTGTTTGCAATGATGTGAAAACTATTTTCTCTGAAACGAAACACAGTTACCGCCGAGTTTCGTGTTTCTTTGTTCGAGTAAAGAACGCGGTTTCCTGGAAACATCCGTTCTGAACCGAGTTTTCATTCATCATGACCGCGGGGAAGTAAAAACGAGGGTTACAAAGAAAGAGCAAGTTAGGGCAAACATCATAGAAGTTGGAACCGTGGCTCTGATTAACGGTTGTTTTTAGCCTGTTTTTATTCCCAGTGATCAATGACGCGACGCTCCGTCGCATGTCTCTCGTTTCTCTTCGTTTCCGCGTCTCTTTTAGGGGTTATCCTCCACGGTGTCCATTCCCGGCTCGCATTTTCCCCGGGGGGCGGAGAGCGTATTTCACGTGTCAACGCGGAGAGAAGGAGAAATATCCTTTGTCAACTGCAGGGGATCGTTCCCCCGGAAAATCCAGACGAGGGTTCCTCTGGCAGGGGTGTGGAGGGAAGTATAGGGGGTGGCTTTGAATCTCAGGAGATCCAATAAGCGAACGCTTGTAAACCGTCTGACATCGCAGCACGCTGAAATGGTTTCCATCGTATCTCATACTCGCGAGGCGGAAGATAACGCGGGCCATTGAAAGTCGCCAGGTTATGACGTGGACCGATCGCAGTTTCGTATCACAAGCAGGACAGCGTCGGAGGATGCGCGCAAGTTATCCGCGTTACAATTCTTCCACGCGATTATCTCTCGAAGTGTTTTTCGCTTGCGAGAATATCTTGGAGGAAGTTTTATTCTGTTCTGAACGGGAAATATTCAGCGTTTATATCTTCGCGACCGAACGCAGAGGTCGTACGATCTCAAGATCTAGACGAAAAGCTCCACACGCAATAAACCGTGTTTCTACGAGCCTGCGTCGACGCTATCGCTCGATCTATCGATCCTGGAGAAGCAGAAAATGCATTTGATGAACTGTGAACAACACTGGTTCAAGACTAACTAATAACGGAAGTAAATAGAACCAATGACAGCGCTTTGTTGAGGAAAAAATGGGAGATCTCCTCGTTCAACTTACAAATTACAAATTACGTATTAAAAATTATTTGTAACAATACCTCAGCTGGCGGTGCTTTTTAAGTGAGAACGAAAAAATTGAATCAAGAAACCACCCCTGTGTTAGCGCGAGATGCGAAGCTTTAGCTTACAGAGAGACAGTTTACGATTACTTATTCTCCAACGAAAATAATCCTTGATTGGGTTTAGCTTACATTAAGATTGAATTAAGATCGAAGAGAAACGAAATTTCGCCGTTCATAGGAAACGCGTTAAGTAGACACTGAATACTGTAAAGCAAGTAGAACAGGTATCGATGTTAACGTCCAAGAGATTGGAACGAGCAATCCTCGATGGGAATTTATTCGATTTCGGTAGCGCCACATAAATCTCGCCAGCTTGACACCGGATAACTTAGCAACCGGCTGGAGGATTGAAGGTAATAAATTCCTGAAGCGTTCGCCCGCTATCGATTCCTTGTTTTTTCGTCGCCTTTCTGCCACTGTTATCAGCGTGTTCCCTTCCACGGAGGGATCGTTGAATCGCGAACGATAAAAAGCGAGGGCTCGCGCGTCGTCAACCGACCGAGAACGTCCTCGAGTCGAGATAATGTTCGTTTTCCGTCTTCTTTACGTCGAACGTTGCGCGCCATCGGACAAAATGGACGGAATCGTCTTCCGATCGATCGTTAAACTCGAAACGAAACCCCATTATCAATTTCGCCCCGGGGTGTTCCGTTACGATTCGACCTTCCTTAGCCCATCCCTTCCCAGCCTCGTTTCGCGATCGGTAACTCACAATTAAGGGTAATCGATCGTCGAACTGGCTTCGCAATCCGCTCGAGCGGGTTCGACCGGAAAAGGGATTCGGACTGTGTAGCTTCATCAAACACGCATCGTATCGTCGAAACTCCATTAATCACCGGCTGAATGCGATTTATTAATCGGAATCGATCGAGGGGATCTTTTGTTGGGAAATTTAACACTAGATTTACGGACATTTCTTGTACATCTACAGTAGCGGACAAAAGTTTAAGACCAAAGGGTCAAAGAAGACAAATTAATTAATTAATAAGAAATAACAGTATAAATGAAGTTTGTATTCTATGCTGATCAATAAATAGTGTTCTACTATAATGACAATAAAAATGAATAGTTCAACAATATTTACGAACCATTAAATTATGTTTTACATTGTCCTGACGTCTTAAACTTTTGTCCGCTACTGTAGATGTATACATATACTACCACGATTTTTTATTCATAGTAAACGTGTAGAAGAGGGACAGTTTCGATAGTGTTCAACGAAAATATCGAAGACACTTTTTAGATGGATTAGCTATGGATCTTTTAGGTGAATTAGCTTGTTCGTCGCTGTTGCGAATGATCGTGCACAACGAGGCGAAAGGAGAAACACCCTAATCCGGGAAAACGACGCGATGGTCGTTGTTAACGGGCATGGAAACGGTTCCCCGTTGCCGAGGCTCGCTAGAAAAGTCGTTCGAAATTGTCCTCGCATAATGTTTCGTCGAGCTGGAACACTGTTCGATGTTATCGCTGACACTTTTGTCGGGGAAACCCGGTTATGGCTGTTTCATTGCCGGACGCAACGTAAAAATTAAGGCGGAAGCACGCTGATACGATTAATCGTAATGCTTAAGTACCTAGATAGGACAAGCTGTTTGGGAACTGAATTACAAACGTCCCTTGACTTTCGCACACAACTGAAAGTGTTCGAAAGTAAAGGAATGTGAAAAAATATACATCAAAAACTGTTTTTCAGAACAATTGCCGCTTGCACGCCTTTTGAGATGGTTGAAGGAAAAAAAATCTGTGCCAAGTATTTGAAAATTTTTTAATAATAGCAATGATTAGGAACGAGATCGAAATAATTTTATCTTCTATCCTTTTATTGGATATTTTTCCATCTCAAAAGAAATCACGATTTCCACCGTACATTGTGACAAGCGCCACCCCTTCTCGATATTCTTCTGGTCTTCGTGAAACGGCGCCAACGTCTCCATTTTCAACGGTAACTTATTTTGCATTTAAATGACAGCGTTCCGTGGTTGCTCTAACTTCCCCTGTTCGACGTAGCAAATTTCGTGTCACCCGGTATCTCTTATCGGTTCCACGACCGTCGTGTCGCTTTTTTGCCGGCGAATCTTCCCAGCGTCGATTCGCGGAAGAGAAACTCGACGAATTTCTCAAGACTCTGGTGCTTCGTGTGCTAGAAGTCAGCTTCCAGATAGAGAGAAAATTTTCACGACACGGTCGCCAAGAGGTTGTTTCGTCGAACCGTCGTGGAAACGTATTTACGTCGACTGAGATACTTCCGAAAAAGGAAGAAGTATGTATTAGCAGAAATCTGTTTCAATATTCCGCGAGTGAACCGTATTTCATCACTATTGAACTGGAAAATAAGTTGATTTTCTATTTTTATTCATTCATTTATGTTTATTAGTTATTTTGGAAATCTGTTTCATTTATTTGAAGGTTTTTCGGCCAGAGAAATCAAATCAATCGCGAGCGTCCTGTGTTTTACACTTTGTAATAAGGTTTATCAAATGAACCCAATTTTACAACAGGTTCCTTTCGAATCTGGCAAAGAAAAATGAAAATATTGAACCGACCACGGTTCCCCTCGAAGCCTTCAAAACTTTGAACGCGCGCAATTTAATCGAAATCCGCGACTGATCGACTCTCCGGCTGGATAGGATGCTAGGCAGTTCGAACCGAAACGGATGATACAGCCGTATATCGATTTGTCGGTGGCTGGCTTCCTTTCGCTCGTGAAACAGAGAGCTCCTGATAGAGGTTCACGTTGCACCGGCAACCAGGAATTTCGCGCGGCGCACGACTCTGAAATTCCTTTTTGGCCGCCTTCCATTTCCTGCCGAGGTGGGCTTTGAATAAAACCGGTTCACCTTTTGAAGAAGAGCGATCTGGTTTTGTGCGAAGCGGAAGTTTACTTTGAAAGGTTAAAGAAGAATCGCTGGAAGGAAATTCTTTTCCTTTTTTACATTTATCATCGTCAACGAGGCGCAAGATAATCGTCGAATCGGCTTTCTGAATATCGTATTGCGTAAGGGACACCTTGATTGTCTAATTTTTAAACTTTTGTTACCGTTTGTCTACATTTTTTGAGCGCTATTATTTGTCTAAGAGATTCTGTAGCGTACATATAAAAGATGCAATACAAAAGGCTTGGTTGAGTTGCAGTTTAAGCTTACTCAATAGATTTTCATTGAAGAATACAGTAACGGACAAAAGTTTAAGACCAAAGGGTCGAAGAAAATAAATAAATTAATTGATAAGAAATAACAGGATAAACAAAATTTGTATTCTATGCTAATCAGTGAATAGAGTACCAGAATAATGAATAGGCTACCAGAAAATGATAATGTATTTGACGTATGCAATTGCGTACATTTGAAGCATAATATCCTTCTGTTTAATGCTGTCACATTTAATCGAATCGATTATTGCAACAAATTTGATAAGATCGTGTACGAGAAATTGAGGCATGCACTAAATCTTCCAATGTTCCCCTCGTGAGCAGGTCGTTTGATCAGGGAAACGGAACAAGGGGGGGGGGGGGCGGAAAATATTTTATTGTCGAGAATCGGCACCGCCATACAGGAAACCGATAAATTCTCTTTCCCTAGCAGAATCCTGGCCGATGCTAAAAGCTTTTCTCTTGCCGTGGATCCATTTGGTCTTTCGTGAAGAGAGCGCTGCGCCGAACATGCACATACTGCGATATCCATTAACACAGAGATACATAAAAAGAAAGATAATCGCAGGGTCTAGCCGCGTGTACACGCGACTCTTATCGGATCCCGAACAGCGAGAGGGAAGAAGGCGTTCGCTCGTGAAACGCTTTGCGATCCGTTGCGATCCGTGTAACGATCACCGATGCTGAATCCGCGTTTCTTTCTGTTTCAGTTTTTCACCCGGGGAAATCATGACAGGAACCTACAGGAGGTCGGTGAGTACACATTAAGTAGAATACTTTTGCTAGAAGAGGTGATTAACCTTTACCAGAAGGATCCCCCATGAAACACTCTACGATTCTCTAATTAATCTCTAACTCCCTCGCTAATTCTTAGATCTAACGAATTTAATGCACCAGAATTAATGCCTCGATATTTGAGATTATGAGTTACATAGGAAGAAATAAATATAACTTTTCCTTTTAAGCTTTTATTAAACTTTGTTTCTAAAGGAAGGTATATCCTTTTTGAACCCGAATGAATAGAGAAGGCTAAAGGACACAGTTCGCTAGGGTCCTCTAATTCTTACACACAGAGTGACCCGTTCCTAGAACCTTTTCAGCGCATAGCTCGACCGCCCATAAATATTTCATCGAGGAGATTAATTTTTGTTTATTCGTTAGGACGTATTTTATCTCCAACATTTGGTTAATTAGTAATTAAAGTATCGAAGATAATAAGAAAATTACATTCTCCGGGACAAGAAAAAGGTGTGATATCAAGAAATTCAGAGTGACAAGGAAGACGCGGAAGGCAGTTGGAGGATGTTTTAAAAGCATTTGTGCAAGTGTTATCTCAGGGATTCGAAATTCAATTCCCTCCGTTCGCCTGCCAATTTCGATGAATAATCAACGTCGGTACTGGGCGTTCACGGTGAAGGATGGGAGGAATGATTAATGCGAACTCGCGGCTTCTCGGGCACAACGTTGCACCAGGAGGCGGGTACCGCGGGTTGCCCTTATCTCCGGAAGCCAGGTCATCGCCTTGGGTCACGCGTTAACCCCATAGCCAACGGTAGCTTTCGAATTTTCCAACGAAGAATCGCGCGCGGCTGCAATTTCGCTCGCTTATCGCGAAGACTCATTCATTTGCTTAAGACGAGGGCCAAGAAACGAGACCTCCCCGCGACTATCACGAAGAGATGCTATCGAGCCTGGTGTGTGTATCGTCGTAAAGCAACGAGATGGGTTTTCGAGAATGGAATTGCGTTTCGAGGCCCCCCTACGTGCTTTAGATGCTCGTGCTCGTCGGAAGCACTCTTTGCTGCAACAATAACGCTCTGTTTTCATAGTTTCTCGCCCGTATACAACGAAAGTGCCCAAACGGATAAAAACAAAAGTTTAAAACACTAGAACCCGTATTTTGCGTGAAATGCGAACGGCACCTAGAAACATTAAGGCCGCGAGGGACATTCTCCTCCCAGTTTAGTTTTATCTTCCTGAATTTTTGCAATTTTTTCACGACCACATAGCACGAAACACCATTTAGATAACTTATCGCACGGAACGAAAATTCACTACAGTTGCCCAAAGTTCTGAGTCGAAACGTGTACAATCCAAGCGGAACAGTTGAAACGTCGGTTGTCGGCGGCCAACGAGACTTTGAACTTTAATTTTGTAATCAGGTCACGGGAGAAACAACGGCGTGGGTTGAGACCGTGACTCGGTGATGATATGAATATTTGAGGAATTCCGCGAGGATTCGTGGGCGTGAGGCGTCGCATGAATTTTCAGCAGTGAAAAACGTTGCATATTCGATTACGGGCTGCCCGATCGATGCTTTCGCAGGGACGTAGTAGGTACGGTTGTTACCGTATGTTTGGTACACCCCATTGATCGCGACGAAAGATCGTCCAGGCATGGAAAACGACCGTGGCGTCTCACTATCTGTAACGTTAACGACGCGGATTATTCTTCCTGTCTGGCTTACCAGAGTTTGACACGTTCGCTACCAGCGTCGCATATAGGATTGTCCTATATATGGGATTATTTTATTTTTAAAGATGGTAGAGTTTAAGTCTAGGTGTAACAGAGTAAAGTTCTTAAATATGTTGAAAATAATTTAACAGTAACTTATAAACAGCTTTTCAGCTTAACAACTTCCACGTTCTTGCTCCTCTCACAATCATGCTCTTTCTGTCTCGCACACGCATGCACCCCGTCATATATTCTTCCAAATATTCGTTTCCTTTCTTTTTAATTGTAAACATTTAAAGTCATATAAAAATTCCATGGACTGTGGTATAAGAGTTTCTTCTCAAGCGCGAGTAGCGAACGTGTTAAAGAACACGGGATTTGTCTTCTCGGGTAACTGCGGATACGTTGCAAATGGCGACGCAAATTTAGGGGCATCCATTTATCGCCGCCACGCCCTAGCTATTTTCCCGTCGTTTGTTTCTTATTCACCGGGCGCCCCGAGTGGTAATACGACGTTTCCAGAATCGCCCCATAAGAAAAAGCGCGGAGCAAAGGATAACCCATAACCAGTAACGGATCTGAGTCCCGTTTCACACCGTGTTAACACTTAGCCAATCGAATGGGGAGATCTCCCATCTTTTCCAAAGTAAGCGGTAAAGTATTCGGAAAGAGATGACTATTGCGATAAGCAGGCTTGTTTAAGTAGATGCGAGTATGATAGCCAGGCATACAACAGCATTAATGCTCGAGATATCGTTTAATTCGCTGCATCCGAACCTCGTGGAACGCGCTTGTACACCGCACGATTTTAAAAGGCGGAAGAGTTTTCCTCGAAGACACTGAGAGAAGAGGGTGAAACTTTCTCCAGTGATTTAATTTGACCACGGCGGAACGCCGGAAGCTGAAATGCAGCGGGGAGGAAAAAAAGAAGAAGGCATAATCTAGTTGGCTGTCGGGGAATTTCGTTCGCCTCTTAGTAGCCAATACCGAGCCACTTCCTCGGAGACTTCGATCACCCTGGGCTGGTTAGAGGAGCACGAGGGACGGAGGTGAGGGGATGGTGGTTGTGGCAAAGGGTGTTGAACCAGCTAGACTCCGGAAAATATACAGGATCGAAGGACATCGGCAGCGGACCCAGCTCGAAGAAGCGCTTGCTCGAAACAAAACACCGAGCAAATCGTATTACTCTTTCGAGTTACTGTCTGTCCAAACTAACACCTCCCGATGTTAAATTTAAATAGAAATTGCAGATATGCAATAATGTCCTCACGAGTGTTAAAGATGGGCAGGAAAAAGGGTACAAGAGAGAAATAAACAAATACGTATCGTTTTATATGAATTTCACTGAGTGACTAGTTTTATTTGTAGCTTTGCCATCCTCGCGTTCACCGGTTCGGGGGTATCAATTCAAAATCTACCTGCCCCGACCATGATACCGTAGGCGAGGAGGCACAAATCATGCTTATACTCCTACTTCAAATCCAACACCCGATGAAATATATCGCGTGGAACGTATGTAGTCGCTAGTTTAAACAAACTAAGGTTTTCTAGTCGAGTAAGATGATGTATCGCTCGCGCGATCGTTTTTAGAACACTTTGTTCCGATTGTTTGCTTAAACCCCCCGTTCGAGGCTACAGAGACACCAGCGCCAAACGCGTGGAAAAAGCGTTGCGCAACTTCACCTCGAGCAGCTGCTTGTTTATACATTCGCCTCTCGCGAGATTCCCTGTTGGCGGGAATAATCGGTCGCCAGATGGTCGACGTTGTTTTTGGGAGGTTCAACTTTTACATTGGGGGGGAGTGGTGTGGAACTTTTCTTCCTCAACCCTTTCCCAATTTCAGAGTTAAGTCAAGATAAGAACCGTAAATCTATGTAACTGATTTTGTTTCTCCATGACCGTGTATATCTTTACTGTAGGGGCATTTATGCTCACAGTATTTAATTGAGTAGAAAGTGCCTGTCATAAGGGTGGATTGCTTCTCCCGAGGGAATATATTTTTATTTCGAAGTGACCACGTCGAAGGCTTTATTCAGAGGTAGAAATTCCTACAATCTCGTCCGGGTCCTTTAGCTCGTTTGTTCTGTATCTTAACACTTTTTTACTTTCTAAATTACCAGATGTGGCTAGAGTTCTTGGAAGAAACCCTTCAGAAAGTACGTTAAGAGAAAGCTTATATTCGGTAAATTTTTGTTTCGTAATATTTCTGTATTCGACTTCTAACAAATGGTTTGAGGCTTTCAAGTCAAGTCTGAGTTACGAAATGCAATTTCTTAATACCGAAGCGAGGGCCTTCTTCGAAAGTGACCCCGCGTCCCAACCAGTTACACTTTCGCGAAGCAAAATTCTGCACTCCAACGAAACGAAACCACGAACTTTTTACATCGACCGTGTTTATCAATCGATGTTGTTCGAAGGAAATCCTCAAAGGTCCGTTTCGTGTCTCAACCGTTGATCTAGGAAGACGCATTCGACGAAATTATACGAAAATAGAGCGTGGAGAGAAACGTTGCGGCAGGATGAATTAATCTCGCGTAAACAGAATTCGAAGCTCGCAACGCGGCTGCCTCTCAATTCGCAGCTACATCGCGGTGCAAGCCTTGGGTAAACAAATCGAAAGATAACGGGGGTAGCGCGGATGTCTGTTTGGCTCTAGTTTCGCGCAAAACGTCGTCGTATGCTCGGCGGTTCATTTGGTAAATCATTGGCTCGCGATAAACGCGTGCAGCTCCGGCGTTGGTGAAACGTGAACGGCGGGTTAGCGTGAGGCCTGATCGTTTGCGGCTAACGAACGCTATCGATTTCGCTAAACCTCTGTTTCGGGGGCAACAAACTGCAGTTTGGAAAGTTTTTCGATACGTTTTCGTTTTCTTTCTTTCTTTTTTTTTTTATCGAAACAACGTAATTGTTCGGTTAGATCCAAAAATTTTGGCTCTTGAGAGTTGATTTTTTTAATGCTTGTTTTATTTTCGTGAACAAGCTACATTGTCCATTGATGCAATAAGGATTCATAAAAGATATAAGATATAAAACGCTGAATATTGCTCGCTTACAGTTACATAGATAAAATGAAAACGTGTGGTTCCGATCACAAATTACTTAGAATGCGATAAATTTGTTTCTCAAAAATACCCAAATTTCGGGCGAAAAAGTGCACCTTGTCGCAGCAGGTATTGGCAAGTAGAATTCCATTTAACAGAACTTCGACCCGTAGAATAACGTAACGCTATTCGTGAATCACTCTATGGAGATGTAACGAAGATCAGCGATCGTAAGCCGAACGACAGCTGCGAACCTGCCCACAGGCTTATTAGTTAATTGTCGAGTGATTATCACCCGCGCAATGGCGTTCCCTCTCAATTAATTGTGATAAATGGCGACAGCTTGCGTGGAACAGACCGCGAACTTCCCTACACCGTCGCTCGAAATATATCTCAAGGTTTTTTAATTGCACGCGACGCTTGCTTCCGTTAAACGAACGCGCGCATCCGATGAATTATGCTGCCTAGTCTTCGAATTTTCCCTCCGCCCTATTCCACTGTCGCTTCTACGTGCACAGTTAGTGTGCAGATTTTTTGCACGGAAACGCGAAACTAAATTCGCGTCGGGAACGCGTGTAATTAAAGTTTCAAGTTAATCGGCTGGAATCGCCCGAGTTGTGTCACTGTACGGTGTGTGCGGCCACGTGAATTGTTAATAAATTCCGGCTCAATCCTGAAGATCAAACGCAAGGATAATTATGTTAGCCGTCGTGTACGGTATGCACAATTTACAGAAATTCAGAATTCAGGACTTGTAATCGATTAGCGTGGCCGATCTAAGCTTCGTTAAGAAAATTGTCGAATTTCGAATTAATTCTCGATGAATCTCACGCGACTGTTAATTAGGCCAGGACTGAAGAAACTCTGTACATGTTCATTCTCGCAGTCTCTTGTTTCTAAAGCTGCGCTACGCCATGTGTACATTAGTTAATTTCTGTAATAAGTTTATGAAACTGTTCCACTACTCTTAACAATTACAATAAGAGTCATAGTAAATTTTTAGAAGCGCAGATACTACGTTAAGCTTGCTTAGCTTCAATGAAAAATCTTGAATCGATGATTTTGATCTCCCTGGTAATTCTAGCGTGAAAAGTTTGAAGTTCTAGTCAAGATATGCATGATACGCGCGACGCTTCCTAATTTCAAAGGACGAATCGATCGATCGTGACGCTAAGCGCCTGCATAATATCAATCGACGGAAGTCACCGGCCTAGCTCTACGTCAAAGCGAGACGAAGACATACGGCCGTGCGAATCTAATTAAAGGCTCCACTCTGCGTGCCTTCGTTAGCGACGAGTCGCGCAGAAAGTCCTCTACCGTTTCTTTGATGCGTCCCTCCGCGCGTACCGGAACGCGATCGCGCTCGTGATACCGGAAGCGCTGCTGGGAGTTCGTGTTTTAAATTGGAGCTTCCGCCGGCGGCGAGCTTTTAAATCATTTTGTTCCGCGACCTCTTTGAATAAACGTAACTTCTTTCCCCGCGGGTCGACTGAAGTTTTTCCCGGAATTGAATCGCAAACTGCGGCTACTTGCCTTTGGTCGGGGGAAAGGGTTAAATTCTTGAAACGTCGGAAGTTGCTGTTTTTTAAGGGTATGCGCAACAGTAATGAAAAGTAGAGAGGACCGCATGTAAATGTCAGGTGTTCATTCGTTGATTTCAGAGGAGTTTATAAAACCATTGAGCACCGTAGAAACAAAAAGAATATCAAAGATTTTTCTCCTTCTCTCTAATATTATTAAATTAAGCGATAGTAGTATGGATTCATAGTTGTGACAAGTAAATGCATTCATTACATAGTTACGCGTTCCTCAGAAATTCAAATGGGCGAAAAGGTACGGGAAACGATAAAATTTAAAGAGCAGACACAAACATCTGTCTCCATTCCTACTTTCTTCGCTTATCCTTCTGAAACTCTAAATTTTCGTAAAAATCTGCGATCTATCGAGCGACCGCAGACATCCCCGTTTAAGAATTACTTTGTGGCGAGTTCCAAGTGGACGATTTCGACGATACAAAGGTTAATTAACAGCGACGACATTATCTCGTTAAACGTGCTGTGCAAGGAATTGCTCGAATCGATTCTATCGAACCAGACGAATAAATTAATTACGCTAATGGCGCCTAGTTAGCGGCGGGAAAACGGTCCATAGCCGCAAATTGGTTCACCGTTGCTTCGTCACCGTTATTTCTTTCTCGAACGCGAGGGTGGTTAAAATTTCAGAAAGGAATTCCCCTACCGCGACCTCTCCCTCATTTTCCGAACATTCGCGGCCGCGTTGGCGGGCAAAGGGGCACGAAAAAGTTCTTGTCTCCGCGTAATCTCCGAGCGGACAGCGCCTGGCTGCGAGCAATTTACGACCAGGGCTCCTAGGAATTTCTGTGATTTAAATTAACGTCCGTAATTTCTAACGGCATTATGCACGGCCAGCCGACCTCCCGCGCGATATAATGCGCAAATTGGCAAACCATGGCGAGACCGAGATAAAGTGAAGCTACTTGGAGGACTTAGCGTCGAAGTGAGAGATATCTATAACGGAACAACTTCGCGTGAAGTGTGACACTCCACAGTTTGATCGATTTGATCGGTAAGGAGCGAGTGGAAGGAAACAGCAGTGTTCTGATTGAAAACACTATAGGGTGTTTCAAAAAGCGGTGCAAGACTAAAATGGGTGCAAAATGTAGGGTCAATAGTTTTCATACGATTCTTGTTAGAATTTGAATACAGAAATATTACAAAGCAAAAATTAACTGAAAAACCAGCTTTCTCTTAACGTATTTTCTTAATGGTTTCTTCGAAAAATGCAAGCCATATCTGGCAAGTTAGAAAGTAAGAAAACGTTAAGATACAGAATATAGAAGCTAAAAGACCTGGACGAGGTCGTGAGAATTTCGGCTACTGCATTTGTCAGTCTCATATCAAAGCTTGTGATGTTCGGTTAGAATTTCACCTTCCTGTGTTCGAGAGACAATAGCATAAACTACGAGATGTCTCGTAGTGAACGAGTTAATTGTACAATTGCAACAACAAAATGGGGTGAGGACAGGAAGCGATTGAAAGATCACGTTATTCTATTTAATGGGTAACGATGGAATTTATGACGTTACAATTTTAACCCAAATCGGGCTGTGCGTCCTCTTGCAATCGAATCGCATTACCATCGATTCCAGCGGTAATTAATTTTCGAACTCATTAAATCTTTCGATGGCGCCCTGCACCGTTAAACGCGCCGCCCTCGCTGTCATGCGAACGATCGAGCGAATTCTGTCAGCACCGATCAAACTGGTGATCGCCAATTCGTTAAGATGCGTCGCGCGAAAAGAATCTACGACCACTGCATACAAAATTGTCGAAATAGCTTGTGATTTATGACGACGGTGGTAATTACACCGATAAAATTGCTGAAATAGCATCGAGTGGAGTGTATAGCTGGAATAATTTTCACCAACACGAATATTTGAAATTATCAGCAACAGTGTGTACCGATGATATTCGAGCCGGTTAGGAAAGCACGATTCGTCCATTACACCTTAGTTAGGTCTCGCTTGAAATACGCCTTGACGATACGGTATTCGACATAAATCGATCAAAAATTCCGCATCGAGCAGATTCAGCACAGATGTTTAAGATTTGCTAGTTACAAACTAGGTTGGTGCATGAGTATTTATGATCATGGTTATGAATCTGTTCGAAGCAAACTGAATCTTAAATCTTTTGAATCAACAAGACTTGCAGCCGACCTTTTGTTTCTTTTCAAAATTATTAACGCGAATATACGCAGTCTATAATTACTATGTTACATTAATTTCCAAGCTCTTCCCAGATATTTAAAAAACTTTCAAATTTTTTTACCAGACCGACATAACATCTTACGATTTATATCTGCGGACCAGATTAACAGAATCTGCATTCTAGCAAACACCTTCTCGACGAATTTTTTGGCAACAGTATTGCCTCGTTTAGAAACCAGGTTCTCAACTTATAATTCAATTGTTTATATTATTATCCCATTTATCATTTTATTTTATACCTCGCGCAAATCTATTATATTTCCTTTCTTTTGTAATTATTCTCTCTGCATCAACTTATGAGAGATACTTTCTTTAACAGCAGATATACGAAAATGTATTATGCAGTACATACACTAGCGGGTTCTTATACCCGTAAATAAATAAATAAATTACACAAGAAGGTATTCTGTGAGCGTGACGAGATTTTATTCGAGAACTTGGTACACGAAACGAATATCGATGCGACTGCAATTTTAAAGCATCGAACCGCTAATTGCCGAACAATTGCGGTACGTGAACGATGATTAATCGAACGATCGCGCACGGCTACGATATTCACGGAAGCGACGAGAGACAGCCAAGTTGAAACGAATCGCTCCGTGTTGGACACGGGAAACGGAACGAAAGGAAGTTATCGAATTCCCGAAAGCTCGTTTCTTTCTCGCGTGTGCTATTATTCCCCTGTTGGAACACTGGAGGCGGCTGTAAATGAAAGTTAAACAAGCTACCGGCGAGAGGAGGGCGAAAGAAGGTGCCGTTGAAGAGGAAAACGCTGGCTGCAGTAGAAGCGGACCGTCTGTGGTCAGACAGGGGCAAACGGCCGGCTAGAAATACGAGGTCCATGAAAAAGAGCGTTACCAAAGGCATCCAGGTTCGACTAGAGGTTGCAGCTTTGAATGTTTACTGAACTGACATGCGTCAGAGACTCGAATTCGTGTTTTCAATACGGGGATCATACATTTAAACGTACACGAACCCTTAATCAATCGCGCGTCACGCCTAACTGTACACTGTCCACCGTGCATCAAGATTTTTTATTAAAAATTGCGTATTACAAAAGCAAAAAAGTGGTGGATGAATTGCGAATAACGCTAGGTCAAGACTGACCGGTAACGAAAGAGAAGGTAAATAAGATAAAAGGCAATGCAACGCGTTGCTAAGGAAAATTCAATTCCGCTGATTAAACTTCAACGTATCCATGGATCTTTGTGAACGTTAACTTTTACCACACTCGAGGCGAACATAATAAACGTCTGATCTCGGTCAGCTGGAGGCAAACAGAGTGGACACTTTATGCAGGTTCTCAAAAGAAACTGTTTACGACTGGGATCGATCAGCTTTCTCCTGCACGCACGACCTTCTACTCGCGAGGGTTGCTTGAAAACAGCGATTTCTTTTGCCGTTGGAAAGGGGGCCAGAAATTAAAAAGCGGAGCATGTATCCCTGGGGATGGGGCTGGGGTCAGACAAAACGACGCCCAGCTGTGTTAAGCTTGATGAATACCTTTTGCGCGTCGGCGGGGCAAGTTACAAAGGTCGTTTCACGGCATTGGCTCTTCGCCAAGGCTCGATCACACGCTTCTCTATTCTCTCTCTTCTCTCTCTCTCTCTCTTCTCTCTTTTCGTTCAACATTATACTTCGATCCTGCATAGGTTTCCTCCTGATGTTCTTTTGTACGCGTGCATGGACCAGCAGGAGAACTCTTGTAGGCGAGTCCGCTTAACTGGACATTCGAAAGGAAGGGAGCTGCGGCACGACAGGATGCAAGGGACTAATCGATGCGAGGACACATTTCCTGGGTCACTGGCTGCGGTAACGCGTTGGCTGATGGCCGTAGGCCCCTCCGCGTCCCTCTATCAATCGTCTGGATGATAAGCGGCCCAGAAATTCCTGCCTCTATTGCCCATTCACACTTAATGCACGATTCATTGATTGCCTTCCAGCCTGACATTGTTCGCGAAATGCCGGCTGGATATAAAGGATTCCGTTGGACCAAAGGAACATCGTTGGTCTTTTGTTATGAGGAGAGTCCATGGGAGAAGGAGATTACCAATCCATGATTTTCTTAGAGAGATTTTCGAGTTTAAGCTGAGCGACTTCGCTTAATCTTGGATTACAAATACGAACTACGGCCAAATGTTTGGAATCGCCCAGAGGTTTTAAGAAACATTTCAATTTAGGCGAAAAGGAGTTTAGAATGGTGGCATCTCGGACAGCTCTTCCATAAAGAGCGTAACACGATAAAAGAAATTGTTGTTAAAATTAGCAATAATAATTGATAAATGACAAATTGATGAGTGATAAATTGTCACAATAAATTTGTTATGGGTGTAATTCCAAAAGTTCGTAACGAGCATGAATTACTGATAAAACGGGTTAAAAAATGCGTGGCTACCAAATAATTTTCTTTCACAGCACATTATCGTACAAGCTTGATGAATAATTCATGAAATATCTTACCAAAGGCCTTGAATAACATTGCATCGCGTTGTTACCGCTGCGCTTGCAAATTTAAGCTACTGAAAAAACGGCCAAGCAATGGATTAAACTCGCAAAGCAGAATTTACAGCTACAACTCGAAATTCGCGGACTGTAGTCCGTTAACATCCGCCCGGACGGTTGCTCTCGTTTGGCAAAAGGGAGTAGCCACGGACAGCCGTGCCCTAATCCAATTAGCGTAGGCACATCCCTAGTCTTTTGTCACGTCCAACCACGTTTATCCTGGTAGGTGTACCGAGCCTCGACGCGACGTGTCGGCCGCTATTATGAGCGGTTTCCTACAGTCACGTCTTGCGCGCTTCCGGTCTGGAGAATTATGGTTGCCTGCGTGAAATCGTAACTAGCGATGGAACGCGAAACTCGTCTCCGTTCTGATCTTACGTTTGCATCCTGTTGTAGGGTGTGCTCGTTTAAAACTAGTTGGAAGTTTGTATCATTAGCGATCTTGATGAAAGCGACAGTTTCAAACAAAGGACAGAATTTGACACCCTTTGATGAAGAATCTAGCAGTAAGAGTTTATTATGAAGTTTAAAGAAAGGGACAATTTAGAAGAAAAGAAAGAATTTAAGAACATTCGATGAAAAATGCATAAATAAGTTTGGCACTACACAATACTACAGTTTAGAATAGAAGAAAAGGGGTTCGGAATCCTTCGATAAAAAATGTACGAATAAATATGGAATTGCTCCATGAAAACGACAAAATTTACAAGAAAAGATGAAATTTAGAATATTAAAAACCAGAACATAGAAGAATGTTGTTAGCGATTGTAGTATTAATTATAAAGTCTCAAACTTTCGACGATTTTTAAGTTTCCGCGCAAGTGCGATTGCAAAGCGAATCTTACACGTTGATCAGGACACTTCGAATTCGATGTGTGCTGTACCGATTGATAGCAAAGCTGGATAGTTCGTGGTCGGGTCGCCGTTAACTGTCGCGCACAGGATTCGGCCATTAGAGGGGGAGGAACCTGTAACAGTGAGTAAGATGAGGTCGGCTATGTTAATGCCGGCCGAATCTGGGTCAATCAGTTGATCGTCTTTAGTTAAGGGGATACGAAACGGTGCAATTAGGCTTACCTGGCCTGCAATCAGGCTTACGTCACACGGCCGTCGAATCACGTCGCTCGACGGAATCTTCGTTGTCGGTCGAAAGAAATTAGTTTGCCGCGAGCAAAGTAGGACATCCTGCTTTGCGTTCCTCTGCTTGAAGGAATAAAAGGGGGAGGAACAGAAGAAAGGTACACGAGAAAGCGCCGATAAGTAGCGCTAAAAAATTTAACGCGGATCTACAATTCTTGTTTACGATCTAAAGAAATCTCTGGAGGAATTTTGCACAGGCGAAGAAGAGGCGAATTTTTAGGAGGTGCGAGAGAAGATCAATGGAAGTGGAAGATGTACATCGAATTAATCGAAGAACTAGCTATTCTCGTCGCCGAAAATTATGTGATATTGTGACACATAATGCACAGGGGAAATACGGAGGGAATATCGATGGAATACCGCAGTTTTCCAGGATTTAGACAATTACGACACGAAGGTTTGTGTGGAGTTCAGAATACATTTACCCTTACAAATTTGGGTTTTTAGATACAGCTTTAGCTAGGAGTGAAGAGTTTTTGGTGACACAAGGATTGGTGATGAGAAGCAGAGTGTTACAGACAAAATAAAAATCAACATATTGTTAATTGACGCTAACAAATTATTTCTACCACATCCCCTTAAAACCTTCAGTTCCGTCTATCTCTGACTAATCGTCGATCGATCACGAATAAAGAGGAATTGCATTGTACCATTCGATTATCCTCAGCTGTATTCATGAAATCACGCGAACGATCATTCCTTTCTCCGGCAGAGCGAGAAACGTCGAAAGCGGAGGGAAGCGGTTCCATTTTTCAGCGACGCAAAAGTTTCGAGTGTCCTAGACAATCGGCCGGCGAACCGGGCACGGAAACGGGAAATTTCTGCTCGATAGGATTGCACCGCCGTGCTCTGCTCTCTTTCTCACGAAGGATTTCCGCGTACGGCTGGAGGCGCGCCGAAACGATGATATATACGCCTTTGCGCGATTTCCATTTTTCGGACGAGCTGACTACTGTTCCGCTTCCCGACCTTGGCATGTTCCACGGAATAGAACGAATTCTTGTCGAATCGCGGAGCGAGAAATTTATAGCTCCGGACGTGAATCATCATTGGTTAGGATACAACGTTACGCCATATTGGCGAGCCTGTAACTCTAAACCGTTCGCCATTTCCTTTGCTACCTGAAATTGTAATTTCGACAGTGAGCCCTAGAACGGTTGTTCAAGATTGATGTTCCACAAAATTGTAAAATATTACGAGAAATTTCATGGAAAAGGGATGAAACTGGAGAGCTAACGAGTTAAGATCGATTTGGAGAAGCTTACCGAAGAGTCGTCTTAATTGTGATAAGAGTTTTAAATACTATCTCTTTTTTGTATTACTATGTAACATTGTACAATAATTGTAACTTCTAATATTTATATGTATCTATGTATAATTTTGAATAAAAGACACTTATTATACTTACTTTTGTCTTAATTTATTTGCGACCTTTATCTTTGTAAAAGCTTAAGTGTTATTCTACGAGAGAGTTCACTAGCGGACATTTTGGTCCCATAAGAATTTTATGAATTCAACTCCCGTTTTTCGCGAACATTACGCTCGTAATAATAATGTCTTTTAAATATGCGAACGAAAATATAAAAGATAAACACGACACTAGACATTAAGCACTAGAACATCCCACATAGTAACAATTACACATTACAATGGTAACAATATAGTACTGTTATATATGGAATAATATAGAATAATATCATCTATATAATACGCAGAGAAATGCCGTCTTTTTTATACCCTAATGGTAATACCATGACAATGATTATTACATCGTCAAGTTTTGTAATTCTCAAGTCTGTTAACTACTATCTCGATGAATCATATTTATTATTTTCGTTTTTACCAGACTCACCGCGGCTGGTACGTATGATTTTAGTGTTAACTACCTCGTTTGTCCATGATCCGGGCAATCTCGGTTTCTGCGGATGGCAGCTGGGAAAATGCGAAAAGATTACCGTGTCCCGGACCGCGGTCGCCTCCGTCTGCTGTTATCGACTACTGTTTACCATTTTAAATCAGATCTGGGCGCCGTGGACAACCCGCGAGGCCGTTGAAAATGGTAATCCGTGGCGTCGCGATAAGTCGCGGAACATCAGCTACCTAGGCCGATGAACCCATCGCTTATCTGGATGGGTGCGAAGGAATAAATCGAGACAGCTGAACTGAATTCTCAACTCGCGTCGCTACGCGTATATACAGTAGTATAACAAAAGTTCAACCCTTTGGTGCTGGTATATATAAAATAACAAATTCAACGATATTCCGTTTCCATCGTTGAGCTAATTATTGCGTTAAGGATTACAAGGAGCGCGAACAAGAAAGAAGGAACACGAAATTTGCTCGAAGTAGAATAGAGGGGTAGTAAATCTATAAATGAACTCTTAGAGGCTCGACTCCGGTACGAGTATCTCTGAACAGTAATCGTTTAAGAAAAATAATCGATCTTCTCGTGAACGATAAAGAAAAGCACGAAAACTCTTTAGGCCTAGATCCTCGAATTCAGTTCATATTCATGATAAAGTTTTAGTTTTTTTGTTTCTTACAAACTCAATAAACCTATGTCTAATACTTGTCATAATTATGACCGTTTTTACATTACTCCTTATCATACGTCTATAGGCTTAACTGTATTAATAGATAACTACTATCGAAACTAAATTGATACTTTTTATATAAAAATTTAGAACCTTTTAACAGTTTAAGAACAATAATTCTTCGTTGAAATATTTGAAACAACTGATTTTAAATGGAACGCAGAAGTATTCGATCTATCTTGTCCGACAAAGTTCACTGTACGCTACTTGTTCTTTGCGCGTACTACTGAAATCTTTATTCGTTTCAGAAGTAATATAATTTTGATTACAATATTTGTATTATTAATTATATTGGTGGTGCTTGAGAAATACGTTTCAAGCCATAAGGATTGAAGCATTTTAATTATCAGCGTATTTTATTTAGTAGTATAAAACTCCATTTTCAATAACCAAGTTATCGCCGAAAAGTCGGCGAAGTTTCCCGAAGACAACGAAACCCAGCTGGCGCTGCTCGTATTTCAAGCCCTCTTTCGGCGCCCAGTCATCCGAACAGTTTCCTCGTCCGAGAAATATAAATCCCCTATTTTTTTCTCCGTTTCTTAAAGAGCCTCCTCGTCCTCCTCCTCCTCCCGCTCTGCTCCGTTTCTGGAGCGGCTGCTTGGAAAGAGAGCAGAAGGAGCAAATAAACAAAAGAACGATCCGAGACGAGTGCGAAGCCGCGAGAAAGGCGTGAGAAAAGGCTCGGCCGTAAAGCTCGTCGAAGCTTACGCGATTGGAGCTATAAAATTTAACGGGCGGCTGGGTCCTTAGCGGGGACACACGGGTTTCCTCTTTAGTGTGGCGAGAACGAACTCAGGTGACTGAAACTGTGCTCCGAGGAATCCTTTTCGCTGCTTTGTAACCGTTTCTCGCGCGCCGACCCCCGAGGACCGTTCGATCGCGATCAAGTTATAGGGGTTGTTAGAAAACGGTGTTGCGGAACTTTAGGGGCTTACGGTGGTCACCGAAAAAAAGTGAAAAATTCCGCGTCAACGTCGAACTTAAACCCGACTTCGTCATCCAATAATACTAGCTTCAAAGATTTTCAAGTGTAAAATATTTAACAAGATTCGCTCATATTGAATTTCATTTCGTTTAATTTAGTAATGTACTAAAATTTACGAGTGTGATTCGACATAGAAGTTACTGTGATAAAAACTGACGTCGTATCACACTCGACAAAGGGGTGCAAAGGGTTAAATAAACTTTGCGCTACAGTATTTTACGTAATTGAAATAAAGTGTAACGCGACACTGAAGAACTTGTTAATCGACGCGTTCTCAATGAATTTAAAAGAAAAAAAATTTAATTGAAAAAGAGATTTGTTTTCCCTGTATTCTTCATTTCCAAAGTACTAACTTAATAATTTGTAAATAGATCAGAATTCTGTTAAACAACCATTTCCTAATTCATCGATAAGTAGTATAAGCACGTGGATGCTGAGACAGTGTTTTTGAAGCACACCGCGGATATTCGCAAAGCATTTTCATTGACTCGATCCTTCTAGATAGCAGTTTTACCTATACCGAGGCGACAAGTCTCAAGAAACTTTCCAAAAACGTTCCCAAACTTCAATCGATGGCAGACGAAATGGTTGATTCTGAAAAATTCACATAGGATTGCCAGGAAACCGTAATTGCTCGAACGAATCCTCGAGATCGCGCTGTTTCGAGGGGCACGAAACGAAATGGTCCTCGAGGTAACAACGGGGCCTTGTCCCGATTACAATAGAACGTTCGCGATCGCAATGCTGTGTGCCTTCGAATCGATGCAATTAAACGCGCGGCAGCCTGCGCACAGAACGTGGAAACGTTCTTCTAGTTCGCAAGTAGTATGAGACGTCAACGCATCGGACAGGCATCGTAACTTGTGGACAAAAGTTGAAGACTACAAAGCCAACGAAAACAGATAAATTAACTTATAAGAAATAGCACGATAAGCAAAATTCGTATTCCATACTCAATAAATAGTGTGTTCTACAAGAATAACAATAAAAATGAATGTGTCTATACATAGAAAGACATGTTCTGCAGACCGACTGATTCATCATGAAACATGAAATTTGAACAATGGGTTTCATTTATGACGTAGGCACCCACTAAAGAAGGATTTTTTGATATTCCACCCCTAAGGGGGTTAAATAGGGGTTGGAAGTTTATTTGATAATCCACCGATTTTTAAGCAAAAATTTAATTTAAAAATTAAAAATTAAATTTAAGTCGTTGTTCACTGAGTTTGAATTTTGAAAATTTTGATTCGATCTAGAAAATTTGTATCGCTTCCTGAACGAATTGTCTGCTACAACATCGTCTATTCTCCCCAAGAATATTCTTAATCAAGCTAAACTCTCAATTCAGACGAGAGTCGGTTTGTGCAACCACAATCTCTTGCTTTGTTCGAACCATCATTAATTCACAACTCTTGATATGCGTTCGCTGCCGTTCGCGAAGAATTCCCTTCGAAATCCACAGCGCTCATCCTCGACTCGTAGTTTCTGCTCGTTTACGTTGCACAAAGGATCGCGGGCCTCAAAGCCTGGCACGGATCACGCGATCTGTGCACGAAGTAACGCGACTCTCTGTCGGTGTCTCAAAGGAATGCTTAATTACCGCACGCCATCGCGTAGAATTCGCGGGAACCGACCAAGTTCAACGGTTCTCGCATCGTCATCGATGCTAGGGAGGCGTGTGCTAGAAAGGGGTGGCGGGTGGTGGTGGTTGTGAGTAAATGAGTAATAACAATAAATACAATTTACTTAAATAACAACTATTAACACAATAAAACGACGAAATATAAGATAAATATTTATTACATTGAAGATCGCTTCGTTCTGCGAATCTCTCTCTCTCTCTCTCTCTCTCTCTCTCTCTATCTATCTATCTATCTATCTATCTATCTATCTATCTATCTATACCATACATATACAAATCACACAGATCATACTTCGCTACATTCATTCCACAACACGAACCTTAATGTCTACTCATAGTTTATCATACGCACTCGCCACACTCACTCTTCCATGCAAATATGATTCTCTCTCGTACCCCATACTCTATGATAACCATATTACCACAGTGGTTCCCTTCGATGATCGATCCATTTCCGAACGGATAAGATCGTCTTACGAGGGGCGAAAGCTTTCAGAAAGTGAAAGGAGACCTTTCTTCGTCAGAGACCCGGCCAATATTGGGACGCCCTCGAGAATGCTTGAACCAGGAGGCAGGGGATAATGTTTCGTGTACATGATATCTCGGGAACGAGGCTTTTAACGTTTCGGATTAACTGTCGCGCTAATAACCGTGTAGGCGTTCGCGTGGATGACGTTTCGAATTGATGAGGCGACGATTTTAAGCTGGCCTTCTGTTTTATTTATTTATTTATTTATTTATTTATTTACAAAGCAGAAAGATTAGCAGGTGAGTATAATTTCGTGTAAATAGCGTTTGAAAGAATGAAAAGATAGGAAAAAATCGTCGCAGTTGCAAATATTATTCGCTGTCACTATAATGGGATTATAAGACGCCTGTGTTTGGGAGACAATAAATATAAACGAAATTCAGAAATATGATTATGATCGTAAGCTGACATGAAGTAGCCTAAACAGAGGGATACCAAATGCAAAAATCGGTTGTCTCATATTCAGTCGAGTGATGTAAAGATTGTACGCTGCAACGTACGCAGAATAGGGTCGAGGAGAGTTTTATTATAAAGAGAACGTTGGTAATATTTTAAAATGAGAGCGAAGAGATCGTATCGCGAGAAAAGAGAGAGGAAAGAGCAGGGACCGGATGTAGCGAGAGATTAAAAATGCAGATTCGAGATCTTGAAAACAACCAAGCAGTAGGAATAACTACGTGTGGAGTACGGCTTACTTCAGAACAGCTACACGTATTTAATGCACGTATTTCCTACTGAGCATCACTGCGCAGTCATTGACGTCACCTACCATCTAGCTCCATTTGCCTGCTCTCAGGCGTAAAAAAGCCAGTTCTTTAATTGCTTATAACTAATAAACAAAGCGTCAAACGCAATATGGTTACTCTTGATTTTCGACCCAGAATGTTACATAGAGTTATCCCTTCAATTTTCTCCTAGCTTCGTTCAAACACCCTATGTACGAGAATGCGCTCTACTTTTTTCCGCCCCGATCAAGCGGGCTAAATAAGCAAACAGACGGGCGGAACCATCGTTCCCGGAATTTTCCGCCAGGGCGTGATCTCTTTTTCTCGTCCCGGTCCCCGTCTCTCCGCTGTCGGTGTGCCTGGTCACCGGGAAAAAAAACGAGGTCTCGATGGAAGAGTCCTGTCTGCCGCGGCTCTTCCTCCCCGTGAATCGGAACCCACCATGGGAATAATGCGTCCTGTCCCTCCTCGCGTAATGGATTCGCACGTGTGCCGCTACGGAGGGGTCGACGAACCGATACGAGGGGAGGAAAAAGAACGGGAGAAGAGAGGGACAAGGGGGAGGTTTGTCTCGCGAGAATTAACAGAGGTGGGGTGAAATTTTCCGCGCTGCGGGAAAACCGAAATTGTGCTCGTGTCGCAGAAAGGTTGGGGTGAAACAGACGGGGATACGGATGAGGGTAAAAGAGACAAAAGAGGGTTGTACTTAGGCCGTTTTTTTATTTCCCTATGAATTCGAAAAATGTTGGAAACGAACGAACAGAATATTTTAAACCCTTCAACTCCAATTGAAATGGAAACGAACTGTGAAACTTTTACAATTATTACATTGGTTTCTGTTTAATAACCATAGGTCTTCTTGTATTCTATTTTATAATTACTCCTTTTAAGTATTGGCCATTTTTCATAATAGAATATGTGAAAAAGATTTGATATCGGAAGCGTTAATAACAATTAGCTATGTTTCAGTAGAATTTCGACTGAAATTTTCTAAATTTCGAACGCAATGCTATTACAAGTGTTTCACCTGCTGAAATTTTGAATTTTTGATTCGGAGTGCATGTCTGATTGGTTCGTTCGAAATTAAGTCTACGCGTTTTTTAACGTTTGGCACACCACCTCGGTGGTGTTTGACGAACGGTGACTATTTTAAAATCGATCAGTGCATCGGTTTAATCGGCCATTCTCTTTCTCGTTTCGTTCGGTTACACGTACCTGACCCTCCTCCCATTCCGTCGAGCAGTGACCCATTTTTTGGATAACGATAGACAAAATGAACACACGTTCGTCGAGTAGGGAAAAAAGCTAGGCAGCAGCCGCGCTGCACCGGAGACCAAATTATATTAACTTTCGAGCGTGACGAGGGTGCGTTCCAGTCGAGCTTGATAAAAACACAAAGCAATTACGATGTTCCCTACGATATTTGGAACTCAGGTTCCGATTACAGTGCTGATGGCGATTTAAAAGTTGTTAAAAAACTCGGTTATTGGGAAACGAAGTTTGAAACACTACTAACTACTAGGCCCTCTTGATTCATATTAAGGTATTGTACATAATCCGGAGAATGAAAAGAAAAAAGAAAATCATTATACACTTCGTATTTTTAATCCCTCAAAATTCCTATAATTTAGAATAACAACCACAGATGCATATGGTACTACTTAAAATATTCGTGATTTCAAACGTATTGTGTAACGTTTAAAAAAATAGCGATCTTCGTTAAATGTGCTTATGGAAATGAAATGAAGCTCGTTAAATCCGCATAGAATCGCGATACAGTAAGTTTTTGAAAAAGCCAATAAACCAGCTTCACACGAACGTCAAAGGAAGCCACAGCTGCGAATCGAAAGTGTTGTAGCAAGAGGAAGTTCGCGGAAAAGATTTTCGATAAAAAAAGGAAAAAAAGATTTTGACTAACGTAACTACGCAGGAACAGTGAAAACGAGGCCAATCAGCGGAAAAAAGAGAAAAGGAAGGTGTCTACGTCGTCCGAAAGGTTTGAACCTCGTGGAATTTGAATCCTGAACGGACATTTATTGAATCACTGACGAGTGCGAACGCGTCACTCGAAATTAATACTCCACGTGTTCGTGGCAACGAAAGTGTTATCGGGGAAACATGAAACATACCATGTTCACGCCATCGGCTTCATGGAAAATTCTACGTGCAGGTCATTTATCACATGTATGCCACAATTATTATATCGGGGTATCACGAAATCTCTAACTAAACGATTTATACATCTGAATCATTTTAACAAACGACCTTTCACTTTTCTGAACAACGGAACCGTATAGGAATCATTCCACCGTACGTCACTCATCAAGTTTCTTCTAATAAATAATTTAAGAAAAAATGTGGAAAGACGTAGTATTGAGTCAGTTGTTAATGACTATTAGAAAATATTTGAAAAAATGCATAAAAAGATATAAAAACGCAAGAATGAAAAAAAGTAAAAAAGTGAAAGAACTGAATGCAAGACAAAAAAAAGAAAGAAATTTCAAGATCCTAGATCAACAGATTTTCGAAGAAGGTATACGTATAAATTTGAAAATCTGCTCGAGTCAAGATCTTCGTCACGATATATCATCCCATAGCAGACGCCAGAGAATTTCTACGTCGATATTTTAAAACTGTAATCCGTCAGCACGAATCCCTAACTGAATCATGTGACAAACGTAACTGCGAACGAGAGTACGCATGAGAATTCGAAAAATCGAATACAGTAAAATACAGTAAGTTTCGTTAATTTTTCGTAAGCTGCATTCTTACTTTATTCTCGCTGGATATAAGAACGCGCGTATGCAAACTTCCGTCTTCTCGGAATTTCATTTCCATGCAGATTACACTGGAATTAAATATTCTTCTTTATCATGATGATACTAAAGCGTTTTCATTGCTACCCAACGCAATGTGTTATGCGCAATTCATTCGAGAACAAATTTTTCTCACAAATGCATATTGCTACCATAAATCTAAAGCCTAGCTCTTAGCATAGCATCGCTCTGTGAAAAATAATATGCTTTACAAAACAATGCTAATTACCAGCTTTTACAAAGGGGAGATGGCTATTAATAAACGAGACCCACCCGAAACTCATTCTACAAACCAATACCTAATAAAATAGAGAAACATTATAGGAAAGCATAGAATGAATTTCGAACTCACATTAAATTACAAGTAAATTAAATTAAATTAGTAACTTAAATATCTGAAATAGAAAAATAAGCTAGTACACCTGTGTAGAAATTTGTAAATTACGCGATAACTTATTCGCATTAATGTATCGATCCAATAGTGCGAATAAGTTATTTGACGGTATTGTAGAACGCGACGGACGGAGCACGAACGAAAGCTAGTGATTTTACAAAAGTGAAAAAGATTCTAATATTTCAGTCAATCTCCAATCGGTTTAAGACCGGGAGCAAAAATATGCAAACTCTAAATCGAATCGCGAACTATGCGTAGCTCTTAGCTTGACGTAGATTTCCAGAGAATGCACGTTCTTTGGAAACCGACGTCAATTACCGAGTCTCACCTAGAGGAGGTGGCTACGCAACGAGCGAGACTCGTCTGAAATTCATTCTACGTGTCTACAATTTGTGACTCGAACGTTAAACTAATGATAAGTGGTTGAAAGTGTATAGTGAAGTGTAGAATGAATTTCGGATTCACACGAATTTACAATGGCGAGCAGTTCAAAGTGGCGGATATCCCATTCAAGGATACGCTTGTTCAACTTAAAGCGAATTCAAGAATGTGAAGCTAATATGCACTTCAGAACTATCGTGCATTGGAAAGGGAGTTCGATACGGAAAGCTAAGGTGTGACTCTAATTTCGCAACACTAAACTATATGCAATGATCGATTGATCATTAAAAAACGATCCGAAAACCACCCAAAGTGGGTGTTCGGTAATAAACGCGAGCAATGAAAAATCGCGACGCGACCGAATCTACCGAGTTCGCAATCGCTGGCCAACATCGTCGAACAGTGCACAACGCACTCTCATGCACTTAATAATTGCATGCCAAATGCGTTCTCGCGAACCGCCCCCGCCTTCAACCGTGTCACGGCATCCATGCCGCGACTTACGCGGTCGCTGGGGCGACGCCATGGCGATAAAACTCACGGGGCCCAGCAAGGGTTCGAGCACGGCCCTACAGATGGATGCAACAGACCACCCCTGTCGACTAACGGATGCGGGAACGCTCCACAAACTGGCGGAACGCCCTACAACGGCGACCAGTGGAAGGAGCATGCCGCTGTCCCCAACGCGTAGCGCCGAGACCCGTCCACCTGCAGGACCTAACCCTGGTCGGGAGCAACCACCGCTCCCTTCGACGCAGCGCCGCAGTTCCCCGGCTGGACACCGGTAGTCGCCTCGACATGACGCCGCCCCAACGATCGCGGCGCGAACATGGAGTATCGTGACACGAGCGAGATTGGTGAAGACTCGCGAGAGCGTCTGACAGAAGCATGGAATCATTAAGCGCATGTCGCACCACGGCGGCGAGCGAGTGCGCCATGCAAAGCCCTCCGACACCGAACGATTGCGAAACTATATACGCGCGAGAACACTGAATTGTTCTTTACGATACGACGACGGGGATCGAGTGAAAGTGAATGTTTCCGCTTTAAGTTGGACAAGATTTCCTTGTGCGAAAATCGCCTACACTAATGTGTACATGCTTATACTACCTTATAGCTAACTTAAACCGAGTCGCACGCATCCCTCGTTGTCCTGTGTGGTGTACTGGAGACGCTTATACGTAGAATTAAGGGCTGGAATGCTAGATATGAAAAATAAATGGGGGTTAGGGGGAAGGGGTTGTGGGCAATGCATTGATTTGGGTTGATCTCGATATATACAAACGCATAGGAAAAGAGATGAAGGAACGAGAAGCCTCGGAACGGATTTGAATAGGAAGCAAGTGGATGAACGAGCCCCGATACCAAATCAGAATAGAATATATTGAAACCCGACAAAATGGCGAAATTTAGAGGTTTTGGGAGGGCTATATAACACAATGTAAAATTATATTAGCATTTGGGTCGGATTAAAATATTTTATTAAATACCTGCAACACGAAAATCAGTATATTACGCGATAACTTATTCACACTAATGGATCAATCCAATAGTGCGAATAAGTTATTTGACGGTATCATTGCACACGACGGACGGAGTACGAACAAGAGCTAGTGATTGTGCAAAAGTTAGAAAGATTCTAATATTTTAGTCAATCTCCAATCGGTTTAAGACCGGGAGCAAAAATATGCATACTCTAAATCGAATCGCGAACCATGCGTAGCTCTTAGCTTGACGTAGATTTCCAAAGAACACGCATTCTTTGAAAACCGGCGTCAATTACCGAGTCTCACCTAGGGGAGGTGGCTACGCAACGAGCGAGACTCGTCTGAAATTCATTCTACGTTTCTGTAATTTATGATTCTAACGTTAGATAAGAGATAAAAGTTTGACAGCGTTTGATAAAGTGTAGAACGAATTTCGGACTCACATCAGGTTATAATGACGTTGAATCCTAAGTGGCGGATATCCTATTCAAGGATAGCTTGTTCAACTTAAAGCGAATGGAATGAAATGAAGCTAAAATGCACTTGAAAACTATCGTGCACTGCAAAGGGAAATCGATACGGAAAACTAAGGTGTGACTCTAATTTCGCAACGCTAAACTATATGCAATGATCGGTTGATCATTAAAAAATGATCCGAAAACCACCCAAAGTGGGTGTTCGGTAATAAACGCGAGCAATGAAAAATCGCGGCGCGACCGAAACTACCGAGTTCGCAATCGCTGGCCAACATCGTCGAACAGTGCACAACGCACTCTCATGCACTTAATAATTGCATGCCAAATGCGCTCTCACGAGCCGCCCCCGCCTTCAACCGTGTCACGGCATTCATGCCGCGACTTACGCGGTCGCTGGGGCGACGCCATGGCGATAAAACTCACGGGGCTCAGCAAGGGTTCGAGCACGGCCCTGCAAATGGATGCAACAGTCCACCCCTGCCGACTAACGGATGCAGGAACGCCCCACAAACTGGCGGTGCGCCCCACAACGGCGACCAGTGGAAGGAGCATGCCGGGGTCCCCAACGCGTAGCGCCGAGACCTGTCCACCTGCAGGACCTAACCCCGGTCGAGAGCAACCACCGCTCCATCCGACACAGCGCCGCAGTTCCCCGACTGGACACCGGTAGTCGCATCGCCATGACGCCGCCCCAACAACCGCGGCGCGAACATGGAATATCGTGCAACGAGTGAGATTGGAGAAGACTCGCGAGAGCGTCTTACAGAAGCATGCAATTAAAAAGCGCATGTCGCACCACGGCGGCGAACGAGTGCGCCATGCAAAGCCCTCCGACACCGAACGATTGCGAAACTATATACGCGCGAGAACACTGAATTGTTCTTTACGGTACGACGACGGGGATCGAGTGAAAGTGAATCTTTCCGCTTTAAGTTGGACAAGATTTCCTTGCGCGAAAATCGCCTACACTAAAACGTACATGCTTATGCTACCTTATTCCTAACTTAAACCGAGTCGCACGCATCCCTCGTTGTCCTGTGTGGTGTACTGGAAACGCTAATACCTAGAATCAAGGGCTGGAAAGCTGGATGTGAAAAATAAATGGGGGCTAGGGGGAAGGGGTTGTGGGCAATGCATTGATTTGGGTTGACCTCGAAATGCAAAAACGCATAGGAAAGAGTTGAAGGAACAAGAACCCTCGGGACGGATTAGAACAAGAAGCATATGGACGAGCGAGCCCCGATGCGGAATCAGAATGGAATATAATGAAATGCGACGAAATGGCGAACGGCATGAGTTTCGAGCGGGGTATATCAGCGGAATAAAATTAGATTAGCATTAGGATGAAATTAAATTAGTTAGTTAGTTAAATACCTGCAACATGAAAGTTAGTATATTACGCGATAACTCATTCGCACTAATGGATCAATCCAATAGTGCGAATAAGTTATTTGACGGTATCATAGAACGCGACGGACGGAGTACGAATAAAAGCTAGTGATTCTACAAAAGTTAAAACGATTCTAATATTTCAGTCAATCTCCAATCGGTTTAAGACCGGGAGCAAAAATATGCAAACTCTAAATTGAATCGCGAACCATGCGTAGCTCTTAGCTTGACGTAGATTTCCAAAGAATGCATGTTCTTTGGAAACCGACGTCAATTACCGAGTCTCACCTAGGGGAGGTGGCTACGCAACGAGCGAGACTCGTCAGAAATTCATTCTACGTTTCTATACTTTACGATTCTAACGTTAGACAAAAGATAAAGGATTGAAAGCGTTTAATAAAGTGTAGAATGAATTTCGGATTCACATGAAATTACAATGACGTACAATCCTAAGCGGCGGATATCCTATTCAAGGATGCGCTTGCTCAACTTAAAGCGAATGGAATAAAATGACGCTAAAATGCACTTGAAAACTGCCGTGCATTGCAAAGGGATTTCGATACGAAAAACTAAGGTGTGACTCTAATTTCGCAACGCTAAACTACATAGCAATGATCGATTGATCATTCAAAAATGATCCGAAAAACACTCAAAGTGGGTGTTCGGTAGAAAACGCGAGCAATTAAGAATCGCGACGCGACCGAAACTATCGAGTTCGCAATCGCTGGCCAACATCGTCGAGCAGTGCACAACGCACTCTCATGCACTTAACAACGCCTTGCTAAATGCGCTCTCGAGAGCCGCCCCCGCCTTCGACCGTGGCACGATATCCATGCCGCGACTTACGCGGTCGCTGGGGCGACGCCATGGCGATAAAACTCACGGGGCTCAGCCAGGGTTCGAGCACGGCCCTACAGATGGATGCAACAGTCCACCCCTGCCGACTAACGGATGCAGGAACGGGCCACAAACTGGCGGCGCGCCCCACAACGGCGACCAGTGGAAGGAGCATGCCGCTGTCCCCAACGCGTAGCGCCGAGACCCGTCCACCTGCAGGACCTAACCCTGGTCGAGAGCAACCACCGCTCCATCCGACACAGCGCCGCAGTTCCCCGACTGGACACCGGTAGTCGCATCGCCATAACGCCGCCCCAACGATCGCGGCGCGAACATGGAATATCGTGCAACGATTGAGATTGGAGAAGACTCTCGAGAGCGTCTTACAGAAGCATGCAATTAAAAAGCGCATGTCGCACCACGGCGGCGAACGAATGCGCCATGCAAAGCCCTCCGACACCGAACGATTGCGAAACTATATACGCGCGAGAACACTGAATTGTTCTTTGCGATACGACGACGGGGATCGAGTGAAAGTGAATCTTTCCGCTTTAAGTTGGACAAGATTTCCTTGTGCGAAAATCGCCTACACTAAAATGTACATGCTTATACTACCTTATAGCTAACTTAAACCGAGTCGCACGCATCCCTCGTTGTCCTGTGTGGTGTACTGGAAACGCTTATACGTAGAATTACGGGCTGGAAAGCTAGATGTGAAAAATGAATGGGGGTTAAGGAGAAGGGGTTGTGGGCAATGCATTGATTTGGGTTGATCTCGAAATGCAATAACGCATTGGAAAAGAGTTGAAGGAACAAGAACCCTCGGAACGGATTAGAACAAGAAGCATATGGACGAGCGAGCCCCGATGCGAAATCAGAATGGAATATAATGAAATGCGACAAAATGGCGAACGGCATAAGTTTCGAGCGGGGTATATCAGAGGAATAAAATTACATTAGCATTAGGATGAAATTAAATTAGTTAGTTAAATACCTGCAACATGAAAGTTAGTATATTACGCGATAACTTATTCGCACTAATGTATCGATCCAATAGTGCGAATAAGTTATTTGACGGTATCATAGAACGCGACGGACGGAGTACGAACAAAAGCTAATGATTCTACAAAAGTTAAAACGATTCTAATATTTCAGTCAATCTCCAATCGGTTTAAGACCGGGAGCAAGAATATGCAAACTCTAAATCGAATCGCGAACCATGCGTAGCTCTTAGCTTGACGTAGATTTCCAAAGAATGCGTGTTCTTTGGAAACCGACGTCAATTACCGAGTCTCACCTAGGGGAGGTGGCTACGCAACGAGCGAGACTCGTCCGAAATTCATTCTACATGTCTATAATTTACGACTCTAACGTTAAACAAATGAAAAGTGGTTGAAAGCGTTTAATAAAGTGTAGAATGAACTTCGGATTCACATGAAATTACAATGGCGAGCAATTCTAAGTGGCGGATATCCTATTCAAGGATACGCTTGTTCAACTTAAAGCGAATGGAATAAAATGAAGCTAAATATGCACTTGAAAACTGTCGTGCATTGCAAAGGGATTTCGATACGGAAAACTAAGGTGTGACTCTAATTTCGCAACACTAAACTATATGCAATGATCGATTGATCATTAAAAAATGATCCGAAAAGCACCCAAAGTGGGTGTTCGGTAAAAACGCGAGCAATTGAGAATCGCGACGCGACCGAAACTACCGAGTTCGCAATCGCTGGCCAACATCGTCGAACAGTGCACAACGCACTCTCATGCACTTAATAATTGCATGCCAAATGCGCTCTCGAGAGCCGCCCCCGCCTTCAACCGTGTCACGGCATCCATGCCGCGACTTACGCGGTCGCTGGGGCGACGCCATGGCGATAAAACTCACGGGGCCCAGCTAGGGTTCGAGCACGGCCCTACAGATGGATGCAACAGTCCACCCCTGCCGACTAACGGATGCAGGAACGCTCCACAAACTGGCGGAACGCCCACAACGGCGACCAGTGGAAGGAGCATGCCGCTGTCCCCAACGCGTAGCGCCGAGACCCGTCCACCTGCAGGACCTAACCCTGGTCGAGAGCAACCACCGCTCCATCCGACACAGGACCGCAGTTCCCCGACTGAACACCGGTAGTCGCATCGCCATGACGCCGCCCCAACAACCGCGGCGCGAACATGGAATATCGTGCAACGATTGAGATTGGAGAAGACTCGCGAGAGCGTCTTACAGAAGCATGCAATTAAAAAGCGCATGTCGCACCACGGCGGCGAACGAGTGCGCCATGCAAAGCCCTCCGACACCGAACGATTGCGGAACTATATACGCGCGAGAACACTGAACTGTTCTTTACGATACGACGACGGGGATCGAGTGAAAGTGAATCTTTCCGCTTTAAGTTGGACAAGATTTCCTTGTGCGAAAATCGCCTACACTAAAATGTACATGCTTATACTACCTTATAGCTAACTTAAACCGAGTCGCACGCATCCCTCGTTGTCCTGTGTGGTGTACTGGAGACGCTTATACCTAGAATTAAGGGCTGGAAAGCTAGATGTGGAAAATAAATGGGGGTTAGGGGGAAGGGGTTGTGGGCAATGCATTGATTTGGGTTGATCTCGAAATGCAACAGCGCATAGGAAAAGAGTTGAAGGAACAAGAACCCTCGGAGCGGATTAGAACAAGATGCATATGGACGAGCGAGCCCCGATGCGATATCAGAATGGAATATAATGAAATGCGACAAAATGGCGAACGAGACATAAGTTTCGAGCGGGGTATATCAGATAAATAAAATTATATTAGCATTAGGATGAAATTAAATTAGTTAGTTAAATACCTGCAACATGAAAGTTAGTATATTACGCGATAACTCATTCGCACTAATGGATCAATCCAATAGTGCGAATAAGTTATTTGACGGTACCATTGAACGCGACGGACGGAGTACGAACAAAAGCTAGTGATTCTACAAAAGTTAAAAGATTCTAATACGTCAGTCAATCTCCAATCGGTTTAAGACCGGGAGCAAATATATGCAAACTCTAAATTGAATCGCGAACCATGCGTAGCTCTTAGCTTGACGTAGATTTCCAAAGAATGCATGTTCTTTGGAAACCGACGTCAATTACCGAGTCTCACCTAGGGGAGGTGGCTACGCAACGAGCGAGACTCGTCCGAAATTCATTCTACGTGTCTATAATTTACGACTCTAACGTTAAACAAATGATAAGTGTTTGAAAGTGTTTAATAAAGTGTAGAATGAACTTCGGATTCACATGAAATTACAATTTGCGAGCAATTCTAAGTGGCGGATATCGCATTCGAGGATACGCTTGTTCAACTTAAAGCGAGTGCAAGAAAGTGAAGCTAATATGCACTTGAAAATTGTCGTGCATTGCAAAGGGATTTCGATACGGAAAACTAAGGTGGGACTCTAACATCGCAACACTAAACTATATGCAATGATCGATTGATCATTAAAAAATGATCCGAAAACCACCCAAAGTGGGTGTTCGGTAATAAACGCGAGCAATTAAAAATCGCGACGCGACCGAAACTACCGAGTTCGCAATCGCTGGCCAACATCGTCGAACAGTGCACAACGCACTCTCATGCACTTAATAATTGCATGCCAAATGCGCTCTCGCGAGCCGCCCCCGCCTTCAACCGTGTCACGGCATCCATGCCGCGACTTACGCGGTCGCTGGGGCGACGCCATGGCGATAAAACTCACGGGGCCCAGCTAGGGTTCGAGCACGGCCCTACAGATGGATGCAACAGTCCACCCCTGCCGACTAACGGATGCGGGAACGCTCCACAAACTGGCAGAGCGCCCTACAACGGCGACCAGTGGAAGGAGCATGCCGCTGTCCCCAACGTGTAGCGCCGAGACCCGTCCACCTGCAGGACCTAACCCTGGTCGAGAGCAACCACCGCTCCATCCGACACAGCGCCGCAGTTCCCCGACTGGACACCGGTAGTCGCATCGCCATGACGCCGCCCCAACAACCGCGGCGCGAACATGGAATATCGTGCAACGAGTGAGATTGGAGAAGACTCGCGAGAGCGTCTTACAGAAGCATGCAATTAAAAAGCGCATGTCGCACCACGGCGGCGAACGAGTGCGCCATGCAAAGCCCTCCGACACCGAACGATTGCGAAACTATATACGCGCGAGAACACTGAATTGTTCTTTGCGATACGACGACGGGGATAGAGTGAAAGTGAATCTTTCCGCTTTAAGTTGGACAAGATTTCCTTGTGCGAAAATCGCCTACACTAAGGTGTACATGCTTATACTACCTTATAGCTAACTTAAACCGAGTCGCACGCATCCCTCGTTGTCCTGTGTGGTGTACTGGAGACGCTTATACCTAGAATTAAGGGCTGGAAAGCTAGATGTGGAAAATAAATGGGGGTTAGGGTGAAGGGGTTGTGGGCAATGCATTGATTTGGGTTGATCTCGAAATGCAAAAGCGCATAGGAAAAGAGTTGAAGGAACAAGAACCCTCGGAACGGATTAGAACAAGAAGCATATGGACGAGCGAGCCCCGATGCGAAATCAGAATGGAATATAATGAAATGCGACAAAATGGCGAACGGCATAAGTTTCGAGCGGGGTATATCAGAGGAATAAAATTACATTAGCATTAGGATGAAATTAAATTAGTTAGTTAAATACCTGCAACATGAAAGTTAGTATATTACGCGATAACTCATTCGCACTAATGGATCAATCCAATAGTGCGAATAAGTTATTTGACGGTATCATAGAACGCGACGGACGGAGTACGAACAAAAGCTAGTGATTCTACAAAAGTTAAAAAGATTCTAATATTTCAGTCAATCTCCAATCGGTTTAAGACCGGGAGCAAATATATGCAAACTCTAAATCGAATCGCGAACCATGCGTAGCTCTTAGCTTGACGTAGATTTCCAAAGAATGCATGTTCTTTGGAAACCGACGTCAATTACCGAGTCTCACCTAGGGGAGGTGGCTACGCAACGAGCGAGACTCGTCTGAAATGCATTCGATTGTTTAATAATAATTTATATGTATGTTTTATAATACTTAATATGTAATTTGCAAGATATTAAAAGGCTGAGTGAAGTAAGTGTTGAGGTCCCAAAATAAATTGAATGAGCACGAAATAAAACCAAATGAATTACGAATGAAAGAACTTGATCGAAGACTTCGAAAAAGAGATTTCGATGAAATCTTCGTGGCTCATAATTGAATGGAAAGCTATTAGATTCGCAGCGTAACAAAGTAAAATATATTAGGTTAATTTAATATAATACAAAAGAGGGTATAATGGAATATTACAGAATGGAATAAGATGAGGTAGCTGGAATGTACTGGAATAAAATACAATAGAATACAGAAAAGTAAAATTAAACAATGAGAGTTTATATGTTTGCAGCCTAAATTCATTAAGTTTGTCAAATAGTCTGATTAAAACGATATATGGAATATCGATTACAGCATTTATCGAGTATGCTGTTCGATTTTTGTCGATTCGAAACTATTAAAGAACTGGATACAGATTTCTTTTCCAGATGATGTTAAGATGTAGAGTTAAATCGAGGTTTTCGTTACTACGATTAATTTATTTAATATACTTATATTTCGCAAATCCACGTTTTTTGTTTTGTTGCAAAGCGAAATAAATTTTTAATTCCCGATCGCAACATAAAAATGTGTTTGAGGGATACTGATAGATCCCCGAACGTTATGCGTTCAGTTTGTATATATTACGTTGCACACACGCAAAACATGCAAAAATCGATATGTGCGAGTGCCATCATTTCTAAAATCGATATTAGTTGTTCAAAATTATTTATATTATTTAATATTTAGCGCAGAATTTTGCAGATGCCACTCACATATTTCGATTTTAACACAAAGCATGCAATGGACAATTACAATTAGCGAGCATAGTGATAAAATAGTATAACAACTATTATATACCACCTTATTTTCTTCGCGCTGGCTGAAAATTTTGCAAAGAAAAGTGATTAATAGAAATTAACATCCTAACTTGACCCTATCTTTCAATTGACTCGATTGAATAAATTTGTTTTAATATGAAAAATTTAGAAATGAAGTTAAAATGAAAAAAGAAAGAAAAATCTAATTCAATATTCAACTCCGATAAGCGGAGCAATATTTTATTTAAATATCAAGAGATTCGAAGATCAAAGTAAATTCTCGAAGAATATCAAAGCGTTTCATTCAATTTAATACTTTGATTTTCGAATCTACTTGTCGCTCAATACGTTCTTGCACTTCTTTAAGTTTTTACGGATGGTCAAGGAAAGCAAATGAAAGTTGATAATAAGCAAAATTTCGAAAACCTGGCTTCTCATTTAATTTTTTAAGCTTTTGTTTACGTTACATTAAAATTGTAACGCGTGAAGTGCAAGAAAGCCCTACTCTAAGCTAAGAAATGTACCATAAAAATGTAACATTTACGATTGCTATTGTACTAAAGTACAATAACATTCGTGATCACTATGCTCGCTTAAAAAGTGATAAAATACAACCGGCCCCCGTGTCGTTTCGGACCTTTCATCCTACGACATGATTGGAGACCGGAGGAATCGTAAAGCATGCGACTCACCGATCGCAGAATCTGCTATGGCACCCCGAAACAGCTCGAAATCGGCAGCAATCCTCGTGCCTCCTCTAGTTCTGGCACCAAAATGTAGTTTCTCGTTCAAATTCACCGGGCCGTCATCCTTCTTTGCATAGCGTTCTGTAAATATTTAATCAAAAGCTTTAGTGGGATTCGTTTTAAAAGAGGATATAGAAGATTTTGCAAACAACATACACAAACAGATGCAATTGTACTCGAGAATTTAGAAAATATTACGTGTGTAATTACAGAAATACACGCGAACACGTATACAATATAGCATGCAAAAATTCGAAAGTTAAATCGTTAAAGCATTTGCGAGAACAAGCATTAATCGAAAAAAAAAATTCGTGAAAACTCGCGATAATTAATTAGGAAACACTCGCGATAACGTAAATTAATCGAAAAAA
The DNA here is from genome assembly GCA_033822845.1 of Tetrapedia diversipes. NCBI lineage: Eukaryota > Metazoa > Arthropoda > Insecta > Hymenoptera > Apidae > Tetrapedia > Tetrapedia diversipes. Next base: position 1,577,715 of record JAOPTO010002141.1, read on the forward strand.
AAGATTCGCGTAAACATGCATTAATCGAAAAAAACATTCGTGAAAACTCGCGATAATTAATAAAGAAGCACTCGCGAAAACGTAAATTAATCGAAAAAAAAGATTCGCGTAAGCATGCATTAATCGAAAAAAACATTCGTGAAAACTCGCGATAATTAATTAGGAAGCACTCGCGAAAACGTAAGTTAATCGAAAAAAACATTCGTGAAAACTCGCAATAATTAACTATGAAGCACTCGCGATAACGTAAATTAATCGAAAAAAAAGATTCGCGTAAGCATGCATTAATCGAAAAAAACATTCGTGAAAACTCGTGATAATTAAATAGGAAACACTCGCGATAACGTAAATTAATCGAAAAAAAAGATTCGCGTAAGCATGCATTAATCGAAAAAAAAAATTCGTGAAATCTCGCGATAATTAATTAAGAAGCACTCGCGAAAATGTAAGTTAATCGAAAAAAAAGATTCGCGTAAGCATGCATTAATCGAAAAAAACATTCGTGAAAACTCGCGATAATTAATTAGGAAACACTCGCGATAACGTAAATTAATCGAAAAAAAAGATTCGCGTAAGCATGCATTAATCGAAAAAAACATTCGTGAAAACTCGCGATAACGTAAATTAATCGAAAAAAAAGATTCGCGTAAGCATGCATTAATCGAAAAAAACATTCGTGAAAACTCGCGATAATTAATTAGGAAACACTCGCGATAACGTAAATTAATCGAAAAAAAGATTCGCGTAAGCATGCATTAATCGAAAAAAACATTCGTGAAAACTCGCGATAATTAATTAGGAAACACTCGCGATAACGTAAATTAATCGAAAAAAAAAGATTCGCGTAAGCATGCATTAATCGAAAAAAACATTCGTGAAAACTCGCGATAATTAATTAGGAAACACTCGCGATAACGTAAATTAATCGAAAAAAACATTCGTGAAAACTCGCGATAATTAATAAAGAAGCACTCGCGAAAACGTAAATTAATCGAAGAAAAAGATTCGCGTAAGCATTCATTAATCGAAAAAAACATCCGTGAAATCTCGCGATAATTAATTAAGAAGCACTCGCGGAATATTCACTAATTAGTAAGTAGACACTCTTAAAACATGCAGTAATCCATGAGTGAACATATTCACTAACCGGCACTAGGGTCCATCGATGACTATCCCTGGACACAGGAGACAGAGGTGGAAATGCTGGTGACCACTCGCGAGCACATGCGTTAAAAAACGATAAAACACTCGCGGATACCCGCGGGTACGCGCGCGAACCCGGTACTATACGCGCGATATGTCAGAATATGTTCGGTAACATATTGACAGGATATGTGTACGGTATGACAATCAGACAACAACTGAGCTCCAGAGGTTATTCCCGAGTTGCGCAGATCGTTAAAAAACCACCGATGCATGAAGTCTTGTTTACTACTGGAATACCGTTATTCTGTTATACTGAAATATTATTTTTAATGTAAAATTCTTTTATTTTTCTTTATTAATTATAATCTGGTAAACTTTAATTGTTTATGCAATAAATTATTGCAATAAAATATTACTAGCATTCGCTGTTTAATTGCTGTTTAATATACAGACACGGCCGATTTTTATCGCAACATGAAATTATTTATCGATATCTTAGTACTTAATGAGATTGTTTATGATTTTTGATTATTCTTAAAAATTTATAGCGTGTTTGCAACGATTCATAATATATTTTTAATATTTTGTTAAGATATTAGTAACAAATACGAATAACACTACGTGAAATGTGGTCTTTAGGTGATTAAGAAACGTTTTGAATTACAATTTTATCTATAAACAAAGTACCTAATAAATTTTAATTGTTAATACAATAAATTATTGCTGTAAAATGTGGTCCGTATTGTTTAATCATTTACATTCATGCAAAATGGGGAAATTTCTATCGAAAAAAGTGTTCCCCTTAAAATTCTTTGCATTGAACAGATCACGATTTTGTTATCGAAAATTTTTTATATTTTATAAAAACATGGACCTTTTTATAAGGAGTGGTATAAGGTCTTCAATATTTCGACCGAAACCACCGAGTTCGCAATCGCTGGCCAACATCGTCGAGCAGTGCACAACGCACTCTCATGCACTTAATAACGCCATGCTAAATGCGCTCTCGAGAGCCGCCCCCGCCTTCGACCGTGGCACGATATCCATGCCGCGACTTACGCGGTCGCTGGGGCGACGTCATGGCGATAAAACTCACGGGGCTTGGCAAGGGTTCGAGCACGGCCCTGCAGATGAATGCAACAGTCCACCCCTG